>RDPX01000025.1:1337244-1406855 GCA_003991215.1 Morbakka virulenta
GTTTACATCCTTATTTCAATGTGTATATCTTTTCGTTGGTTCTTTGAATAAGCATGAAAAATATAAGGTTCATCCTTCGCAAAACTACGAGTTGTGTCACCCATGCCAGATTTTATGTTATTGGATGCAATGGCGTTTTTGCAGATATATATATATATATATATATATATATATATATATATATATATATATACACACATATATAAGAGATATAATAAGTTGGAAAGAATAAAAAAACTACACTGTCCATTTCGACAAACCTGTTTCCTGATTTTACTCACTCGTCAGGAAATGTACCTATATATATATATGTGTGTGTGTGTGTGTGTGTGTGTGTGTGTACCGTTTGTGTGTGTGCCGTTTGTGTTCATTATAAGTACACAAGCCAAGAAAAACAACTACAGTCTAGTTGCAATCTCAAATTTCTTGCATTGTATTCATCAGGCAACTGACAATATTTCTCATGACACAAGACTTTTCCGTGTTTATTTACAATGATTATACCAGGTGTGAGCGAATAACAGGCGGGTGGAAGTATTCAAAGATAACAAACAAAAAGAAACAATTTGGTATCTAAAATAAAATCATTTTATTGTCTTAAGTGTATATTTATTTCCATGTCGACATGCTATCTCGGTCAAGACTTAAAATACCTTATCGGTAAAAAAAAAGTCGGCGTAAATAAAAGTCGGCAAAAAATAAGGTCAGTAAAAAATTTAGTCACTCAGAAAAAATTAGTCACTTTTTACCGCCTATTTATTTTACATTGGTCACTTTTGCCGACTTTTATTTTACCACTGACGTGGAAAAAAACAAGATTTTCACAAAAATCTTATCTATTTCAATCACATTTTGATTTACAACTTCAATGTTCATCTCTTCATCAAAAGTTCCGACATTTGGTGCTATATCTTGGGTATTTTCAGGGTCATTCTCAGCTTCTTCCTTTTCTTCTTCACCCTCTTCTGCCGTGTTCTTCTTTATTATAATTTCAATTTCATCATCGTCGTCACTTTCGTCGTCGTCTTTGCATTTCTGCTCCCCAGTAAAATTATAATCGTATAGATTTTTGGCAAAAGTCTTTCATTAAGGAAAAAATCCTGTCTTCTTTCACAGAAAAAGTAAGTAGCAGTGGTACTTCAAGACCACCTACAGGGATTAGTGACACTTTGTAGTTGGTGGAGACCAAGTGACCAGAAATACTACCACCTTCTTGGATAAAATAAAAAGTGGCGTGGAATTTCCCTCGGAATGTTCCCAACAATCATCCAATTGTCAAAGAAATTGTTCTTTACTTTAATACCACAGGCATAAGGATCGAATTCTTTGGACGATTGTTAGTCTCGATTTCAACTTGGACTTTTTGACCTGCTTTAGCATTTTCCACGTCGTATTCTTATAAACATGGTATCCTCTGATTGCGATTTTGCTGTCGAATGAAAGCATATTGTTACTGCGACCATGGATAAACGAAGTGGCCTTGTCGAAAAAAATTTAAATGCAAACAAACTTTCGAGCTTTCGAATGCATTCGAAACTTAACAATAGAGCGTAATATAATAAGTTGTTCTCCATCTTCCTTGTTATATGATACAAAACATTTTTAAACAAAAGAGGAAATTCCAATCAAGGAGGAAGGTGATCGAAATTGCGTTCCTTTTCTGTTTCATCATTTTAACAATAAAAACACAAAAACAGAATACCTAGAGCACGATACCTAAGGTACGAGATTTGAGAGATTATTATAAATATTTATCGAAAAGCTCTAATAGAAAATCTCCTGAGAAAATACCGACGTTTTTAACCTCTGCATCTGGCAGTGTTAATGAAGCAGAAATCAGTGCGATTTACAAAGAGGTAAGAGCGTATGTTCAACCAAAAACCACAAAGAAAAGTTCAACAGTTCCAAGTAACATTAAGAATGAAGTCGGAGAATACGCTCTTTTGAATGGTACAAAATAAGCATTGGAGAAATTCAAGAAAAAGTATCAAAAATATACTTTCATCCGAACATCAGTAAATAATTGGAAAAATGAGATTCAAATGGATAAAAATGACCCTGGTTCATCTACTGTACACGAGAGGAGAGGTAGACAAAACCTCTTACCAGACGAACTTATACTTAAAGTGAAAGATATGATAACTGGAGTACGTCTGGCTGGAGGTGTTATTTCAAGAAAGATGGTCATGGCAATTGGCACTGGAGTCGTCAAGGAAAGCTGTCCGTCGAAGCTTAAAGAGTTCGTTGGTCATATTGTACTTACAGAAGGCTGGGCAAGAAATGTATTAAAATCAATGGCATGGTCTAAACGAAAGGGCACGACTGGTAAAATCGAGCCAAGTGAACAGTTTTTACTGGAAAAGAAGCTAACATTTCAGCGACAAATCTCCACAGTTATCAACGACAATGATATTCCGAAGGATCTTATCTTAAATTTGAACCAAACTACTTCATCTTATGTGCCTCCTGAAAAATATACTTTCAATCCAAAAGGAGCAAAAACTGTCCCAATTAAAGGCATAGATGATAATAGGCAAATCACTGCTACTTTTGTTATCAGCATGACTGGTACGTTTCTCCCAATTTAACTCATATATGAAGGGAAAACAAAAAGATGCCTCCCAAAGTTTGATTTTCCAACTAGCTTTAATGTTCCGTTTTCTAACAATCATTGGTCAAATACTGAAAAATCAAAGGAGCTATTTAAAGACAAAGTCAAAGTGAATCTGAGGTATCCAAAGGAGCAACTATCGCTAATAATCATGGATACATTCAAGGGTCAGGATAACGAAACTGTTCTCGAACTTTGCCGAAAGAAGTTATAATAGTGCCTCACAACCTAACGAACAAGTTTCAGCCACAGGATATATCCGTAAACAAGCCAGCAAAAACATTCATTTCTAATAGTTATAATGAGTGGTTTTTACAACAAGTTTCCCAGCAATTGGAGAAAGGCATAAGACCTGCCGATGTCAAAGTGTCTCTTAATCTAACCTAATTAAAGGTAATGCATGCGAAATGGATTTCAAAGCTGTATGATTACCTATGTGCTCAAGATGAAATTATATCAAACGGCTTTAAAGCTGCTGGTATAAGAGAAGCAGTGAAATTGGCTTATACAATCTTGGGAAGAATTGGAAACCCTTTTCGTGGTTAAAATTATTATTTGCTCTGCTATTGTATGGCCATTTGTTTGTTAGTTATGTTGTTTTTAGTTTGAGTTTTTCTTTATGAGGCCATACCATTGTAAGAAAATAAAAAAAGGAGAAATTGAGAAGTATTTCTTTAATTTACTTTTTCCTTTATATTATTAGGGAGAAGCGAATCTTCTCAATCTTTAAGTTGATATTCAAAAAATAAGGTTTTAATTTCATCAAACGACAAAACTGTCCGAAATTTGTGAAAATTAGGACTAGTAAAAAAGTCTAAAAACTGCCCGGAGTCCCTTGAGAACGTTAAGAAACTAACAATTCAAGGTAAAAAAGTAATCCGAAAAATCGGTAAAAATTGCCAGTCAGAAAAAGAAAGTCGGTGAAAATATTCGGCGAGCAAAAAAAATGTCGGCAAAAGATTTACTCACATGCACAAAATTTGGTCACTTTTTGCCGACTTTTCTTTTATCGATAAGGTAAAGGGAAGGTAATAAGGTAGAAAAGGTAGCTACTTTTTCAGCCAGAAAAAGAACATTTGTTCTTGCACCGTTGTTGCACCGCGACGCACGGGATATCTAATTCTTTGTTATCTTTCAAATTCCAAATTCGTTTAGATAATTCGGTGTCGTTTCGTTGTTTCTCGTGTCTGCCGAAATGAAATTGTGTGGTTGTTGAAGCGGGATTTAAATAATCCTTCGCATAAACCATTGCATCCCTCAATTGTATTTCCATGGAAGATCTCGGGTTTGTCTATTACATTAGTCGCTAGGCAGTCTCCTTTCATCGGGCAATCCTCCTTTTTTTGACCATCACTACGTTTCTGTGGTTGTTTCTTATCGCTGCTTAAGATTTCAGATTTAAAAGCCTTTTATAATGTTTCGACATTTTTCTTGCAGCTTTAGCTTATCTTCAAGATGTTTTTCTTAAAGATTTTGTGGTATTTGTGGTCTGCTTTTAAGTGTTTTTCGGCGATTTTAAGGAAGGACCTGGCAAGGTTTGCCTTAACATTATGACTAAATGGTGGAATAAACCAAATTTTTTTTTTCGTTATGTCTACTATTTGGCGACTTTGATGTCTGGCTTAAATCCACAATCGAGTAGTGAGGTTTCGTGCAGTTGTTTGGCGTCATTTAAGAATTTTCGTCGTAGGATTTTTCAGTCCCTAATTATTTGTATCGGGTAAGGTTCGTAAGGAGTTCTTAAAGTGATTAGGATCCTTGTTTAAGTAGAGTGGATTATTAGTTGGTATGTTGTAGGGGCTCTTAGTTTTTGTTTCGATGTTGAATGGCATGTACAGGAAGTCGGTTTCTATAAGGTTTGTTTTAATGCTAATTGACACTTCTTAGCTTTTAAATAAGGCGATTACTTCTTTCCTAACTCGATCCATTTTTAGCCAATATGCATTCATGACTACAGCAAGACCATCATCTCTGTAAAGTCCAATGTGATGTTTGTTCATAATTAAAGCGAGCTTGTTTAACAAATAAAAGCCTATTAGTTCGCGTATCTCCATAAATATATATGAAATTAAAATATGTTTAAAATATATAACTTCGCTCTAAGAATATTTGTACTTAGCACTGTCTTTAGCATTATTCAATGAAGGTATTTATATATATATATATATATACGTCGGATTTCACAGATAGTGTAGCAACGCTGTCACAAGTAAATCTAACAGATCGAACCTGAATAGTCTGAGGCAAGCCACTGCTGCTTTATTTATAAACTGAAGACTTTCAATAATGATCGAAACAAATGCGGTTAAAACAAACCTCTAAGACGTAACATATAATCCGGCTAAGGAAAAACCTTCTCTTTACCTAAAGGCACAAAACAGGCCTTTCTACAACAACGCAAATTCCTACCTTCTGTCAATTATAAAACAGCTACTTGGTAGGCTAAATAATATATTACAGATTTAAATTGCAATGAAGAAAAAAATTTAAAGGAGCAAAATTTGTATATTTTGCAGCAATAAAAACAGTCAAAACAACTGTCTTAAGAAAGTATTTACCTGGCGCCAAACAATAGTGGAAGAAAGAGATAAACCATCTGGTTTAAATCCCCTTCAGCAAATGCGTCTTCTCAAAGTACGACAGGCTTCACAAAATCTTTAATCCAAACATCATCAAGCTGCACAACTCAAAGCTCATAAAAGATTATGAAAAGCAACAGGTATAGACCAACTACTCTATGAATGGGGACTGTTTAGCCAAATCCTTCAGCATTCGATGCCATCGAAATGAAACAGAGCTGTCCGAATACATTTTTGAAAAAAAGCGCGTTGTTGGTTAACGGTATCACACAGCAGGTCAAAGTGTACCCTATTCCTAAAAAGCAAGACCATTGTCGTTAGAGCCAACCTATGTTAATTACTTAGCAAAAGCAATAAACCGATCTCAAAATCTCGTTATAAAAATTCTTATTATCTAACTTGAAATGCATAATTTCCAGTAGTTGTCCTGTGATCATATGTTTCAATTTTCATATGGTAGTTAGAATATGTCTAAAGACCTAGAAATACCAGGTTAACGTGTGGCGGGGTTGTCTATTCCATTGGAACGAGGGTTTCTTTCGCCCTGCTTGCAAACCCTCTTAGATATAGTGTCTCGATAAAAACACAGGTGATGATGTCACTCAACCACCACGTCTCTTTTATGACACCAATGTGTGATAGACAGTGTCTGCTGTCGCTCCGTTTAATACCACCTCAATAACCATGGGGCTCAGTAAGCTTGCTATGGTCTTCCTGCAGGTGATGGTTGGAACATGCTTTCCTTCTTTCAATTTTTTATGACAGTATCAATTAAATGAATGGCCACCGGTACAAGACAGGCTTCCGATGTCCCGACATTCCGAAGAATCTCCGGACCCAAAGTGACTTCTCATCCGAGAGTGTAGACTCCAAATGTGGATATACTGGCTCTATGAAGACCCGGAAAACCCGCTATCTTCAAAAAAATGCTCTCCTTAGCTTTCAGTAATGTCAGAGGTCTTCGTTTCAATTTTTCTTTTGTGAAAGCTCTCTTTCATTCTGACCCTCCTCATATTCTTGCGCTTTGTGAT
This sequence comes from Morbakka virulenta, assembly GCA_003991215.1. Taxonomy (NCBI): domain Eukaryota; kingdom Metazoa; phylum Cnidaria; class Cubozoa; order Carybdeida; family Carukiidae; genus Morbakka; species Morbakka virulenta. The sequence goes on from RDPX01000025.1 coordinate 1,343,466, forward strand.
ATAAGGCTCAATATAAATGTTAGTAATAGGTCCTGCCATCAATGCCTGACAGGATCTTCTACCTGTTATAGTACAAGAACTTGAATCTAAAGATTAGTCTTTCATTACTTTAGATTGCCTCTTCTTCACGCCACTTGTTAGCTATCTTTGCTGTATCGTCATCCCTCTTTTCGACTCTTGCTCAGTTATTGAAATAGCTTTACACGTAGAGCTTCACTCTTTACTGGAAATAATTTGACAATCTTGGGAGAGTGCGTTGATCGCGATATCGTTTTTATTAAGTTGCCCCTAATTCTCACTTTTTTCTTCTCTTGTAGTGGTCTTTCGTGGCTGGAAAATGACAAATGACAACATGAAAGTCAGCCGCGTGACAGATTTTAGGATGTCATGCTGTTTTTACGTCAAATAAGAAAAAACACTTGTGAGTTGTAACTTATGGGGGTAATATTTTATCAAGTTTAGACTTTTGGTACACATTGGATAGGATTGCGCGCTTTCGATGAGCTCGTAAGCTCACTTGAGCAGAGGCCCTTTAGTTCGTAAGTGGATTTTCTCTGGTGAATGCAACTCTAACCGGACTCCGTTATAAACCTCTGGGCAAGCATCAACCTCATGACATTTTTGTCTTTCGAGGCTTCAATGCTCATCATGTGAACTGACTGACTTATGGCAATAGCACCGACAGACCTCCGAAAGTTATTTACAACTTCCCTTTTGCCCATGATCATGTACAGCACGTTGATTTTCCTACAAGGGTTCCTGATTTAGTCCTTTTTCAAAAGCCGCTTTTTCAATGTGTGTATTACCATGTTAGTGTCCCAATCTCTGCTCTTTTCCTTAATGAAGATGGCAAACATGGAGGTTTCTTTTGCAGTACAGTATTTTCAATTGTCCAATTAGCAAACAGATGACATAGCATTTGCCCAACCCATATGACAACTTAAGTAACATTTTTTGAGGTACCTTAGGGCGAGATATTTGTTTAAAAGACGTTGGTGTGTCGTGATACGAAAGAAACTGATGGAAGGGGTTTTCTCTTTAGGTACACGCTACCAACTGGACCAGTGAAGCGCTTTCTAACGTACGTACTGATATCAAGTCACAAAGGTGCAAGAAAAGCCGATGTGGTTCTGGATTTTCTATGTGAGAGGTCTATCGATATTCAATACTGTCGTGGGAAATCATACGACAATAGAAGATGTCATAAAGGCACAAAGATCTGGAACAACGAATAAAATGTTATACACTCTCCTTAAACTTGGTCGGCTCATAGGGCGTGAAATCGAATATGAAAGCAGCTGTTTTATTTTCCTTGATACAGAGAGTGTATAAATTATTCAGTTTCTCCACACAACTATGGAGAAAACAAGAAGATAGTCCATCAAGACATGAAGAGAAGCTCCTAGTTGTCAGGCAATTGTCGGATAGTTGGTGTTCCATGCGTCATAACGCTGTTCGTCCTCTTAACTTCGGATATAACGACCAGATCATAGTATCGAAAGAAACAGTAGGTAGTGAAGAAATCCGATGTGAGGTAAACTCAGAAGAATAGGGCTCGTTAGCCTGTTGTGCCAGCTGGAAACGTCGATTTTGCTTCATTTGTAGAATACAATTTTGGAAAGAGTGAGCCAAATAGGTGCTCTATTCCATAATAATGGCATACGGTTAAATAATGCCGTGCATTTAATTGAATCGTTACTGAGATATTGAATGGGCTTGCGCGACATGTTTCAGCATTTTCAGACTCTTAGTCAGGAGGAAGCTGGCAAAACTATGTATCAGTATGAAGCACAGAGACACAGCGGAAAGAAACGCTTTTATGATTAATTGGGCTATGTGGATGCATCGGTGGATTTCAAAATGTCGCCGGCGGATTCTTTCAGGATCAACAATTACGTATCTGTCACTGACCACATGTTCAGCGCTTCGTACTCGAATGGAAGCGTATAAATCATTGATTGAAAAGTTTGGGTCCCTTGCAAACATTACCGAGTTAACAAACGAAGGATTACATGAAGCTGCAGCAAGACCTGGAAGCAGAACTCCAGTCTGAACCTGTTCATTTCGTGTCATTAATTAAATCTTGTACATGCTGTCTTTGACTTTCAAAATCCTTTGAAATTGAAATGTATCATTAAATAAGTGAGTATGATTTGAACGAAGCATTTCCAAATGTAAATATCATGTTCAAAACGTATCTTTGCCTATTTGTGAGTAACTTTAAAGGAGAAAGATCATTTTCAAAGTTAAAATTGATTTTCAGTTACCTAAGAAATAAAATAGAGCAAAAAAGCTTCGTATTATTAGCTCACTTTATTAAAGAAAATGCCTTGCTTAAGAGCATTGACTTCGGCTACGTTTTCGACACGCTTTCAAAGCAAAAAGCTATAAGAAAGGGTGTCAAAGCCAAAGATTGCGATGATAGCTTTTCATTTCATAACATGTACATATTATGCGTCGACACACGATTTTTGTAAGGGCAATCCTACGTTGTACTTCGTATAAACATTTGCATATTTTGTCTGGACATCGACCACGTTAATTTTCCTTGTGGTACGGATATGTAAACACTTTCTGTAGCGGTGATTGCAGATTGAATATATACTTTGAAATTTAATGAAATTTCTTATATAGTGTATCAAAGGTTTTATTAGAACGATCAAATACACTTTTTATAGGCCTAAGCAAAAGGAAAATTGCTTTGCCTCAGTACGCTTAAAAGTTTTTAGATTTTAGACTCAAGACCTTGACACCTTACCTGCACATTTTTCTGCCTAATTGCTATGTTTACACAGACCTTAGCAAAGCAGAGGCTCGAAATATGCTTAGGCTTTGCTCACAGTTTTGCGAAATTTTAACCTCAACATGTTTATTGGCATTGCGCTTATAAAAAGGTGTGGAAGCAAAGGGGACTGTAACTCAGAGGGTACATAGCCCATTAACGCTTTTTACATGGATGTTAAACTGATTGAATTTACATTATCCCAGCCCCTACTCTTTGTGAGTAATGACGTCAGCAGGGCATAGTGAATTCCACTCTGCCCAGGGTACCGCACCCTCTAAAACCGCCACTGTTGACCAATCGCTGGTTTCTTTCCGTTGCTAAATCTCCCTTTGGCGTGCAAATTCGTTAATCTATTTCTTTTAAAAACCTGGAATGTCGAGATTTCTAAAGGTTTACCATAGTGTTTTTTCTTTCACTTTTCGATGGTGTTCGGTTTTCTCTGTCCTCTAGGGAAAAGGCCGATCTATTTGCCTAATTGCCTTTTTCCGATTTCTGTGTAAGCTACAGTGGTATTTCTTTGTTGGATTTCTCTTTGCAAACTAGTAAGATTTTCAACTTTGTCATCATAAATCAAAGATTGGTTGGGAAGTTTATTTGCTTGATCAACGTAAACTCTTGGTTTTGATTCAATTCCGGTGGTTGTCTTTAGGATTATGTTTCTCAGGTGTCTTCCTTGCTGTCAAATAAAGTCAATTCTTGCTTATTAAAGTTATGTTTTCTATCTTTTCTAGACGGTTTCTTAATGTTGTTCCTCCTTTAAGAATGCAAGTGATTCATCTGATTCTGGCAAATATCGACCTACAACTCTTCTTTCTCCCACTGGTGAGGTTTTCGAACTACTTATCAAAAATGCACTGGCAGAATTACTTCAGAACCTAACTACTTTCTTTGACATTCAGTATGAATTTAAAGGATCTCACTCCACTGGTGCTCTTTTGACTGAATCACCGATCACAGAATGTATCTATAGATTTATGGATGTCTAGTGAACGACCTGCTATAGCTGGATACTTATAAGGCAATTAAAAAGGTGACACACTGGCTTGGTTCAAAAGCTTTCTGGTTATTTGATTTCTGAAACTATTCAGTTCTTCTTCCCAAACCGCAAAATGCTTTAAACTCTATGGAATTACAACTGAGTACCTCATTAAAACGGGCGTTCCTCACATTTCTATCCCCGGTCCAACTTTCATCCTTCTTTATATCAGTGATCTTTCTGGTAACTTGCTTCAGTCCATAAACATTTATATTGATTACACTACCTTGTACTCTGACGTTGGTCACAAGGCAACTCTGCAGGAACAAGTCAAACTTATTGAAGATTTTAGAGTTTAACCTTCAGGGTGTCAGCGACCGGGGAAATGGCGAGGTTTTATTTAAAACAGCGAAAACGCAATAGATACTTTCCAAAAGAAAGCTGAGTCCTATCTCCCACCAATATGTCTGGAAAACAGTTGTGATGTTAACCATTGTGAGGTTGCTTTTCCTCTTGGGGAATGTGGATCAATGAGGTTGCTTCGTTTGAAATGTGACTTATCTTAGACTTGTCTATTGGTTTTATCCTACAAAGTGTTCTTTTGAGCTTTCAGTGCTGGTACTAGCTGAGTTTGTTGCATCTTACAAGACTTGTTTCTCTTAATATCTTCATCTATATGCAGTTGTTGCTCCTTGTAATAAATCTCTCTATGAATGTAGTTTCTATCTTCGGACACCTACAGTTTAGAACTTTTTGCCTTATGGAGTGCTTTGCTTCATCATATGATGTATTTATGTCCAAGATTAACCCCTCTCTCTTCACCTAACTTTTAGATTCTTTCTTTTTTTTTTCTTTTTCATTCTTTACAGTTCCACCAAACACTTGTGGCTTTATCCCTTGTATGGTTTTCAACCAGGGTAAAAAAGCACATTTATAATCTATTCTGTATGTGCTCTGATAAGTGAAAACAGAGACTTGCCTAACATAATATATGTGTGCGTGTGTGTGAAATACCTGAATAGCTTAAGGGCGAAGAAACATAGGGCTTCTGCAAGATTGGCTCATAGTAAATCAATAAGTTCTCTAATAATCTATATAATCACGGTGCAAGTGAAATTGGAAATATCTATCTACATCAAGCACACAGAAAAGTTTCAACCCTTGAGCATTCGTTAGAACTTTAAAGCTAAGTTAAGCAACTTAAAATACCAACGTGAGCAATTTACTTAATACAATAACACAAGGGAAAATAAAAAATATTTCACTGAAAAGGAAAATAAGAGTTATCTTGTTGTTGATGTTCCTTAAAAATGCATGGCAACTACTTGCTTTCACCCTTGTCCTAAGTGAAATAAATTTTTTTCTGCAGAGTATGACAGAGAAGAAACAATACATAATGCTACTTCAATGTTGAGAACACGAAGGAGAATATGACAAACAGCTAGCAAGTAAACTGAGTGGAAAGAATCAATAGGCCAACCTTGTTTACAACTGACACAAAAAATGAATCCTCCTCTTAAATTTAAGTTGTTCTTATCTTTTTTTAGGGAAGGAAAGGGCCATGTGCCTCCTCTTACGTAACCTAGTAATGCTTAAATTTCTCTAAGATAAAAGTTCAAATTCAATGTTACTTGAGCTCGTTGTTTGCTGCACACAATTAGACCATAAAGTAAAGGGTTGACGTGTTGTAACACTGTAGTGAAAATCTACTAGGAATTTCTCTTTATAAACACAGCCCACCACTCGTTGCGAAATTCAAATTGGTTACAAAGGGTACATAGATACGTAAAACTGCATTTGTAATACATCAATGCAAATCAAATTTTTAGAAGCATAAGTTGTGTTTTGTTGAATCTTAGAACCGTGACCAGCGGGGAAAGCGTTTGAATGTATCAGATTCATTCAAAATATCTGTCTCTATTACATCTAAGGAGGTAAAGACCAATGCAGATACAGTGAAAGAATAGCCTTCTTTACTTACCGAACACGTAGAAAACAGATGGCCAGCCATATCTCGAAACACACAATAATCCTGTCACAGGCATCGACAAAATGGTTCCCAAAGATGAACCTGAAAAATTCAAAACAATTAACAAGTACATCAACAACTGATACACAATCAGGGGTGAATCTAGACCGATTTTGACGTTGGTCACCGAAATTATGCTCCGACACCCGCAGTAGTTTGGAGGTACACCTTAATTCAAGTAAGCTATTTTGAAAACAAACATAACTGAACCAAACGAACAATCTGGCCTAAAAAATTTCCTAGAAAAAAAAAAAATAAATAAAATAATAAATAATAAAACAAAAATTTAGGAGGGTCAGCTTGCTGGGACCCCTCCTGTAAACCCCTAGTTCCAATGTGTAAACATCTATGTTAGTAGGTATGCCCAAACTCAAGCCCCAGACTCACCCCTGATAATGCTTATAACTTAAAGTGTCCCCATTAAAGCTCTTATACGTTGGTCAGTGTAATGTTCTTCTATGTCACAGCAAGGTGCTAGGTCTGACTGTTGGTTTTGTCTTTGGCTTCTTTGTTTGTTTGTTTGTTTGTTTGACTTCCATTCAAATCATGTCAGTCAATTTGATTTCTTGTACATTCTTCTAGAGATCTTTATCGCCATATACCTCCCGTGGTACCCAAAGCAAGTGTTCCGTAAGGCTTGAGCATGTATCTGTTTGAAGTAATCTCCCAAAGGAATGCTAGTTTACAGCTTCTTTTTATTTATTTGGTGCCTTATTTGGGTTATCCAATACACCTTAAAACGTCTCATTTATAATGCTTGCACCTTTTGTTTAAACTCTTGTCATATAACTTGACTGTCTATTATATCCACACCTAGCATACTTTTTATCTCTATACTGTTCAACAGAGAATAGAAACAAGTTTCGACAAAGTGGCTGAATTTAATGCATGGGTTTTTAGTTGAAAGTGAAGTAAGGGGTAAAAAATATTAAAACTACGTGATAAAGTATCACAACTTCAAGAAATGTGTAGGTTCAATTTTCATAAAGAATCAGAAAACCATAAAACCATTCAATTTTATTAATTGTGGTGCCATGATATATGGATATATAGAGTGCCAGAGAAAGTGAAGGGAAAGCTCTACAAGACAATAATAAGACCGGCAATGATGTACGGCATGGAAACTGCTCCTTTGACGGCAGGACTCGAGAAACGGATGAACGTAGCCGAAATGAGAATGCTTCGATGGGCTCTGGGTGTTACTCGTAGAGACAAGTTGCGCAACGACGTGGTGAGAAACAGGCTGGGTGTTGGAGAACTCTCTCAGAAGATAAGGGAGTCCAGGTTGACATGGTTCGGGCACGTGGAGAGGAGAGAAGAGGGCTATGTCGGGAGGAGAGTGCTGAGGATGGATATACCAAGAAGGAGAAGAACAAGGCGACCAAAGCAACGATGGATGGATAACATCAAAGTTGATATGATGGAGAAGGAGCTAAGACGCGAGGACGCCCAAGATCGTGCCATATGGAGGACGAAAATTTGCTGTGGTGACNGTTGGCAAAAGACAACGGGAGTGATGTGCAACTAAAGAGTGCCAGAGAAAATGAAGGGCAAGCTCTACAAGACAATAATAAGACCGGCAATGATGTACGGCATGGAAACTGTTCCTTTGACGGCAGGACTCGAGAAACGGATGAACGTAGCCGAAATGAGAATGCTTCGATGGGCTCTGGGTGTTACTCGTAGAGACAAGTTGCGCAACGACGTGGTGAGAAACAGGCTGGGTGTTGGAGAACTCTCTCAGAAGATAAGGGAGTCCAGGTTGACATGGTTCGGGCACGTGGAGAGGAGAGAAGAGGGCTATGTCGGGAGGAGAGTGCTGAGGATGGATATACCAAGAAGGAGAAGAACAAGGCGACCAAAGCAACGATGGATGGATAACATCAAAGTTGATATGATGGAGAAGGAGCTAAGACGCGAGGACGCCCAAGATCGTGCCATATGGAGGACGAAAATTTGCTGTGGTGACCCCTGAATCAGGGAGCAGCCGAAAGAAAACGAAGAAGCAGAAGAAGTGGTGCCATGATATCGTGACTTAAACAATGCAAATCTTCAATGTACTGGTTTACAGTGGTTTACGTTAACGTCCCCAATTTAGTTTGCTAAAATTCATTAATCAAGAAAAAATCAGAACATTTTGAAAAATAGCAAATATCTCAGTTTTAATTTCTTTCTAAATTAGTAAACAGGACGAGGGGGAATAGCGATGGAAAAGAAATCTGTTTTTCTACATACTTTTACTGTTGGTTCCAGTCACCTCCCCAAAAATGTACGAACTCGGTAGAAAATTTTAACGGGAAAAGAAATTAGGTGAAGCACATCCACCAAATCCAACTCAGAATCTACCGTGTTATAAGTCAATCCTTGCCATTTACACAGAATTGCAAATCATTAAGTAACTTAATGAGATATACGTATACAGTCACACAAACATACCTGCATTTGATATTGCATACATTCTGGATCTTTCCAAAGGAGGTGCCCATTGTGAAAAAAGAGCATTCATTGCAGGATACGTTACTGCCTATAATCAAAAGGGTAAGATAAAGCTAATTTACTGATTGAAGTTAATTTATTTCTTCCATCTGAGATTCTGGCTCAGAATTTCTTTACTCGAGAGGCTTTCTCTCTCTTTCATTTGCTTTCAACAGCCGGTTTCAATCCGAAAACCTGATTAACACTGTTAAAAACTCAGAAAAAACTCGAGGCTGCATAAACGGTAAACGGTGACTCTTAAAAGCCACATAATAAACACACGCATACAAAAAAGGAAGAAGTTGTTCTGAATATGTTTTGTTGTCAATATGTATCAAAGTTTTATGATGTAACAGACCGGTCATGAAACGAAAAATCAAAGAATACATAGTGCTTTTTTGTAGAGAAAGTTTTACCCAGTAGCCTTCAAAGTTCTTCACTGTAGCCGCTCAAGGAAAAAAAGCCTTTTAAAGATCTCTCTTTACTTGGTAACTCTTTCCAAATTCATCCCTAATTCTAACATCACTATGGTGGGAAGAGAAATGTTTGATACCATTACAAAAGGAAAATGAAGCAGTGTCATTAGCAAATTGCTATTGGCATAACTGGCTACCCTACACAACGTGAAAACTGGTATGATATCACATAAAGGGGAAGGGTGAACGTGCAAATGAAGCAGATGTGGACTGGGCCAAGTTCAGACAATATTGCCAAATGTCTTTGTGCTTTACATGGGTTTCATATGATTAGACAAATTCTTTCTAACAGTTATACAGATGTGTCCTGTAAAAATGTAACTGTTGCTAGTCGAATAGACGAGGCAGATACTGTAATGAATAATAAATAGTAGTAATCTGAATAGGACCTTAAAGTAAATGATTAAAAATTGGAAAACTGTAAGGAACGAACACCAGACAATCTGTACCCCACATTCTTATGGAGAGTAAACCTCGGGGTAAATGGCTATGACAAGTTACCAAATGTCTGAAATTCTAATCAAAATACGACGAGATAGGGAGCATTAAATGCTGGTGAAGTTGCACAATTTATTATAAAGGATAAACAAAGGGAGTTCAATGATCTACTAACAATACTTACAACAAAAATGCCAGTAACAAGCTCAGGAAAAAGAAATAAGAAGAAAGTAAGAAGAGTTGCAGCAGGACAAAATGTAGGAGAAACGGCTATTTCAGTCAAAAGAAAATAAAACAAATGCCATCCTGAATGACTTATAACAGAAGAACATCAAAAGCATCACCGATTTAAAAATGACATGAAAATTGAATAAATAAACACCAGCAAAACAAGACGTTATCTGTGAACACGCAATAACAGCTACTGTACTTATGAACCTTTTAAGATAAAACGTTCCTGTGGTTCCCGATTCTGAGTTAAATCACGGTTTCTGAAGCAAATATAGAGTTCGAAGTTTACGTCGCAAGTTAGGTTGCGAATATTTAAAGTTAAAATGGGTGAAAAAAGGAAAAAACGTTAACATTACTATACATTGTACACCGACCAAATTCATAACCTTGCCCCCACTAGAAGCTCTTGGAACCTATAGCATACAGGGAGGAAGGGGGGGTTTAATAATAAACGTTAGATGTATGAGATAATCAGTCACTCCGTTACAAGATTATGGTTTACAGTAAAGAATAGTACGAGAAATACAAAACCGGTGGGGGTCAAACAAACAAGTTCCGTTCCATCACAGGCCTTTCGCGTAAGTGAAAACTCCTGACCGCTTTAACACACTTAAACATTTCAGGGGTTAAAATTGCTACCAACTGCCAATGGTCGACGAAAGTAATGCTAAGTAACAAAGAATCATTTTCTTAATGAGAAAATGGTTGTCACACAACTATAACAGCAGGCTGGCAGTGTTGGTAATCTGTTAAATACAACATCGAAGAGGCTTTCAAAATTACTACCCATTTCTGTAATTTGAAATAAAAATGCAGCACAAGAAATCCCCTACCGCGGTACAAACTGAAGTGGTTTTATGAAGTGAAAGTAAAAAGTGGTATATTCTTGGTATCTGTGGCAGCTAATCATGAAGCTACTACTCCATCATTCGTGTTACCAAAAAATTTCAGGGCACACAGTAAGGTTAAAAGAAAAATTCGGATTCACAATCATTCTTTATTACTACTCCATAAAAGCCACTTACGGGGTACGGGCTTCCTGTTTCTGAACGAACGAACGAACAAACAAACAAACGAACCGAAAACAAAGATTAAAAAAGGCAAGTTAGCTCATGCAAAAGTTAATGATTCAAATTTTAGTGACCAGCTATTTCCTTTCCCATTCAGCGGCGTTGCGAAGATTATCCTAGGGAAGACTCGATGTTTTACATTTTCGAATAGATGTGAGTTGGCCAGGAAACAATAAGATAAAATTAAAATACCTCCGATTGCTTCAATGCTCTTTAATGTCAGTGTCTATAGAATTACCAGCTCAACGTTAACAAATTTCCAACGACTTTGTATTACAACAACAACAGTATGATGTACTAAAGTTATTCAACACACCATCCCACATGTTGACGATTTTGAAGCCAACATCCGAATGTCAGCAACTTATATCTGAAAAAGCAAAGAAGGCCAACTCTTATGATCAGTCTCAGTTGACACCTTTATTATGATACTAAAGAAAAATACTTGGATAGGGAATATAATTCTTTAGTATTCTTAGTGCCAGAAATCGTAAGATTCCTTTCTTACTAATAACAGGTACACGTCCATTTTAAATCTGTTTAATTTATTGCGCCTTAAAACCGTTTAAAATACTTTTAAGTTTATTTTCACATTGATAATCAAAACTGGAATTTCTAGCAATGGTTACCATTAGTAATATAATGGCAAATACTCAGCATTAAACTGAAAAGTAATTTTTTCAAAATTCCTAACTATCTAAAACTGGGCTGAAAGCCACTACAGAGGATTTCTTTCTTAACTGGAATACCACAACACTCATACAAAACCACACTTTTTGGAACTGCTCACAAGTTACATCGACAATACAAAGTCAATTATGTATTACCTCTCCAAAGCCTTCCAACACTCTTAAGGCAACAAGCATTTCCACCCCAGTTCTTGCTGCCCAAGGAGTTAGCAGAGTGAGCAAAGCTGTACCTAAAATGCCCAATCCAAAAACCCATTTTCCACCAAATTTCTCTGCTAGCATTCCACCTGGGATCTGAGTGAACAAGTATCCATAGAAGAATGATCCAAGGATAAGTCCTGTAATAGACAAAAAAATCAACCCGACATTAGATGCATTGTAAAAAAACTTAAACAATAGCTAAAGATGGTGAAAATTAATGTACATGTGCCTCTACACAGGCCTCTGCTATTATTTCAGACACAATGCACACAAGTTGATTAAAGAGATTTTCACTTTCGTTCTGAAAGCTCCCAGTTATTGCGATATCCCCTGCGCCAAGCTTAGTTCTGGGTGCAGTCGGCCTTTTCAAAGCAACATTTCACGACCTTAGTCTTTTCTAACTCCTGGAGAGGTTCTTCAGTAGGGTCAGGCTTTACGATTGACTTCAGAAATACTACCTTAAATGACGTAGTTAAATCTGGTAATATATATTGCTATTTCTTTTTCTACCACTGCATTTCTTTCTTTTTAGCATTGTACGTAGTAAACGCAAATCAAGTCAAATCAATTAAGTAAATATATTTCGTGATATTCAATTTATCGACAAGGTCTGAACTTGTAAAATCAGGGCTATACTATACATAGATGTGCGTGTTGTCTACCAATTAAACATTAGTAAACTAGGATGTGGAATACATATTAATATTCGATAATCTTCCCTTGTAGTTTTAACATCAAGGTGATTTCATTTACACTTCTGTAATTTACTCAACTCTTTGCTTCAGATGCTACATATTTGCAGCAATGTTTATGTACGGGAGCTGCTTATACAAAAAAATGCTCCAATAATCATCAAACTTTCTGCAAACTCTTCTTTTGAATTATTGCTTTTCGAGTTTTTTGCCTTTTCCTCCTGATCCCATTGGCTTTCTTATTCTAGCTTTTTAGTAGCCACTGTTTTTCACAGAGTCTCTGATACCTGCATCAATAACGCCCTTTCAGAATGATACATTCAGGATTGTCTGTTTAGATATGATACAATTTAGTTTTCAGGTCGTACTGAGTACTTCAATCTGAAGGCAAAAACTTTCAAAACTTTATCTGTANGCAGGATTGTCTGTTTAGATATAATACAATTTAGTTTTCAGGTCGTACTGAGTACTTCAATCTGAAGGCAAAAACTTTCAAAACTTTATCTGTATGGTAATTTGGTGAGGTAACTTTTTTGTCACTAAGCTGCTCTTGTGTAAGTAGTTACAAGCTACATTATTCCAGGCTCAGTTTCTGCCACGCTTTCTGTTCAACCAATCTTTTCTAGAAGTTAAGTAGAAACAGACATTAATGAGAACCAAAGACTTCGTTATAAAAACTCTCTTTATATATCGTCAGTGCTCTTGTCAACTGTAAGTAGAGGTCATTTCCAAAACTTGATGTAAAAGAAACAATGACAACAACAAAAATAAAGGCAGAGTTGTAATAAACCATAAATAAACAAGCAAATCTTAGTTTTACACATTTCCACTATTATATTATTCTCTTCTCTCATCTTATGTTACCATTTCAATGTAGAGCACATTAAAACTGATTTCTCTTCAAATAAGTAATCTCATTTTCATGGATATACTTTTTGTTTATCTTTAGATCATTGTGTTGAATTAAGACAATATGATAGCATCCATTGTCCCAATAAATCTCTAGCTATTCCACAGATGCATTATTTAACAACGAAGTTATCACTAAACTGAATTATTTCAATGTTTTTTCCATTGCTCAAAGTTGGTTCAATTGATCAATTTTTCAAAATATTTTTCTTTTCATTTTTCAAAGACATTTCCTTTCAAGTTATGGTAAATATCTGGAATCCCAGAAGTCCACATTAAGTTCCCACTACTAATTTTGAAAGTACAGCTTAAATATACTGTACACTCAAATCCACTGTAGCAGGATCCAGGTAATGTAATGACACAAGTGGGATTAAAAAGGGCCCAATATAACACTGGTGACCAAAGTAAGGATTCGAAGAACCTTGTATATATCATGGCAGGTCTCAAAATAAAATCTTATTTTCTAGTTTGCAAAAAGCAGAACATCTTGTGCTTACTCATTGGAGAAAAAAGGAATTTCATGGATCTTGTGAGACTGAAAGGGTGAGCAATATCTCAAAAATAATTGCACTTAACAAGGGTAGCTGTAATCTTTAAATGCTCGAGAAATTCTCACTGTATCAAGAAGGGTGCTTCACAAAAAATAACAGTAGCAAAGTCTGAATAAATTGAATTAATTTACTTTGAAACAGACTGTAACACCATACATTGATATTAATAATTCATATTTTGTGCTTATCTTATAATCCATGTTTTTATACCTGGCCTATACCTGACATTGTTGTGGTTTGTTAAAAGCTTCTAATTGAATAATATTATGACTACTTCATTTTTGTACCTAGCAAACTGGTTATTAATCTTAGGTGATGAAAGGGATATTGATGAAAGAGGACACTTGGCACAATACAACTTAAGGCACAACATTTAAATATTTTTATGGGGCAGTGATTGCAGTAGTGGCAAACAGTTTAGTCACTTTTGGTTTACCCAGTCTACTGCACCACTCTTATTTATTTTATCAAATTTCTTCACTCCATTCGTTGTCAGATTCTGTGGTTCTCTACTATGCATTACATATGCCTTTTTCAAAATCTACTACCTGGCAAATTACTCAGCATTAGTGTACCTCCCTCTGTCATGCATATCATCTAACAATAAATGCCAAAAAATGAAGGTGTTTGTTGAGCCTTGATCAAGGATATTTGCAGGGATATTAAATGTTCACCAATATTCATTTATTAATCAAACATTGGGTCGTTTTTTACTTCAGGATGCAACATCCTAAATAAAACTGTTTCTTCACTTCATTTTGCCTTACAATGTAATATGATTATGTTGCATGATAACTTTTTTATCATTGCTGACAATGGTTGTTGAGTAAGCATACAGTTTAGTTAGCATTTTATTGGCAAATTATTTGTTATTCTAAATAATAAAATCCTGTATGACATTATTCTCATGGTTTCAGCAACCAAAGTAATTTCGTTCATTTTCACTTAGGTTTAAAAATCAATTGGTATAGAAGCACTCTGAATGACATGGCCAAAGATTTCCATTTTAGCTCAAGTTAACAAGTCTGGCTTGGCTTTTAATTAGCTGACGATATCTTCATATTTCCATTTGCACTCTTTAAAAACAATTCCAAACACACAATAACTAAATTTTAACATTTCTATTGCAGTCCAAATCCAGGTCAGCATTTCATTCCATTCTTGTATTCAAATACAAGGATTTAATTTATTTTTTTAAAATTTAATTCAAAAGTAAAAGGAATGTTTAAACCAATAAGCAATTTAAGGCATTCAGTAAATGCTAGTCTAAGTAAACAATAATATTTCTGCTACATTTCTGCATGCAGTTCTAAAATACTGTAAAAACAAATAGCCAAATTGAAGGCTGGTAAATCCTGTTACTCATTAAAAATATCCACTTTACATTTGAAAGAAATGTCTCCTTCAAAATAATTTCTGAATCTAATTAGCAAAAATTACATGAACATAAAGCAAATAACATTACTTTAATGGAGTGCTTCTGGTGTAAAGAAAAAGCTATAACAATATTTTGTCTTTTATCTGTCACACTCACCACCAGGGAATACAATAGCACCAAATCTCCTTACCTTGTGTTTCCTGATCCCAATTGAATTCTCCATCCTTGAAATACAAAATACAAACATATTCAGTTTTAATAAATAAAAAACTTATCAGTCTGTTATTAATGTGTAACTTAGTCAGAATATCTACCATGCAATACCTGGACTTGTATGACTTCTATAAATTCTATAAAAGTACATAAAAACATAGAAACATACCTGAACTTTTGTACTCCAGAAACATGCACAATTCAATGCCTCCTCTGAGGGGAATGCCAGGTCAGCTGGTTGGCAGCCTGGTGCAGTGGGGGAGTTAAGAAGGTGGGGCATTGTTTGCACCAACTTACAGCTGCAAGTATCTGTTTGCTGAAGCCCCAGTTCTTGTGTGATGCCATGCATCTTCCATTTTTGGTTTGGAGATGATTCAGGGTCTTCTATACTATCCAATTCTCCCCACTTCCACTCTCAGTCCATTGTTGTCCAGCCTCTTTGTGATTTTTCCACTGTTCCAGCCATTTCTGCTCCCTCTACTCTTTTGGTTTGTGGCTTAAAGGTTGAGTGGCATCAGGAAAGCTTGTCCTTGATTGCAGGTGCTTTCTGGTAAAGAGGGTGCCACTCATCTGCACTGACTTTGTTTATTTCAGCCTTGCTGATCATTTCCCACCAAATGTCAGGTGGAGCAATGCCAGCAATGGCATAGAGGCATGGAATAGGGGTTAATTTAATGCACCCCACAATAATATGAAGGATTCATTGAGGGCTGCATCCAGTTTCTTGGCATGGGTAGATCTTGTCCATGTAGAGCATGCATACTCCACAGTGGAAAAATTTAGTGCTAGTGCTGTGGTACAAATGGTGTTGGGTTTGGCACTGCACTGGCTGTTAGTCAACTTCCACAGAAGATTACATCAGGTGTTCACTTTTGCATTGACATTGGAGTTATGCTTCTTGTTGGGCAAAGTTTGATTGAGGGCAACACCAAGATAGACTGGATTTGGCTGGAACTCTAGAAATCTCCATTCCAGTGTACCCGGAGTTGATGTTTAGCAGCCATGTTATTGAGATAGAAGCTGCATAACTGGGTTTTACTAGGGTTTGGCTTCAAGTGCTTTAGTTGATAATATGGTCATCTCCTGAAGAGCAGACTCGTGAGAGTGTTGAATCNAAACAATAATATTTCTGCTACATTTCTGCATGCAGTTCTAAAATACTGTAAAAACAAATAGCCAAATTGAAGGCTGGTAAATCCTGTTACTCATTAAAAATATCCACTTTATATTTGAAAGAAATGTCTCCTTCAAAATAATTTCTGAATTTAATTAGCAAAAATTACATGAACATAAAGCAAATAACATTACTTTAAAGGAGTGCTTCTGGTGTAAAGAAAAAGCTATAACAATATTTTGTCTTTTATCTGTCACACTCACCACCAGGGAATACAATAGCACCAAATCTCCTTACCTTGTGTTTCCTGATCCCAATTGAATTCTCCATCCTTGAAATACAAAATACAAACATATTCAGTTTTAATAAATAAAAAACTTATCAGTCTGTTGGTGCAGTGGGGGAGTTAAGAAGGTGGGGCATTGTTTGCACCAACTTACAGCTGCAAGTATCTGTTTGCTGAAGCCCCACTTCTTGTGTGATGCCATGCATCTTCCATTTTTGGTTTGGAGATGATTCAGGGTCTTCTATACTATCCAATTCTCCCCACTTCCACTCTCAGTCCATTGTTGTCCAGCCTCTTTGTGATTTTTCCACTGTTCCAGCCATTTCTGCTCCCTCTACTCTTTTGGTTTGTGGCTTAAAGGTTGAGTGGCATCAGGAAAGCTTGTCCTTGATTGCAGGTGCTTTCTGGTAAAGAGGGTGCCACTCATCTGCACTGACTTTGTTTATTTCAGCCTTGCTGATCATTTCCCACCAAATGTCAGGTGGAGCAATGCCAGCAATGGCATAGAGGCATGGAATAGGGGTTAATTTAATGCACCCCACAATAATATGAAGGATTCATTGAGGGCTGCATCCAGTTTCTTGGCATGGGTAGATCTTGTCCATGTAGAGCATGCATACTCCACAGTGGAAAAATTTAGTGCTAGTGCTGTGGTACAAATGGTGTTGGGTTTGGCACTGCACTGGCTGTTAGTCAACTTCCACAGAAGATTACATCAGGTGTTCACTTTTGCATTGACATTGGAGTTATGCTTCTTGTTGGGCAAAGTTTGATTGAGGGCAACACCAAGATAGACTGGATTTGGCTGGAACTCTAGAAATCTCCATTCCAGTGTACCCGGAGTTGATGTTTAGCAGCCATGTTATTGAGATAGAAGCTGCATAACTGGGTTTTACTAGGGTTTGGCTTCAAGTGCTTTAGTTGATAATATGGTCATCTCCTGAAGAGCAGACTCGTGAGAGTGTTGAATCTGTTCAAAGCTTTTCTGCTGTGTTGTTATGCACAGATCATTAGCAAAGATGACACCTTCACAGTTGGCTGGTTTTGGCTGATCATTGGTGTGTATATTAAAAAGTGATGGAGCAAGGACACTTCCCTTAGGGAACCCAATTTTTGGACTTAAACATAGACTTTTGTTGTCATTCATGATCACATAGAATCTTCTAGTTGCTTGCAGACTCTGTATGACCCTGCAGAGTTTTAGGTCATGAAGATCATCAAGGTATTGTGAAGACAAAGAGGAAATTGCATCTCAAGGTTTGGTGGCCAAGTATAGACCATGATGCAGAGATTTTGTGCCATTAGTGCTTGTCATGCCAACTTGTCAGTAATAGTGAACTACCAGTAACGATCACACCTACTAGGTTGCCTGATGGTCCCTGGAAGTTTTGTGGCATAGATCTTCTTGGTCCTCTTCCTGATGGTCATTCTGTAGTAGTTTTGGTTGATTACTTTAGTAGGTTGTTTGAAGCATGTTTTCTGAGAAACATGAAAACTAAAAGGGTTGTTTTGTTTCTTGAGGATGTCTTTGCATGGTATGGTTATCCAGAGATGCTGAGGACTGACAATGGCCCACAATTCGTTGCTAGTGAGTTTCAGTCCTACTCAAGTCAGTGTGGAATCAAGTGGCATTCTACTGCTCCACTTTGGCCACAAGCTAATGGTGAAGTTGAGAGGATAAATTGCACCATGTTAAAAGTTTTGAGAATTGCTAGAGAATCTGCAGGAAAGGATTTAGGTAAGGCATTGACAGAGCTTTCTATGACATACAAAGCTACACCACACACTGCTACAGGTTTGACACCTTTTGCTTTGATGTTTGAATGGGGAAATGCAGACAAAATTGCCCATGTTGCCTTATGAACCAAGTGATACAGCTGACAAAGATTGGGAGTTAGATGGTCAGTACAAAGAGAAGATGAAAGAGTATGCTAATAAAAGGGCAAAAGATCATTCTATTAGTTCAAGTGACACTGTAGTTTTGAAGCCTGAAGCTAGGGTAAGTTAGATGTTGCTTATAGTCCAGAGGAGTTTTGAGTTATAGATGTTCAAGTTTCTGATATGGTTTGTTCAAGTCCTAGTGGTAAGGTTGTCTGATGGCACATATCTGTTGCGAAGAAGCTGGATTCTTGAAATTCTCAGGTTGAACGCACTAAAAGTTTGTCTCATACTAACCATGCTAACTCTTGTGTCAAAGTTAGTAAGAGGGAATACAAATTACCATCAAAATTTGAAGATTTTAAAATGTATTAAATCATAGTTTTTTCTTTTGTAAATTAGGCAACCATTATACTAGTCTTAGAGGGATGTAGTATTTTGAGGTTATGTACATTATTACACATGTGTGAGTTTGACCACACTGTTGAATAAAGATGGAAAATGCTTAAATTCTCTGTGAATTACTTTCAATTTGAATCTGCAGCAATCTGCTGTTATGGTGCTTCAGTGACAACATACCTACATTAAAGGCTTATGTTGAAAATTGGTTACTAGAAAAAAATACTCTTGAGAATGATTTGATGGAAATCAGAACTAAGAAACCAACACCCAACATCATGCATCAAGTAATGAATTTCAAAAGGTAGAAATAAATGCACCTGCAAAGAGGGCAAAGAAATCATAGGAACATTTTATATGAGATCAATAAAACCAGAAAGAAATAGCATTGGCCAATGTTATATCATATGAATAGAGACTGTTTGGGAAAATTTCCATAAATATACAGACCAAAAAATTATCAAATTTGTGCATGGTTATCATGCACAACCACAGACCTACTCCAGCTTAAGTACAACCAATAAAAGCTACTGTTAATATTAACTTATATGGTCAAAATGAAGAAAGCACTGAACAAATTAGCAACACAACTTAGAGCAGTGCCACACAGTTAAAAGCTTTCAAGACTGGGAAGTTAAAAAACAAGAAAATGAAAATAACCATGAATCAGAAGTTTGCATGACATTGAATGATTTATTTACAACCAATAATGAAGTGAAAATACATGAAACAAGAAATGACATTCTCTAAGAATACAGCAGTTTTCAACATACAGAAATGTATCATTGTAAGCAGAGCAAAGATCCAATCTACTTCCTGTATATATCTATGATTATGCTCCATGAGTGATGTTCAAAACCTTCAAAACTGAACAGAAATACCATAGAACCACCAACTTCCATGTAGTGTCTCTGGTAAGGTATGGTGCTAGAATTATAGATGGGAACATGGAAGAACTAAAGAAAATAGACAGAAAGACAAGAAAACTACTCGCAATGAAAACAATGTTGCATTCACAATGATAAGCAGCTCTGTATTTTGCTCCTCAAAGAAGACAGCCTTCATGTTGGACAGCAGTGAACCAGATGCTGTCTGAATGGATATGAATCTTTGGATGACTGTCTTTAAAAGGTGGGCACTACAATCAAGGGGAATCTCCCATTTCCTTGTGTGTCATCCAAAGATGTTCTGATGGAGATACATTCCTGGGTATCTCCAGCCTGTGACAAAACAACTTTCAAATATTCTCTCAATCAGTGTATACATAACAGATGCACAAGCACTAAAAATGTTGAGAGGAACAAAACATTGAGCACTGGCTAGAGTATACAAAGAATATACATTGGCAAAACAAATATACAATGATGTCAACAAGTCAAGAAAAGAGGATAGGCAAAAAATATGGAGAGAAATGAGATTACATGGAAAATTGATCAGAGAAGTAGAAGATATAAAGGATGAGTCATCTTAGGAATGGTTTAAGGAATGGATTCTTGAAAAAAAAGTAACAGTTAATGATATTTAAGGCCTATGAACAAGCATTGTGCACAAATTGAATTAAGAACCCTATTGGAAAATTGGACATAGCGGACAAATGGACAAGAGAAGAAAAAGTTACTATTGCAGAATACAAAAAACAGGCACAAGATTACAAGAACAAACATGACAAAATTGCAAAAATCATCAACCTCAAGCTTTGTAAAAGACATGACCTGGTTCAGGGAGTAGAAGTGGTGCAACCACCAGCCAGGGAGTGTTATTGAGAATGAAAGTGTGTGAATATTGTTGGATTTTAATATACAGATCGATCACTACATTGAACATGACTTCCCTGACATCCAGGTTTTAGAACATGATTCTATAAAGTATTTCATCGTTGATATAGCATGCCGTGATGTCAAGAGAGTTGTGGAGAAGGAACAAGAGAAAATTGAAAATTATTCCACCCTCAAGAGAGAACTGAAGAAAATATGGAAATCCTCACATGTTGAAATAATTACAATCAACAGCAACAACAATGAAAATAATCATTATTATTACAATGCTGATGATAACTAAATTTAAGGGTTGTGGACAGATAGTAATACTGAGCACCATTATGTGTGAAACAGAGCAACAATAGATATACCAGAAAAAATCACGAAGTAACTGTAAATAATACTTAAAATAATGTTGCCCTGCATTTAATGACTTAGAGATACCGTTGTTTTAACTATAAAATTGCTGACTAGTCTTTGTCTGTTTCTATTAATTATCAACAAATACGTATTCACAATACCAAAAAAAAGAGGATGCACCTTTTTAAAGTTGCATATTACAGTATTTCAATGAGTAAGGAAAAACGGGTCACGTAATAAGTGGATAGTTTTCATAACAGATTCTGTAATTTTCTTAGAATGAAATAACAAGGATGCTGTTGATAACAAAAATAGTAAAACGGACTTTTTAACCACCCCAAAATTCTGTCAGTTTCTAAANAAATAAATGCACCTGCAAAGAGGGCAAAGAAATCATAGGAACATTTTATATGAGATCAATAAAACCAGAAAGAAATAGCATTGGCCAATGTTATATCATATGAATAGAAACTGTTTGGGAAAATTTCCATGAATATACAGACCAAAAAAATTATCAAATTTGTGCATGGTTATCATGCACAACCACAGACCTACTCCAGCTTAAGTACAACCAATAAAAGCTACTGTTAATATTAACTTATATGGTCAAAATGAAGAAAGCACTGAACAGTTACTGAACAGTTAAAAGCTTTCAAGACTGGGAAGTTAAAAGACAAGAAAATGAAAATAACCATGAATCAGAAGTTTGCATGACATTGAATGATTTATTTACAACCAATAATGAAGTGAAAATACATGAAACAAGAAATGACATTCTCTAAGAATACAGCAGTTTTCAACATACAGAAATGTATTATTGTAAGCAGAGCAAAGATCCAATCTACTTCCTGTATATATCTATGATTATGCTCCATGAGTGATGTTCAAAACCTTCAAAACTGAACAGAAATACCATAGAACCACCAACTTCCATGTAGTGTCTCTGGTAAGGTATGGTGCTAGAATTATAGATGGGAACATGGAAGAACTAAAGAAAATAGACAGAAAGACAAGAAAACTACTCGCAATGAAAACAATGTTGCATTCACAATGATAAGCAGCTCTGTATTTTGCTCCTCAAAGAAGACAGCCTTCATGTTGGACAGCAGTGAACCAGATGCTGTCTGAATGGATATGAATCTTTGGATGACTGTCTTTAAAAGGTGGGCACTACAATCAAGGGGAATCTCCCATTTCCTTGTGTGTCATCCAAAGATGTTCTGATGGAGATACATTCCTGGGTATCTCCAGCCTGTGACAAAACAACTTTCAAATATTCTCTCAATCAGTGTATACATAACAGATGCACAAGCACTAAAAATGTTGAGAGGAACAAAACATTGAGCACTGGCTAGAGTATACAAAGAATATACATTGGCAAAACAAATATACAATGATGTCAACAAGTCAAGAAAAGAATATAGGCAAAAAATATGGAGAGAAATGAGATTACATGGAAAATTGATCAGAGAAGTAGAAGATATAAAGGATGAGTCATCTTAGGAATGGTTTAAGGAATGGATTCTTGAAAAAAAAGTAACAGTTAATGATATTTAAGGCCTATGAACAAGCATTGTGCACAAATTGAATTAAGAACCCTATTGGAAAATTGGACATAGCGGACAAATGGACAAGAGAAGAAAAAGTTACTATTGCAGAATACAAAAAACAGGCACAAGATTACAAGAACAAACATGACAAAATTGCAAAAATCATCAACCTCAAGCTTTGTAAAAGACATGACCTGGTTCAGGGAGTAGAAGTGGTACAACCACCAGCCAGGGAGTGTTATTGAGAATGAAAGTGTGTGAATATTGTTGGATTTTAATATACAGATCGATCACTACATTGAACATGACTTCCCTGACATCCAGGTTTTAGAACATGATTCTATAAAGTATTTCATCGTTGATATAGCATGCCGTGATGTCAAGAGAGTTGTGGAGAAGGAACAAGAGAAAATTGAAAATTATTCCACCCTCAAGAGAGAACTGAAGAAAATATGGAAATCCTCACATGTTGAAATAATTACAATCAACAGCAACAACAATGAAAATAATCATTATTATTACAATGCTGATGATAACTAAATTTAAGGGTTGTGGACAGATAGTAATACTGAGCACCATTATGTGTGAAACAGAGCAACAATAGATATACCAGAAAAAATCACGAAGTAACTGTAAATAATACTTAAAATAATGTTGCCCTGCATTTAATGACTTAGAGATACCGTTGTTTTAACTATAAAATTGCTGACTAGTCTTTGTCTGTTTCTATTAATTATCAACAAATACGTATTCACAATACCAAAAAAAAGAGGATGCACCTTTTTAAAGTTGCATATTACAGTATTTCAATGAGTAAGGAAAAACGGGTCACGTAATAAGTGGATAGTTTTCATAACAGATTCTGTAATTTTCTTAGAATGAAATAACAAGGATGCTGTTGATAACAAAAATAGTAAAACGGACTTTTTAACCACCCCAAAATTCTGTCAGTTTCTAAATTGACACCATCCAGGTAAACTGTCCGCAAAACGATTAAAAAATACGCTGAGTATTGGCATAAATCCAATACCAAACATCCCATTAATGTAGATCTCATCCATATACAGTAAATCAGGAGAGCTAGATTGGGCCCTACCCAATCTTGGATTCCTGATTCAGACCCTTGCTCTTTGCTGCCAACATCACATGATAATCAACAGATCTGGCATGAACATCACGATCATTACGAACAGTAATTCTTTTCAAATTCCTTCTGTAATAAAAGTTTACCAACCTGTACACTTCTTCCATTATTTCCATAGTCAGAATGATCCTTTTTACAGTCAGGGTCGATTTTCGTGACTGTTGATCCTGCATGAGTATAAGTGGAGTTCACCATAGAAACAAGTGCAACACTGAGATTGACCCTGAGAGCGTAAACCACAGCAAAACCCAGGTTACCTAGTATAGCCAGGACATATCGCTTGGGAATATAAAGACCTGTGGCTAATACTTGGCCCTCCATGTTATTAAATTACCCTGGCCGGTGTTAGGTCATCAAAAGTTGACCTTACATATCCACTATCTGAACTACCGGTATCAATTTCCAAACTCGTTAGCCTGCTGTTTGTGTGTTTTCCTCCTGAATGTTGGGTTTTTTTCGGTGGCGATGATATTGACACCGAGGGATTCCAAATTCTCGCCTTCGAAGTGAGGCAAATTTGTGATTTGGTGGTCATGCTTGGCACATCAGAATGAAAATCAACACAACTGCAGACAGCAAAGAAAGACAAGAACTGGGCAGAGAGAGTAAAAAGATAATGAAAGAGATCAAAACAGAAATGAAAAGAGATAATGAGACCGGAGTCAAGGAACTTATACAAGACATAGAAAACAGCAAAGGTGACTCAAGGAAATGTTCAAAGCTGTTGAGAAACTTAAAGTAACAGAACCTAAGAAAAATATAATGGAAAATATGGAAAAGTAACCAACAGCAAAGAACAGGTGGATATTATTAAAAATAATTTTCAGTCAGTATTTTACAAAGAGGGAGAGGAAGAGACTGACATTAAACCGGCCTCCATGTTCCCTCCTTTCGATACCACAGAAATACAGAAAGCCATTACATCACTTAAAAACAACAAGAGCCCAGGCAAAGACAACTTAATCTGCGAACTAATCAAACATGGACCCAGTGAAATCATAACAGAAATAACTGAATTACTAAACATTATAGCAGAAACAGGCAACTATCCAGATGAAGTAGATCAAGGCATCCTTATTCCATTACCAAAACCTGGAAAACCCCAGGGTCCACCAGAAAACCTAAGGCCCATCATACTATTATCAACATTGAGAAAAAGCCTAGCAATTTGTATGATACGCAGAACTTCAGATAAATTCCAACAAAAGATCCCGATCTCTCAGGCCGCCTATCAAACATCAAGATCCACAACAGAACATGTCTTTACCTTCAAATGTCTTGCTGAAAAAGCAGTTACATCAAAAGACTACACCATTCACATCCTCATGCTAGACATGCCCAAAGCATTTGACACAGTCGGTAGAAACACCCTCATGAAAAGGCCTCGCGGAACTTTTAGATGTAGGAGAGTTAAATATGATCGCACTCATGATTAAGGAAGTTTTATCTTAACTTTCGACGTCATCGACTTTTACCCTTCAATTAGCCAGAGCCTGCTTGACAAAGCCCTTAGATTCGCCTCAACTTTCGACAAAATCACGGACGAAGAAATACATATCATCACCCACGCCAAAAACTCGACCCTGACACACAACGGACAATCATGGCAAAAAAAAGGAGACAGCACATTTGACGTTACCATGGGAAGCTACGATGGTGCCGAAACATGTGAGCTCGTCGGAAGCTTCCTACTCTCACAACTACAACACCTGGACATCAACATAGGACTGTACAGAGACGATGGACTTGCCACCACGAGTGCAACCCCAAGACAGACAGAAATCATCAAAAAAGAAATATGCCGCATATTTCACGACAACGGACTACGAATTACAATAGAGGCAAACAAACAGACAGTTGACTTCCTCGACGTCACCCTAAACCTACGTAATGGCACCTACAAACCCTATACAAAACACGACACTACACCACAGTACGTTCATCGAGAAAGCAACCACCCACCAGTAACCATTAAAAACATACCAGATGGCATCAACAGACGACTTTCATTACTTTCATCCGACAAAACAGCCTTTAAACAAGCAGCACCTCCATACCAAAAAGCACTAGACGACAGTGGGTACAAATACGAACTACACTATGAACCGACCCCAAATACCAGACGAAGAAACAGAAAACGAAAAGACATACTTTGGTACAACCCCCCATACAGCAAAAATGTCAGCACCAATATCGGGCACAGATTCATCACCCTAATCGACAAACACTTCCCTAAAGACCACATACTACGAAAAATCTTTAACCGAAACACCATCAAGATTAGTTACAGCTGTATGAACAACACAAAACAAATCATCGACATCCACAACAAGCGCACTCTTAACTCACAAAAGACAACCGACACCGATACAAACAGTACTAAGAACAAAAAAACATGCAACTGCCGACAAAACAACACATGCCCACTTGACGGTAACTGTCTACAAAAATCGGTTGTTTACCAAGCAACCGTTACACGCAAAGACAACAACACCACTGAAACATACATAGGACTGACAGAAAACGAATTCAAAACCAGGTACAGAAGTCACATCTCATCTTTTCGAAACAAAAAATACAGGAACTCGACGGAACTCAGTAAATACATTTGGACATTAACAGACGCAAATATAGACCATACAATATCTTGGAGAATCCTTTCAACAAACCGACCCTACAATAACTCGAACAAAAGATGCAACCTTTGCATAAAAGAAAAATACCTCATTATTTACCGCCCACACTTAGCTACTCTGAACAAAAGAAACGAACTTGTATCTTCTTGCCGACATAGGAAAAAACTTTTGTTAATAAATACTTAAGCGTATCGAAAATATTTGTAAATAAGATATAAAGCGCACCTGGATTATTTTTAGTTTTACATTTCCTGAAGAGTGAATAAAATCACGAAACAGGCTTGTCGAAATGGACTGTGTAGTTTTTTTATTCTTTCCAACTTATCATATCTTATATTACGCTCTGCATTTATGTATTGAGCACTTTAATACGGATAACCGAATCGAAAGCTTTATATATATATAACTATTGACCAACAATACGCTGACGACATAGGATGGGTACCAAACGCAGCTCACATAGTGGACAACATAGAAAAGGAAATGCCGGATAAAATAAAGAAGAGGAACCTACTTGTAAACAAAGGAAAGACTGAAAAATAGAAAATCCACAGAGAAGACACGAGCGAAGGATGGAAAAAATGTAAATATCTGGGAAGCCTATTAGATACCATAGAAGACATCAAAAGAAGGAAAGGTTAAGCCAGGAGTAC
This sequence comes from Morbakka virulenta, assembly GCA_003991215.1. Classification (NCBI taxonomy): domain Eukaryota; kingdom Metazoa; phylum Cnidaria; class Cubozoa; order Carybdeida; family Carukiidae; genus Morbakka; species Morbakka virulenta. The sequence goes on from RDPX01000025.1 coordinate 1,370,359, forward strand.
CTATAATAAGTTAGATCAAATCTTTAAAATCAACATAAAACTACAAATCAAGATCAGAACCCTAAATACTTTCATCACCAGTATATTTCTATACAATAGTGAATTATGGACATTAACTGAAAAAGAAGAACAACAGATCGATGTTTTCCAGTGGAAATTACTTAGGAGGCTCATTAATATAAAATGGCCCCAAACCATCAGCAACAAAGACCTCTATGAACTCACAAACACAAATAAATGATGTACCCAAATCAAGAAAAGGAGATCAAGATGGCTTGGCTATGTATTACGTATGCCAGAAGAAACACCAGCCAAACTTGCGCTTAGAGAGTGCTTTCGACCAGTCAATAAAACACCAGGCAGAACCAAAATCACCTGGTTCAACATCATATCACGTGACCTTGCAGATTTAGGGATCACTTTTATTGAAGCAGAACAGGTAGCTCAAGATAGAGACTACTGGAGAACACTGACTGCGGGGAGAGCCCTGCACACTGTCAACAATGTGAGAAGTGCAGAGTCACAATAAACAATTGGCTTGTTTATTACAGCGTTGACGTACTCAATGTTCAGGTGAGCGTGGTTATTTGGTGCATTCTTAAGTTGTTATTGATATATTGTATGTTTAGAAGCATTGTTTCTTTGTGTCTTCCAATGTATAAACTCCCATAAAGGGGTTAAGGTATAGGGGAAAAGGTAACACGCTCTTTCAGCAGAGTTCGACAGTATGTTGCCAAGTGTTTAGATAGCAAGTCGTCATCAAGTCTTTAAGAACTGTTGGTCACTCCGTATGACGTAAAGCACAACGACACACACAGAGAGAGAGAGAGAGAGAGAGAGAGAGAGAGAGAGAGAGAGATATGCTGGGCACAAGTCAGAACCATAATAATGAGAGACCAAAACAAACGCTCAAAACAAATGCAATACAATACGAAATTAGTTGCATACGGGTGAACATTAAAAGCTTGTTTTGCAAAGTGCTTCGTTCATTATATCAAGTGGTGTAGTTGGATCAGATCTATATTTAATAGATTCCTTTTTTTCTCTATTTTGCACGTTTTAACCCGGTTTTATTGCATTCAATGACCTGGGCAAGTTTTAGGGCAACTGATAAAAAGCTTAACAATCTTGTCCCCTGTATGTATCAAAATTACTTTTTACTGTGAACTTGCTAGCTTGTTTTTGAGTCACGTTTCTACATTAAATGTTCCTTGACATGTCAAGAATATCAGCGTTACAAAAAAATTTCGTCTTCTCAATAACCTATGTTTGACAAAATGGAATTTTTCTTTTATGGTTTCAGAATCACAAAAGAAGAGGGAACAACACATTTTAAAATTCTTGACTTCACTAACTTAGAAGAAGCCATATGTATGTATATATATATAAATATATATATGGTACTTTCGATTCGGTTAACCGTATTAGAGTGCTCGATACATAAATGCAGAGCGTAATAAAAGAGATATAATAAGTTGGAAAGAATAAAAAAACTACACTGACCATTTCGACAAGCCTGTTTCGAGATTTTACTCACTCGTCAGGAAATGTAGTGAAATGTACATTTCCTGACGAGTGAGTAAAATCACGAAACAGGCTTGTCGAAATGGTCAGTGTAGTTTTTTTATTCTTTCCAACTTATTATATCTCTTTTATATATATATATGTATATATATATATATATATATATATATTTATAAGCTTAACGATGTCATGAGACCTAACTGTTTTCTGAAGATGAGTGAAGTATCTCTCAGAGTATCTCNCGATACATAAATGCAGAGCGTAATAAAAGAGATATAATAAGTTGGAAAGAATAAAAAAACTACACTGACCATTTCGACAAGCCTGTTTCGAGATTTTACTCACTCGTCAGGAAATGTAGTGAAATGTACATTTCCTGACGAGTGAGTAAAATCACGAAACAGGCTTGTCGAAATGGTCAGTGTAGTTTTTTTATTCTTTCCAACTTATTATATCTCTTTTATATATATATATATTTATAAGCTTAACGATGTCATGAGACCTAACTGTTTTCTGAAGATGAGTGAAGTATCTCTCAGAGTATCTCTGGCACAAAGGCTCATCAAATTCCACACTAAAATGCCCTTCATCATGGGCTATTTATTTTATTCAGGTGCACTTGGTCTTACTATTTTGATCGTGGGGACACTCGGTGTATCAGTTGTTCAAAGAATAACTTGACGAAAGAAATATAAATCTCTTCTTGTGTGTGTGTGTTTTTTTTATACCACCCCCTTTACCAAATAACTCAGTTAGTGGGCCTGCCCATGTTCTGGGTCTAGGTGATGGTTTCGTGATCTATTTCTACCTTCAATTTTTCATAACAGTTTCAATCAAACGAATAACCTCCAGCTTCTCACAGACCTTTAATGGTCAGCGGATGCTAAGAATCTCCAAACCAAAGCCTGACCCCTGATCCGAGAGTGTTGACTCGAGATGTGACAATACTACCATGGTTTTGGTGTCCATGCTTGACAGAATTTTCCAACTGTTAGAGTACAAGAGGTTGAATCTAAAGTGAGCCTTTCTTATGCTTTAAATGTCTCTTTTTTAGGCCAGTTGCTACCACTTTTGGTTCCATCAATCTCCCTCTTCTCATTCCCGCTCAGTCAATGAGACAGCATCAACTGCATTGATTTAAAAGGGTCTGGACAAACATCAAATGTCTTTTGTGACTTTAATTCTCGTCACATGACCTGGTTGATTCATTCTACTAGGACTGACTAAGTAATTTACGTACAACTTCTCTCTTGATCATGATCTTAAACAGTTTTTTGATTACCCTACAAGATTTTTTTGATTTAGACTCAGGAGAGCTTTGACTTCAAAAAAATTGTTGATTTCTGTTCCTGAGCATTCTACAGTTTTATCCTTATCTACTTTGAAATCCTCTGATCATGTTATTGTCACTGTAAAGGTTAAGGCAATTCTTTTAAATCATCTTGACATGCCACATCATCGTAAGGCATAAACTTGGTCAGGTTGACTGGGTTGGATTTTTTTAATTACTTGGTGATATTTCTCGGCATTTAGACTGGTAATGTTGGCTAAGATATGGTTGTAAAACTGATCTGTTGAAGAACAGGCGCCGATAGCTCAGTGGTTGAGCATGTGACCATGATTGCCATAGGCACTAATTCGAATTCGGTGCCAACAATTTTTCACTTTCCTACATTTGCTTTCCTAATAGATTGGCCTATATTCCAAAATAACTCCGCAAACGTAAAACTTAGCAAAAAATTCGAAAAACTGAGTATTTTAAGGCATTTATCCCTTGAAATAATGAAAATAATAAATAAATTGTTAGAGACCCCTTTAATAAAGAGTTAGAAATTAAAAAAATTGGACATAAAGTGTAAAAAGAGCCCCTTTTTATGGATTTTACGCCCCTAAAAGGATTAAATTTGCTCAGAAATGGTAACTGGCTCACTCAGCTTTGTAAACTATTACTACTCATTAGTTCCATGCTTCATGCTTTATTAATACAAAGCAAGACGTTTTACTATACATAAATAGCAACTTTGTCAAAATATTGGTAGAATATTTCGAAAGTTTTTGGTCTATTTACCCAAAACTTTCAACAGTGGTTGTAAAAAATCTGTTGAACTCAAGACTTGAAATTTCTTGTCAATCTGCATGCAAAACCTGTCTAAAATTTTAATAGATCAGCTTATCTTTATTATGCTGAAGTCAGAAACACAGACTAGTTGGTAAAAACTCCGAAATATTTTTTGTTGGGGTTGGGGTAGGTAGGCAACAAAGCCATTGCAGTTTCTTCTTCAACGACAGTTATCGTGGCCACTTCTAGTTCTTGCTCTTTGGTGAAATTTTGTCTAACCAAATTTTAACAAACAAGTAATCAGTGTTGTAGTGTTATTTGCAACCAAAACTGCCATAAATAGAATTAGAAAACCTGCATTTCGTAATTCTTTGTTTTATATTAAGACCAATGTTCCAAAATGAAACAGAAACATTCTAAACTCTTTCATGTTTCTCATGAAATAAGTAAAGCATTGATGTTTTCATTTCTAAATCAGTTTATTGTAAAATCGTTAACACAAACTGATAGCATGTTACCAATATCCATCAGCCCAATACGAGGCACTCACCTCCCAACTGCCCTTTTTCTGACTTTTGGAATACCATCTTCGCGTGAAAAAAAATCAGAAGGCAAATAATGATAAATTTATATAATTTAGAACGATGTTCAAAAAATACTCCTTAATAAGTTGAAATTACGTAGCTTATTATATGAACCATATCTACATAAATATCTCTTCTAGAAACTGATGGATGGGTACAGAGCGCAAAACGATCAACTTAACAAATCTGTATCGCTAAACTTTGCAGACAATTTTTATATGGAACTGTGTCACCAATTTTATCGACCTTTAAAAGAAAGAATAAAGAATTAAGTCAGCATTTTAGGGGTACGTTAAGGCAAAAGTAATACTGATATCTTTCTCCTACGTGATATGGCAAATAGCTTCGAGCAGTAAAAACAACAAAAAGACTTTACAACTTGATTTTCAAAGCTTTTGCTCCAATCAAGCGTGAACTCCCGAAAGAGAACACGGAATTGTAGCTAGCTGATCGCATAGACTAAAACTAAAACCACGTGTGAGATTATAACGTATACATGGATTTAAACAGGAACAACGGATTAAAAAAATTATGCAAAATTAAGAAAAACAGGAAATCTGTGTATGAGAAAATATAAGAAAAACCACCAGTAAATAGCAAAGGGATCTTAGAATGAATGAGTAGAGAAAAATAGGGTATCGTGACATACCTCCCCCTATGTTGAAACGTCCCCTGTTTCAACTGCAACAGTAAGTACTTAAACACGATACAAATGCAAATTAAGCAATACAATTTCTAGGTTACACTATGTGTTACGGTATCCTCAACAATGTCTATTTTATCCGTTGGTTTTGGTTGGGGATCGTGATAATGTTTACAACGATTTACATGTACAATAGGCTTTCTACGGGGAGTCTCTTCTATTTCTATGTTTACGTTAGATAACTTTCTAATGATACGATAAGGTCCGTTTCAGAGGCGAGCTAATTTTTTGCTTAAACCTTTTGCTACCTGCGGGGTATAGAGCCAAACTCTGTCTCGTTCCTTAAATTCTGAATCCTTAGCTTTTTTGCTGGCATCGTCATTAGTAGCTTGATTAAACTGAGCGCGTTCTATAGATTGCTGCGCTACGCACCATGCGTCTTGGGTACGCTTAATTACTTCTTGCTTGTAGTCGTCTACGGATGCATATTTGCTGATAGGTGCAGAAAGGACGACATCCAATGGCAAGCAAGGGTCGCGACCTTAGATTGGATAGAAGGGCGTTTGCTTAGTCGATTCTTGAACAGCGGTGCAATAGGCGAATAATGCGAAAGGGATAAAGTGGTCCCTATCTCTTTAATGCTTAGAGACATACATAGCGTGCATGTTGCATTGCGTGTGATTGAAAAGCTCTGTGAGACCGTCCGTCTGAGGTTGATACGCGGTTGTGTTGATCTTCTTGACTTAGAAAAGATCACAAATTTCTTGCACGACCTTTGACAAGAAATTCTTTCCTATATCGGATAACAATGTGCGAGGAGCTCCGTGTCTACTAACTATCTCCCCAACAAAAAGCTGCGCAATAACATCAGCATATGCAGTTTTAATAGCAAACGCTTCTGGCTACTTAGTTAAGCTGTCTGTAAAAACGACAACATAGCGGCTGCCTAAATCAAAAGTGGGTAATGGTCCTAATACATTGACACAAACACAGTCAAAAGGCCCTTTGACGGGAATACTTTGTACAGGCGCAGTTGCTGTGCGCTTCCACGAATTCGTAGATGCGCAATCCTTGCAGGTTTCAATTCAATGCGTTATGTCTATAAACATTCCTTTCCTGTCTTATCTTATCATATGTCTTCAGTACGCCTAGATGACCTGCAATTACGTCATCGTGCATACTAGAAAGAACTTCATCTATCAAATTTCGCGGAATTACAAGCTAGCAACTCGTTTCCTGTCTTCGATAGGGTGTTGTAGGGCTGTACAAATGGTACAGAATGCCATCTTGTATAACATATTGGTCTGCTTTAGAGGCAAATCTGCGATCATCAGAAGAATTCCTGGCAACTCACCTGGTTGAAAATATTTAATTAGCTGTGCTAAAGCTTGATCCTTACCTTACAATTCTGTCATGTTAGCAAGCTCAAATTTCGGTGGAGAAATTGCATTAATTACAGGCATGCACGACAATGCGTCCGGGTTGGCGTTGCTCTTACCTGGCCTATAGTCTATCTTGAAATCGTATGCTTTGACGGTTTCGGTCCAGTGTGCCAATCTACTTTCAGGACCTTTTAGCGTAAATAGTCACTCGAGCGGGTTATGTTCCGTACAGATGGTATAAGATCGACCATACAAATAATGCCTAAAGTATTTCATAAACCAGACTACTGCAAATGCCTCCTTTTCTATGGTAGACCAGCTAATTTGCGAAGAACTTATAATCCTTTGTCACTGGTGTCAGACTGGACGTAAAAGGGCAAATTGAAATCTGGGAATTGCAGAATTGGTGAAGAAGTAAGTGCTTTCTTCATGTAAGAAAATGCTTTCTCCTGATCGTGTCTCCACATGAATGATACATTCTTCTTGCTTAAGAGGAATAACCGTTCTGCATGCATGGAAAAGTCTTGGATAAAACGCCTATGGTAGCCTATTAAACCAAGGAAAGATCTGCAAAATGTACATTTCTTGACCTTCAGGTTCAGACCTCCATTGCGTATACGCGAAAAAAAAAGATTCAAGTCTTCCCAAGTGCTCCTCAAAAGTGCGGGAGAAGACGATTATATCGTCCAAATAGACAGGACATGATTCCCGAGCTAAACCAGCGAGTAAGGTCTTCATCAAGCGCTGAAAAATTGCTGGCGCTCCGCAGAGACCATAAGGCATGACAGTAAATTCCCATAATACATTGCTAGTACCTGGTGTAGTAAACGCAGTCTTATGCAGATATTCCTCCTTAAGGGGTAACTGCCAATAACCAGACGCTAGATCTAAAGTGGTAAAATATTGTGCATCACCGAAAGCATCTAATGTTTCATCTATGCGTGGTAATGGGTAAACATCCTTGCGCGTAACCGAATTAAGTTTGCGATAATCCACGCAAAATCTAGTGCTGCCATCCTTTTTTCCTACTAGAACAATGAAGCTTGACCAAAGGACTCTTAGATGGTCTTATTATTCCTCTATTTGCCATATGCTTAACGTGCGCATCTACGACTTTACGCTGCGTCTCTGGAATGCGATAAGGCCTTTGATAAATGGGTTGGTGGCCCTGTGTATCTATCGAGTGTTCTAATACATTAGTACGACCAAAATCAGAATCGGACTTTGCAAAAACGTCAGAAAACTTATTCAAAAACTCTTGTAAAGCAACTTGTTGCTGTGACAAAAGGTCAGTTGATGAGAAATCTAAATCTTTAACACTAGCTGAATTATTACGATCTGCAGTCTTAGTGGAAATATCTGTTATTGACGTCACTGTACCTATCTTTGCATTAGGCTCTAGAGTTACAGAACTGTACCCGGGATTTACCGACTTGACAGAGATTTCCCCTTGCTCTATTCTAATAATAGACCTAGCACCAGAAACATGGTAAGCTTGACACAGCGATTCATCCACTTTAAACAATCCAGTGGAACATCCTGGTCCTATTGGTAACATAAGCAACAAATTCTGACCGGAGAGGAATTTCGAGTTTTTCTACTAAATAAATTCCCCATGTTGCCTCCTGTCCATCAATTCCCATTGCCGTGGACTCAGTATTCCATTTTAACGTACGACGGGATATATATTGGGTTATGCCATTCCTGGTAAGGAAATCTGTCCCTGGGATACAATCATGCTGAAATCCTGAAGCAACATAAAAATCATGGAATGCTACATTACTACCTATCTTAAGGGAGGCGGGAAAAACACTCTTAAAGTGTACTGGTTCACCAGTAACCGATGTAGTATTCACTTCCCCAGGACACAACGGGATATTGGGCATATTCTTACGTTGAAATACTCGTAGGGCCACAAAGCAATATTTCTTGTGTGCTACAAATAGACTGATCATTAGGCGGAACAGTTGAAGTGAGCAAACAATTAGTTTCTACGCTTTCTACCTGCTCAACAACAGAATTAATAATGGGAGAATTTTCAAATACTGCTAGCTGACCTTCTTGAACAGTAGTAGATTCTAGTTTCCCTGGTTCTTACCACTATCGAAACCAGGTCTTAGATTAGAAAACTTTTTCCAACATCTACTTTCGATATGTCCGGGTTTCTCACAAAAATTGCGTATGGGACAACCAATATTAGGCTTATTTCTATTCCTTAAATTCTCATATCTATTGCTTTTACGAACATTATTTCTGTTCTTACCTGGGTTGTCCTTTGTCTCTAAAAGTTTCGTCAATAAACCAATGACTTGTGTCATCTGTTCATTCTGCAGCTCCACTGAACTTACGCGCTGCGGAGTAAAGCTTTCTTCAAGGCTCTCTTCTCTAAGAACAACTCGAACTGCGTCTGAAAAGTTTTAGAATCTGCCATCGTAACTCTCCTCATTAACTCGGGTCTCAGATCAAGTATGAAATGTTCACGGGCCGTCATCTCTATTACTTCGTTGCTTACGTCGTTTGAAAGTAATCTAAAAACCAAGCATTGAATAACGGAAGAAAATTCGTTCACTGATTCCATTTTGCCTTGTTTCCTTGCGGCCAAGGCACCATAGTCTCAACGTCTCATGTCAGCAGGGCAAAATAGGGGCCATAATGAAAATAAGGTCTTCATGATCTGTATTAAGCTACCCCTGCCACTGTTTCTCCAGATTACCGTCCCGCCTGTTTTGTTTCGTTCTTTTTTGTTTCTGTTTACTCTTATTTTTTAACTATTTCAGATAACATCATGTATTAGGTTTTTAACATTTACCTTTGAACATTTGTATTTTTTTGTTAGTGGCGAATAAATACATTTATACATACATACATACCTACATACGAAATCTGTCGATGATGCTTTTCTTTATAACCTCATAATTTGTTTTGTCTCTGGTGTCGATTTTCTCGAAATGATCACCAGCTGGCCCTCATAAAGACGCCGGAATCATTCTTCCACATTTGGCATTTTCCCATTCATTAGCACGGGCAATTCGTTCAAAAGATACAAACCAATCAAGGTAGACATCATTGGGATATCCATAAAATTTGTCTGGGTGTACGAAAATTTGTGTACTTACCACAGAGTCACTTGATCTCTGTGTACTCGTGTCGGCATTATCTCCAGATCCACCAGTTGCAGGCATTCTTGAAAATCGTAAAGTTAGTGGCTCTATTTCTCTGCTGCTCCAATATGTCATACGCGTAGGCTAGAACCTTGGATATCTTTTCACCTAGGCGCTACTTAATCTTAATCCAACTCCTCTGTCACCAATTGTAATGGCAGATATCTTCGAGCGGTAACAACAACAAAAAGACATTACAATTTGATTTTCAAAGCTTTTGTTCCAATCAAGCGTGAACTACCGAAAGAGAACACGGAATTATAGCTAGCTGATCGCATAAACTAAAACTAAAACTACATGTGAGGTTATAACGTATACATGGATTTAAACGGGAACTACGTATTAAACAGAATTATACAAAATTAAGAAAAACAGGAAAGCTGTGTATGAGAAAATATAAGAAAAACCACCAGTAAATAGCAAAGGGATCTTAGAATGAACAGTAAATAGCAAAAGGATCTTAGAATGAATGAGTAGGGAAAAAATAGGGCATCGTGACATACGTATTAAAGATACGACTTTGGAAAGGCTTGGTGTTCATGTCACCTGTCACAAAATTGTATAAGTCGAGTGGTAGCCTATTAAATTTACCAGAAAAAAAGTTCAGATATCTGAAATAAAAATGTTCTTTGCTACGGCAAGAAATCTTCATTAAAACATAAAAGCAGGAAAAGTATGTTTCGTTTCAAGGACTTTCCTAAAAGAACTTCTTAACAATAACCAGAAACAGATGGCAAATACTTTTTACTGTCTGTAATCCCTAAAGACCTCTCATATTCTCTTTGAAAAACAACGGCTAACGTTATAGTCCTGACTTAATTTTTCAGTGCATTTGTAATTTCTAAAAAATTGATGATAGAAAAGCTAATTTTCTTTTTTTGTACAAGGATAATCATATTCGCTAACGAGCACATTGGAAAACGCTATTAGTTGTATTTTTAATTAAAACTGTCAAGAAAAATGAAAAACAGACGCTATTTTTGAACCCAGAAGAAATAAAGACAGTAAGATATTAGGGATTTTACGTTTTAAGAAAAGTAAATGCAAAGCATCTCTTGTCTTCTTTCTGGATACGGACAGAATATAATTAAAACATATTAAGAAAAAGTGAAACACGAACATATGGCCTCCGGAAACTTTTTAATTTTTTGCTGTCTTGTGTTCATGTCACCACTGTTGTTCTCTCGAGGGCGTCTCTCAAACGCACTTCCACTTTGCGCCTGATCGAGCCTCTTGGCGTCCACTCTGTGGTTTTCCTTACCCATCTGTTGTTGCCAGATATTCAGCGTGTATTTCTTCATTCTTTTCTGAGCAACAGTAAATATTTGCTTCTGCATATTTGTGCGTGACCATGTTTTCAGCACTATGTCATAAAGTATAGGATGACGTCGCTCATGATCCTCCTTTTCATGCACATTGATAGCAGCGTATTGATAGTTTCTTCGGGTATGTCGAGTATTTGCCAAATCTTTGCTATCCAGGTGTTATTCTTCTTTTGAATTTGCTTACTATTTCATTTCCCGGGGTTATGATTCGACTGAAAGAGATATATTCATTCATCTCTTCTGAATTCATCATAGACTTTTACTTCTATTCTTTATATTTTTAAGCTGCTTTATTGCCCATGATCATTTTCTTCTTCTCTTTGATTTTTATTCCATCTTTCTTCCTCTACATGACAGCAAAGAGAGAGAAGACCAGTTTCTTTTCAGTCATTGCATTTGTTCTTTTAACCTATGGAACAACTCTAAAAATTAATAACATTGAAAATTATAAATTGTCTACTCAAATTTTGAACGCTGATAAATGTTGGGCACTTGGCACCAGGCTTCTGTCAAAGCCTGCTTGAATGCGTAAATGAAGAAATGGGTGCCACCAAAAATTTGTGTCAGTAGACAGAGCTGATATTATCGATACATCTTTGATATTTTCAAGGATAATTGTTCTTCAGCTGACAAATAAAGCAAGAAAATTTGAGGGTACTAAAGAGACGAACTGTAAATGACTCCAAACTACTACTGCGTTGACAATGGTGATAAAAGAGTGCTTAATTCAAAGCTGATTATAAAAGATCGGATAAAAAATTGGAGAAGGTTTATAACAAACTAACTTATTTTAGTTAAATGATGGTCTTTTAATCATTAGGAGTTGTCAAGTGGCCTTAAAAAGCTAGGCTTTTAGATTCTATTAACATAGTGCACACACACGCGCGCGCGCGTGTGTGTGTGTGTGTGTATATTTTTGTAAGCTGCTGGAGGCAAAAAATTCTCCAAATCGACGACGAACCAGATTCGAAATCACATGAACGACGAGATCGATTTCTTCCATGGTACGGAAGAACAGCTTGAAATGAAGGCTATTCGTTACCAACCAGTCAGGATAACCTAGCTAATCAGCATCCAGGCGTCACCACGTAGAGGTTGCCTTCTTGGACGCCCTGTGCACACGTATATTTNGAACCAGGTTCGAAATCACATGAACGACGAGATCGATTTCTTCCATGGTACGGAAGAACAGCTTGAAATGAAGGCTATTCGTTACCAACCAGTCAGGATAACCTAGCTAATCAGCATCCAGGCGTCACCACGTAGAGGTTGCCTTCTTGGACGCCCTGTGCACACGTATATTTTAACTGCTTGCAGAGGGAGGGGCTGTGGTTTTGGTTTTTGATAGGTGCTATGACGTCAGTACATCTACAACAGTCAAACGGGTCATTAAAATTTGCACTAAACAAAATGAAGTAAACTTACATGACTGTATTTGTTTGCAGGGTTAGTAGTTCATTTTACACAAGACAAGTTATTTAACATTTTGAAATATTTTTGAGAAAATGTGGAGACACGAGTGTAGTATATCAAATTAGTTGGGCGCTTTCAGTTTTAAGAGTAAACTGATGAAGGAGAGTTACCACCATCTTGAGTAAGGAACGGTGTTCTCTGTTCGACTTCTATCATTCCAGAATTCAAAGAGCTATGTAGACAAACTTCTAAAATATATATCTTGCATTTAAGTCATCACTTGCATAAATATTGTATACGACGTGCATTGTTGGCTGGCACGAATATGGAACTGGCCAGTCCCGGAGTTTAAACTTTACCACACGTGGCTCCCTAACGCTTGAAAAACAGGTCCATCTGTTGCCTTATGCCAAAATTCTCATTTTGAAAAAACACTTGTGCAGCTTGCATATGGACGAGAAAGACCAAATGTAACTTTGCTTTAGTTATCATCAGGTTTTGAATCCTCTGTGTATAACAATTGTTTATCTTTATTGATTTTAGGAAGGCATTCGATTCAGTTTAAATTGAGAGACTACATTAGATTTTCTCTTCACAAACGGCATATAAAATGAAGTTGTCAAAGGCATCTTTTATATAAACGCCAATTCGAGCAACTTTACATAGACTCCAGAAAATGGTAATGATGCGGTGAACAGGGAAGTTCTTTAGAAAAATACCTTAACACTACTCCTCTATATATTATTATAGTTTTGAGCTCTGCACTCCAGCCAATTAATTTTTCTTAACTTAACCCAATTTCCTACCCATGCCAAAAAAACAATTTGAAAAATTGAGATTTTGAATTATCTTTAGTATATTGTTATAAATTTATTACTGAGAGAAAAGGAATCTGTTATTTTAGTTTATCACCAACCATAAGATAATTTTTTAACTTAAGATATTATTTTTATAAAAGCAGACTTTGTGTTCCTTTTAATTTATTATCGTGCCCACCTTGTAGTTGGGTTTTCTTTGTTAAACCTACCAACAACCTCACTTCCTTAAACTTGAACCAGTTATTTCATCCTGTTTATGACACTTATAACTGAAGCAACTGTCTGCCAAACAGTACGAAAGAATACCTCAACGTTTATTTACAGTAAAGTGTCTACAAACGTATGGGTTAGAAAGACAACATCTAAAGAAAATCCGTCAGTTTCTACATTTCTTAAATAAAATCTTCCCTTAGAGTTTCATTTTTTGGATTTAATTTGTGCTTTGTTGGCTCCTTCATTTAAACAAAAATTTTCAGAAACTCCTAAGCTCGAATGAGAAAGAAAAATGATTGCTGGTATGAATTTTTTTCCGCCCCGTATAACATCTTTTGCCACAGAAACGAAAAGGATTCAAGAGACCTCCAACCCTGAAAGAGAAATAGTCTTTGTCAACAGGACGTATGGCCAAGTTTGGCAAAATGCAAGAATCCAAGGAGGTCACAAGACTGATAATTTCCTCATTTGTATTAGCGCGTGAGGGTCGTGTATTAGACTGGAAAAACGCCACAAGTATGAGAAGATATAAGAAGCTGCTTTTTCACTTGTCGAAGTCAGAGTAACGTTGTAGACACAGTAAAGACAAAGAAATCCGACTGACAGGAAGATACAGTTGTATTCAAGGCAGGAAGGAGATGACGTTCCATGCCTTGTGGGAGTAGGTAACTAGCAAACTTCAAACCTTAACCAACATTTCTTTGATAAAGGTCTTCCTGATACACTACTCTGATGCCTTCAGCAGTCATGATCATTGTTGGTCAAGCAACTAGTCCCCTATAATTCAGGAAATACGGAAGACAAAAAAACTACAAAATCAGCATAGAAAAAACCCTAGAAAAACATAGAAAAAATAGCAACAGAAAAAACCTTCAAACACCCAATGCTAGAGGGAAAAAATGGCTATGCAATAGAAGGTGTCAGCAGCTATTTTAAGACATAAAAATGTTGGCATACAACTAAGAGCTGGTTAGAGTGAGAAGATGCTTGGAGAACAAATGTGGTCAGCCCATGCTCCAGATCAAAAGATTGTATGAAGATAGAAAATTTTATTTCTTTTAGTCAACAATCAAGCTTTAGTATGAAATTTCAGATGGACATGGGGACCAACACTTTGTTTACAACCAATTAATATTCTGCAGTAGGTCCTTCCAGACTGAGTTATTACTTTAGATATAATTTCGGTTGAACGATCTGGACATCTGTAAAGACTGAAATATTAGTTTTGGAAGTCACGAATGAGGTCCTTTTCTCTTGTTCTATCCCAGCTTGTATATGATATAGGTTCTTCCTGAGCTCAAAAACAAATTAGGAGCTTTTTATTCAGAGGTTTTAGTATTTACATGGAAGGATGAAAATTTAATTGAGAATAGACTTGTTGCATTTAACCCGGTATTCTTCTTCAGGTTATACCCCATTAATCACTCCAGACTTCCACATTAGTTTTTTTGGTACAGCAATTAAAGTGTTTACACATAACAACAAAATATCATTTGTGGAAATCAATACGCCAAGAAATTTCATATCTGTGCACCGACAATATCATTGCCTAACCTGGTATGCCTTTCGACTTTCACGGAAAGATACAGACATTTTGACCATCAGTTTCAGCATCATAGTGCTGTAATAGGCCATTTATCAAAACAGAAAATAAACTAATCATTTCTAATTAACATATCTTATCTCTTTTTTTCTCTCTACACTATTAAAATTCTTTTAAAAAGTGTTGATTTTTTATATTGACAATGTTCAGTATGCATGACAAGCAGACTTCATCTGTAATTTGGAGAATGTTTATTAAACCAATTTATCGTTTACTTTATACAGGATTCTAGTTTTGTACTTTGTGGAAGTAACGCAGTCATAAGATGGCGGCTCCGATAGCGGATGTGCTTATTTTTGCTGGAATTTTCAGTGGGATTTTCTCCTATGAAATCCTGCTATCTATCTTTTGGTGACATTTCATTTGCATCAGATGAAAAAACTCTTTCTTACAAGAGAAACCATTATTTACTTTTCGGTGTTGAGTTATTGTACAAAAAGCTCAATTTATGACGGGTATACTTCCAATAAAATTTTGCGTATATTGATTTTAATATTTGTCGATAAAGAAAGTTGTCCAGGATCATAGCAATATAACACACAGGGATTACACAATTTTTTACGCAGAAAGGATTATTTTAGTTTCACACCAAAATATCAGAGGTTTGCAGTCGAATTTGAATATTCATGACTCACTTTATGACAGTCAGAAAAATGTTATCGTAGTAAAATTGCCAAAAACTCCCTCACCAAACACTTAAGATTTAGATTTGTATAAAGTTGATGACACAACTCTAGTTGCTATTAGAGAGGGAAAGGAAAAGGAGATAGTGTTACCTATAATCTTTAAAACTTAAAACCCACATAAACTGGCTATGACAAAGAGATTTGTATAGAATACAGCGCAACATGTGGTTTGAGATTTTGTTAGAAAAACCTTTGAATTTTTGTCTTATTTTGCGTTTATCGTAGACACATGATAAGATTTTTTATAACAGACTTCGGTAATGATTTCAAGAAGTCATTGGAAAAATTTAAGGAGAGGAAGTTTTCTAATGGGAGAGTGCAGCACCAACTGTGTAGAAAAATCGAAACAAGGGAAATTCAATCCTGTTTTATGCCTCAACGTACTTTAACAACTGATTCAATACTCAACATGTACAACACAGCAATCGACAACAATCACCAATGGTATCAATTCATAAAGAGGTCTCATATTATCACCCTGAAGAACGCCAGTGTGACCAAAAAGAAATTAATTGGTCACATTTAAAAATCCCGAACCGTAAGGAAATCGGCTAACGTTTTCAACAAAACACCCAGAAACATTTTTCAAATGCATGCCCTGCCAATACCCAAATGAGTTAAGGGGAATATTTTCCCTGGGTTCGACTCAGCAATTAAGAACACAATGAACTGTTGTCACAAAATTCTACGAAAAGCCTAAAAACTTTCAAGAAACTATAATTAATTTTTACAACTTCATTACAATAATCTTTATATCAGTCAGAATATTAATATTAAAGCTGAAGAATTTAAAACACTTTTAAAGATAATATTCTCAACAAAAAAACAAAGAAACATTTTTAAAAGTCCAGGAGAATATGCTTAGGAAATTCAGTAGTCAGTTTGCCACAGAATCACAAGATCTACTCTGTTGTAAGTAAATCTGGGAATAAAAAAACAGTTCAAGTCGGTGATAAACTTTTAAAAATTTAATACATCATTCCTTCCTGAAGAAGTTTTTACACTCTAAAAGAAATCAACAGACCTAACTTGGAAGCCCTTAAATTATATACAAATCTATTCTTATTATTAACTATTATTATTATTATTATTATCATTATTATTATTATTATTATTATTATTATTGTTACTCTGTGCGTCCCTGATACCATGCCTTGATAGTGAGTGGTATTTCTTAGGGTAATGATGTAATGTATACACGGCATACAATTGTATTAAGTGATAACATGGAAAAATATATGCTTGAAGTTTAAAAATTATTAACTTGTACTTTTTCCCGAAGGTTCGAAGATAGGCCACACATCGCACCTGTTCGCAAGTCAAATGTGGCATCATCATCCGAATATTACGGGCATTTTTAATTCTTCTGGCGCTGTCAAAAATAATGAATAAGGCTCCCTGCCAACGGTTATCGTTTTACTTAGAGAGCGGTATCCTGTTGTTGAAATAACAACCCATTTTTCTACCTAAATGCCTCACAGAAATATTAGGTACTTTGGTATGTAGTCATACAAGATAGCTTGTCGTCGGGGGGAAAGGGTGTGTGCTTGTAACCGATTTGTTAAACTTTCATGGAGCCTTCGATACCATTAATCGTAGAAAATCATAAAAACTTTCTGCTTATGGAATTATGCAAAAGGAACTAGTTTAGCTCAATGACTATCAACAATAAAAAATTCGTTAAATTGACATTGGGGAATGTTTCCAGACAAAAAGTCACTCTTTTCCGGCGTTGCTCAAGGGAATATACTGTGACCTATTTTCCTTTCAATTTTGGTTAATGATCTTAAATAATTCTTGCAAAAGTTGAACGCAATTCAGTTGGCAAAGGATATCGTTAGTTTCATCACACAAAATAACAAAATAGATATTTAAACACTATGTAACTCAGACGGAGTTCCTATTTCAGAATATTACTGCAAAAATAAATAGTTATTATATCTTTAAAATAGGCAAAACAGAGGGTGCTCTTTTCGTTGCACCTCAATGACTGTCAAAGGCTTAACTTGGTTCTCATTTCTTTAACCTTAACTAGCTAGAACAAAATAGATAAGTTACAGATTTTGCTGCTCCATTGTGGACACTGAATTAAGTTTTTTCACACGAACAAAAATGTAACAAAGAAACTCAGATCCATGATGAAAATTAAGCCTTTTCTTAACACCTCAGCAGTTGAAAAGATCTACAGCAGAATGACCTAACCTGTTATCACTTATTGAAATCCACGTTATGCAAGCATGTCAACGATAAGGTCTGCAGCAGGTTGACTTCACTTGTTATCACTTATGAAAACCTACTTGATGCAAACAAGACAATGAAAAGATACACAGCAGGATGACCACACCTGTTATGACTTATTAAAATCCACAGCATGTAAACACGACAATCACAAGATTTACACCAGGATGACCAAGACACATACTGCTTGCAATATGCTACTATTAAAATGGAAATTTTTCTAAATAAAAATTCACAAATAAATACATGGAACATAATAAAATATTACGTATATTCACCTATCCTATTATCTGATTTTCCTTTGGTATTGGAACTACTTGTACCCTCATTTTAAAAAAAAATTAATTTAAATACAGGTTTTGGCGTTATCCTGGTTGCAATCTTTGGTTATCAGATGACAGCTTTAAGTATATGTCGGACACTTGTTAGATGAGTTCAACAGCACAGAAAAACAAATATTCAAGACATCTCAGAATACCATCTAATGCATCAGTGGACACACTAGAAAAATGAACCTTCAACTAAACACACACACGCACACAAACACACGCACACACACACACACACACACACACACAAATATATGTATTTATATATATTTGTTCGTGTATACTTATGTATGTAGCTTAGAATTTATAAACTGTGTACCGCGAAAACTTGGCCAATTAAAATTTGAGGGGAAGTTAAAACTAATGTGACCCTGTCCGACTTGGGTGATAAAATGTAAGGATCCAATTACTTTAAACAAATGTAGGAAAAAAACAATTGGAAAAAAAAACAATCGGAAAAAAACAATCGGAAAAAAACAATCGGAAAAAAAAACAATCGGAAAAAAAACAATCGGAAAAAAAACAATCGGAAAAAAAACAATCGGAAAAAAAACAATCGGAAAAAAACAATCGGAAAAAAACAATCGGAAAAAAAACAATCGGAAAAAAATTTTTTTTTTATTTAATTGGCATCTCTATACAAAGTAATGTTATGGCCAACACCTCTCAAAAAATCATCTAAATTTTTGCGACCTTCAGTGTAACCATTGCAAAGGTTCTGCAGGCCGGTTTGGTATTCAATACTCGTTTTCTTTTGTGTTTTTTTCGGGCGATGAGCTGTCAACTGGCTGAAGACCAACCCGAGAGGAAGAGCATTCCCCAGAGGGTCCTGGAGGGGCGATTTGTGTGTCTTACAATTTATGGTGACTCACGTGCTTTCTGTCCCATTTTTTCTTTATCTGTTGCTTCCTTTCGGGTCTTTCATAGATGGGAATCTGTGAAAGACAAAAATGGGCCCACTGTCTACCAGGGGTACCATCAATGAAAAATTCAATATGGTTGGCATATTGGCTTAAAATGCTTGCTTCATTGTTGGAATAACTGTGAGATTTAACAGAAATATCATGAAAAATAGTAACTGATGTCAGAGTAGAATATTTCCATTTGCAAAAAAATGTTTGAGACATCGGGAACTTAGTAAAAATCAGCTTCCACTAAACGCAGCTGGTTCTTGAGTCTGACAGCAGCTTTTAACAACCCAACGATCAAAGGAAGAGATAGTGGAAACATTAGTCATTGCAATAGACCTATTATGTACATTATTAGAGAAAAAGGACCATTGATTTTTGCCTTATTTTGTAATTTATTTTATTGATTTCTAATTCTTATTTATTCTTCTGAGATAGAAAGAATAATTACGAATTTCAAATTTCTTAATCTTAACAATTTTGGTTTTCCTTAACATTACTCTTTTCTAAAATTCAAAAATGTCATATTTTAACCTTGTCTCGAGCCAGAAGCTTAAAAAACTGAATTACCAGTTGTCAGTTTTCTTTCAATAAATTTTAGATTTTATTTCGTCAGTTGCTCGGCCGACGATATACATATCTAATATTTTTCAATTATTACAACCTGTTGTTTACAGCATTTCCTCTCTTCGTCGAAGTAAAATAATATTTTTTGTAAGACATAGTTTATCTGAAGAACATCTGATTTCAAACTGTGGTATTGCACTTTTAAACTTTGCCCAAATAAGGTTTGTGTTTCAATTTAGGGCAATTAGAGATATTGAAAATAAGGCGAAAAAATCTTTCGCTGATGAAAATTTTATAACCAATGTATAAGATCTGAAATTATGGGCAATCTAGAACTACATTTGTGTAGAAATTACATGCAAAACTATGTTTCTCGATGATTACGATAAAACGAAGCTAACGAACAAAATTTCAAGTAACATTAAGTGTTGGCAAGCATATTGTTATAGACTCTTAGCGAGCTTTTTTGAGATACGGAGCGAGAGAAAGCATCTTCTTGGTCATGTGCTCTTTGTTCCTCAATGGTAAAAGAGCTTCAATAGAAATCCCGCTCGTACTTCGGAAGAAGTTCAAATCTCAAGGAAGTAAAAGTATTGGCTAGAATTTCAGATATCTAAATTTGTAAAATTTATAGTTTTACCAGTATTATACACAAAATTAGCAATGCATGATAAGAGACAGGTATTGGTTTACTGGCATGGTCATACCAGAGTTAAATTAAGAATACAATGTAAGACCAGAATTGATTAGTATACTAACTATCACTGTGCATTCATGTGTCCAAAATATGCACAGAACTGTCGGAAAAGCTCCCAATACTTTTCAAAGACATTAAGGTGCCTTTTTCAAATAATAACAAAAACCTAATTTTTTCTGACGTGAAGAGGGCTCTAATTCTCCAAGATGGCATAGTTCTCTCAACATTTACAACGAAGTGACTTCCCTAAGAACAAGTTATGTTCAATCCTATGCCAAAACGCAAAAAATGTGACCATCCGCAACTGAAGCTGAGCAATCAAAGATCAAGTCAACTCTGTTTATGATTTTTGTGTTTTGATAAATGTCATTAACACGCTTTACCAGCAAGAGCAATTTGAATCGATAGAAAGATTGCTTGAAGATGTTGATACTCATAAAACTGCATCAGAAGTTATTAAGCCACGAAGTGTTCTATTTTCTTGATTTGCCATGTTATGCATATTACAATTGGATGCACAAGCAACAAAGGTAATCAGTGGGAATCAAAATTTATCTTCACACCACCACGCTCAAAAGCCGATTAAGTCACTACATGTTTCTTAGTATATATAAAAAAGATCCAGATAAATTAAATCTCATTGGTGTCACGAGGACATTCTGTTGAGAAAGTGGCATAAGACTTAATATGTTTGGAGCATTTGCTGATCAGTATGTTGCACAAATTATCAACCTAAGTATTTTTCCCTATGTAAGTATTGTATTAGAAAACCATTGTTTCTTTTTAAGCTCTCTACTGGATACGAATTAATTGATAATTTGGATACAAATTTCTTTAATCTTTCCCTAAAATTTCTGGCTCTGCTGATGTTCATTCGTAACATTTTCTTCTTACATCTTTTTTTCTCCGAATTGAAAGACCTTCCNAGTATATATAAAAAAGATCCAGATAAATTAAATCTCATTGGTGTCACGAGGACATTCTGTTGAGAAAGTGGCATAAGACTTAATATGTTTGGAGCATTTGCTGATCAGTATGTTGCACAAATTATCAACCTAAGTATTTTTCCCTATGTAAGTATTGTATTAGAAAACCATTGTTTCTTTTTAAGCTCTCTACTGGATACGAATTAATTGATAATTTGGATACAAATTTCTTTAATCTTTCCCTAAAATTTCTGGCTCTGCTGATGTTCATTCGTAACATTTTCTTCTTACATCTTTTTTTCTCCGAATTGAAAGACCTTCCCTTGGTCCTGATACAAGAGAAAATATTTTACACGTACTAATATTAAAACCCACAATTGATATTCTTTTAACATATAATGTGTGCAAACTCGTGTTTTAAGAAATTGGATTTCCATTTAAATAAATTTTATAATATATATATACATAAGGTAATACATGAAAAATAAGAACTATGATTGCAACTAATTATTCTTATTTTTCGTGTTTTTCTTGAAAGAAGGGGCTTGAAGGTAAGCCCCTTCTTTCAAGCTGGTCCCTCCAGTTTTCCAACCCTCTTTCTGCATCGGCCTTTTCCTCATTCACCAATGCCACATCGTCTGCAAACATCATGTTGTGCGGGCACTCCCTCCTCACATCATCTGTCAGCCTATCCATGACTAGAGCAAACATCAGTGGGCTCAGTGCTGAGCCTTGGTGCAGCCCCAGTTTAACCTTGAATGGCTCTGTCTTCCCCGCTGAGCTACGGACCATAGTTTCGCACTCTGTGTACATCACCTGTATTGCTCTCACATAATGCTCATTTACTCTGCTGCTTCTTAGGCAGTCCCATAGTTCCTCTCTGGGCAGTCTGTCATATGCTTTTTCAAGGTCAATAAAGATACGAATACACAAAACTACACAAATATATATATACAAAAAAATAGATGTGTTGTAACATAAATCAGGAGTGTTGGCTAATGAAGTTTGACATATTGAAGGGTGTTAAACCTGTTAATTACAAATTTAAAAAGTAAAAGTCTTGTAAAAATATTAGAAAATGGATATCATCTTGATAACCATCCATTAGGTTTTGGTATATAGTAAAGGTACGAATCATCAAATGTCCTGTCTAAAATACTTAAAACTTATATGAAAAGTATAAAGTTGTCATTCAAATCATGAGCCAATTTGCAAGTCTTTTCGACCGGTAATAAACCTGATACTTACAGGTAAAATATTATAATCTACATACAAACTGCGATGTTTTTTATTGTTGCGAGCATAAAGAACTCAAGAGAAAGTGGAATTATCAAACAAAATGAAAAACTGTTTCTGTGGTTTTCAGTTTACCATTTTAAAGGAGTGATTTTTGACCATTGACACAACTATTGCAAAGTACTTTAAATTTCTTTGGATCTTGACCAATAATTCTTGAGGATGAGGAAGAACTAAAGAGTGTATTCTAAATGGTTTTTTTCCCTTGATAAGAACAAAAGATGTGCCTTAAAATAAATGTTTTAGCTTAGAGTAAGTAAAAACCTATTCCTTTTTATTCATTAAAATAGTATTCCTGTTTCCATGCAATTTTTAAACTAATTAAATATTAACGATCTATAGTTTTGAGAAATATTTGCAGGGTCATCTGGCTTCCAAAAATGTGCAGTTACAAAATGACTTCAAGAAAAGAACTGTCTAGAGGCTTGTTCTAAGTCAGTTTTATGGTAATCACTTTGTTTCAGATGGTTTCGAAAAGTTCTGATATAGTTGGGTTAAAGTATACTATAATCCTGCTGTTGATGTAGGACTGTATTAAACTGTAATCCCCAGAAGGGTAACAAACACGTTTATTGGTATCACTAAATTCAATTTTTTTTGCTGATTTCACACCCATAAAAAAGTAAAAGTATTTTAGAAGTTCAGAAAATGATTAAGCGAACAATAACCTCCTTTCTTTAAAAAAATGAGAAACTAGTTAGAGGTAGTTTATATGTATAATTGCACCCAGTGATTTTGTTAAAGCTTTAAAAAGTGATAACTAAATATTATACTTAATTATATTATATTATATTATATTATATTATATTATATTATATTATATTATATTATATTATATTATATTATATTATATTATATTATATTATATTATATTATATTATATTATATTATATTATATTATATTATATTATTATTATTATATTATACAAAAGTAGTGATCATAAAGTAAAGTTTGTAAGTTTTGATAATTTGATATTGCTTCGTTAAACAACAAAATTTATTGGGACATGAAACTATAAAAAATTATAAGTTCGATTTTGAAAACGAGCAAACCAATTGGACCTTACAAAGCCCATTTTGTGGCATTGAAATGAGTATTAGATTACTAAACTTTTAGCTCTTACAAAAAGGCTCCTGAGGAAGGGCACTGTCTGAGCCAAGAACTGGACATTAATGAAAAAAGAGCTGTTTTGATTTGATTGAAAACAAATTACTTGCTTGTACCAGGAGTGAAGACAGTATGTAAAATGGGTTTAAAAGGCTTTAATTGATTTTCTTTTACCCTGTAAAAGGAAGAGGCCAGCCAAAGAGACGATTAACAAACAACATCAGAAAGGATACAGAGGCAGTCGGAACAAGTTTCGAAGATGCACAAGATAAAACAAAGTGGATGTCATTGTGTCAGTCAGCAGCTAACCTGCAGAAGGAGGGAAACGTTTGAAAAGAACAAGAAGAATCAGAAAAACAAGAAGAAGATATTCAATGTAAACATTTGAAAAGGGGTGTCAAATGAACAGCGCCTTTGCAAATAAAGTGATTTTCATATCACAACGCAACGTAATAAAAAAAACAATCATTAACATAAGCAACTGTACAGAGCAAGTCACAAAGAAATCGTTCTGAATTTCTTAATAATTTTTATTCTCAGCTACACTATATTCTTTTTGACTGACGTCATCGTTCTTTTCAGTTTTGTCAAAAAGAATCCTTGGATGATTATGGCCACATATGTACTAAGGATTAACACAGTTACATTATACTTGGAAATAAAGCATTCAATATATGTTGTACTTTTAATTTTCAAATTTTCCAATAAACAGTTTTTCATTAGCAGAATAATTAGGGGTAGAGATATACATACGAATACAGAACATTTATCTACATCTACTTATCTGTACATTACGAGTAGGAAGTGGGTAGATCATTAAGGTTGATAACCCACACCAGATCAAGACCTTATTTGACGAAATGCAACTGGACAATAAACAGTGGAAATTGAGACAATTTTGCATTTACTAAAAGATTCTTGCATTTGATGTTACTTTATATTAGTCTAGGCAAACGTTTCCACAGTTCAATCGGCTTTTTTAAGTTAACTCAGTAAAAGAAGTTTTCAGACCTTTGTTGCTACAGTGAAAATAATAAGCAATTGAAACTACTAAGGCGTTTTTCAATCACCCATATAACCTTGCAAATCTCACTGTTGAAGGATCGACGTAAAAATTGTGATGAAAAAATGGAAATTCTTCCACCATATAATCCTAATCCTTTATCATATTTTTCTTATCTCTCAGTGTCTTCTCTACCATCTTTTCTAGATTTGATTGAGATTAGCCTCCGTGATGGATGATCACATTTTTTACAAATATCATATCTCTCTTATAACAGAAAACAGAAATTTCTGGCAACAGTTTTTCTATTTTAGTTTTCCACAAGCCTCTTAACAATGAAGATTTTTTAATTTTAGTTCAAACCTTTTATCTTTGTGGAAGATATGTAGTATTATTAATGTTCGTTTATTTAAACTTTTTGTCTGAATCAACAGCTTCAATTTTGAATCTCATGTCGATTTATCTTGAGCTAAAACATAGCTGATCTTTGAGGGGGAACTTAAAATATCTCATTAAGGTACAGAGTTATACTTTATAGTAAACCTTAGATAAAGTGTATTTTATGGCAGGTACAAACAATCAAAAGTCTGCAGAGAATTAAGAAACAATATTTAAAAAATTAACCAGAGAAGGGCGAATGTTAAGCTTGTGCCAGATTACTGGANATTAGGGGTAGAGATATACATACGAATACAGAACATTTATCTACATCTACTTATCTGTACATTACGAGTAGGAAGTGGGTAGATCATTAAGGTTGATAACCCACACCAGATCAAGACCTTATTTGACAAAATGCAACTGGACAATAAACAGTGGAAATTGAGACAATTTTGCATTTACTAAAAGATTCTTGCATTTGATGTTACTTTATATTAGTCTAGGCAAACGTTTCCACAGTTCAATCGGCTTTTTTAAGTTAACTCAGTAAAAGACGTTTTCAGACCTTTGTTGCTACAATGAAAAACAGAAAACAGAAATTTCTGGCAACAGTTTTTCTATTTTAGTTTTCCACAAGCCTCTTAACAATGAAGATTTTTTAATTTTAGTTCAAACCTTTTATCTTTGTGGAAGATATGTAGTATTATTAATGTTCGTTTATTTAAACTTTTTGTCTGAATCAACAGCTTCAATTTTGAATCTCATGTCGATTTATCTTGAGCTAAAACATAGCTGATCTTTGAGGGGGAACTTAAAATATCTCATTAAGGTACAGAGTTATACTTTATAGTAAACCTTAGATAAAGTGTATTTTATGGCAGGTACAAACAATCAAAAGTCTGCAGAGAATTAAGAAACAATATTTAAAAAATTAACCAGAGAAGGGCGAATGTTAAGCTTGTGCCAGATTACTGGATGGGGAAAACATTAGGAAATTGCACTACAAAGCCCATTCGATAAACATCTAAACGAGTCATTTCTGTGAATTCGCAAACATATATTTTGTTCCTTTAATGTTTTGAAAAGATTATTGTAACTAAAAAGAGAGATAACCAAGTCATAAAGAAATTGAAGTAAAATGACAATGAGGCTAAAATATCAATGGACCAGTATTGATTAATTACCTGTAAAAAGAAAAGCTACTCAAATAAGAATACTAAATAAAACATTGAGATATTTTGTCCTTAATGTCAGCTTGTGAAACCAATTTCACTACGTACATTGAAAAATTATAGCCTTGTATGAGATAGCAGGATGGGTGGACGTTTTATCGGACTGATCGATTGTTCACAACCCCATTTATTGTATTCACAGAAGAAAAAACAGGATAACAGAACTAAATGAGCAGCTAAAAAATGTTCATTCCGTCTTTATGCAATGGTTGGTTGAAATATAAAGTGCTTGTAAGAATCTGCATTAAACATATTTGGGAATTTTCTTTTGATAATAAGTTCTACTTTTTGGCCTCACTTAAGGGTCAGGTTTGTGATAACAAGCCAAGCATGTTAATCCTGGAGAATGTACAGGTCATATCCAAGCACCCCAAGTAATACAAAATAAAATTGTTTGAGACCAAAATAACAGAGCTTTATGGCAGTGGTCAGCTGGAAACAAGATACATCGATTTCGGAAGATGATCATTGAGTGGGTACTAACATGTAATCTTCGTTGATCAATCACTTGTTGAGAAATTGTTTAAGAGTGAGATGATGGTATCTGATGAATTCGATGCTTCAACGAAGACCATATATGCTCTAGTAGCTTGGCTGAGTTTAAAAATTTTGGTTTCTTTTTACATACTTTACATTTAATCGATTTTTCTGAGCAAATCTCTAAACGTGATGAAGAAGGTAGCTATCCTGTCGAGTTTCCAATAGACCACCGGAGTGACAATGATAAAAATAGACCCTTACATTTGTTGAAATCATACAGAGGAAAAGGTAAAATTTTGGTGTAATTAACACAGAAATTGGAGCGAATTTTAAGTTTATTATTTTAGTTTATTAGAAAAGTTTTATGCCAAAAACCTGGGGTTTAAGAGGAAAATAGATTTGAGTCTGTTAAAAGGCAAACTCTTATCCTGTGGTTTCGTTACATTGAGGTTTAATCCTAGTATTTAATTTCTAATTGTTTAAAAATTTTAAGTTGATTTAACGCACTTAAATGTACTTTAAAATCAAATACATGTTTTTTTGGAATTTTTAATTAGATCCATGTGTTGCTAAATGCAGGATCATGAGTAATGTGGCAAACTTGTTCATTTCGTACTTTGTATGTATATGTAATTGATTTCTTTTCTTATGGTTTATAATATGAATTTGAAAATATATGAATGCGGAAAATTATGAAGAGAAAGTGTTTCAGGTGCTGTTTATTTTTCACAGGGTTATAGTAAAAAACGGTAAGTAAATAAAAATAAAAACAACAACAAAGGTGTTCCTAATATTTACAATTTTTCTGCTTTTTATTTTTATTGGTCACTTGAGTTAACAACTAGTGACAGGTTTCTATAAAGATTCTTGGCATTTTCAAATTTGTAAAATATCATCCCAGTTGCAAGTAAAAGATTACTGAGTACACGACATAAATTCTAGACACTACTGTTTCTTTTCCAATCCTTCAGTTATTTAATTCTTCTTTGAAGTAGCGGTGAAGCGAAATATCTCCAATAAAAATCTTGAAGTAAAATTACATTCATTTTGGTTGAAAACGTTTTCGCTGGCACTCGACTAGACCGTAATGTTAGAAAAAGCAACTATAACCCAAGCAGGTTTTTATCTATGATAAAAAGCAAAAAGAAATTTGAAGGTGGCAAACTCTTTTTGTGACGAGGTATGTAGACTAGTTAAATACCATCTTCAAATGTGGGAATACCCTGTGTCTTTAAGATGGATAGATGAAATAAAAATATACAGGCCTGGTGTTATCAGAGAAAGATTGTACTTTAATCGAGTTTAATCTAAACGACAGTAAAAAGATTTTCAACAAATTTTTAATTACGATGTAGCTATAGTGCTGGATCTATTGTTGAACCTCGAAAACGATGAAAAACTTCGAAATCAAAAGTTCAAAGTAATTGGTACGCTAAGTTCTACTTTTTTAGAAAAAGGTTAATTACACCATTTTTGTCATTTGGCTTATAATTAACCATGTTTGAAGATTCCAACGATTTAAAGGATATTCATTTACATAGTCCTATAAACTCTTGTAAGCTCTTTAGCCTGACATTTGGAATAAAACTTCAAACAAACCTCTTTGATGATCTTCCAAACGTCATAAATGCTGTTTTCTGTTTAAATTTTGTTTGACAAAATATTATAAATCGCTTACGTGTTAAAAAACTGATTTCGCATTTACCATGGTTAAATTATTTTTTGTATGATAAAACATGAAAATAAATGTTCTTTGACTGGAATATTTATCCAATATTTTTATTTGAAAACTGGCAACTTCACTTGCAGTTACAATTCACCTGAAATGAAACAAATTTAATAAATATTCAGTTTTACTACAAGTGTAGTTATCTGTATTTATTAGTTTGTATTTGAAAAAACTAGAGTTGCTTTGATGGTCTAGGTTGGACGGTTGTATAATGAGAGAACCACAGAGCTGATTGTCTGACACAATTTTAGGTTTCTGTTACAAAATTAGACGGACGGATATTATGGTATAAAACAAAAACAACCAAAGACGGTTTCATTTCACAACATTACATTCAATTAAACCACTTTTGGCCTATAATTCAGATTAATTCAGATTACATCTACGTACTTTTGCTAAATATCAAAGCATTGAAAATCCTTTTAAATAAAGCATTTCTTGTTATAATAATCTAGTCAATTAAAGCTTTTTCGCGTAACTTTAAGCTCAAAACCACGGCAAATTCAGATCAATAAGACGCTAGTTTAAGGTCAGCTCAAAGTCAACAGGATATTCTTGCTTCAGTTACTCCACTGTAAAGTGATTGAATTAATTTGTCACTATTGCAGTTATTGACTTGTCAGATATTGGAAATTTAGGGGTGAAAGGGAACCATGATCTTACTTGCACCGAAGGGTACCTGATATATTAATTCAATTGCAAAAATATTAGTTGATAAGGTAGAGGTTTTAGACGTAAGGTTTATGATCTACAGTTGACGTCATTAGACAATATTCATAGTTTTCGGATCAATTGTAATCAAATTCACTAATTCGGTATTTGTTTAGAAATTACTTGGGTTTTTTTCAAATAAGATTGTCTTGTTGCTTGGTTGAATAAAATATTAAGCATATAAGGCATTTCTAAATTGATGCACCCGTCTCTGATTGTCAACATAAGTGTATATTAATAAATATTAATTCTCGGCCTTAATGGAATTAAAAAATACCTTGAATTTTCAGTTCTTCAAAAACACCTGGTAACTTTGTTAAGCTAGGATTTTGATTTGAGATATTATGATCAACTTTTATACAATCAATCCTACATAAAAAGGCCTACTCTCGCCGAATTATTGTAACTTTGAACAACGCAATGAATTTCACGTCAACTTTCGGCTACATTGTCATTATTACTTCCGTCCATCCCTTGACATAAAAATTATTTATCTTTCTCCTTTTTTACGTTATATGGCAGGAGTACATAGTTATGAAATTATGCAGTTGAAAACCTAAAAAAGAAAAGGTAAAATTTATATCGAAGGAGAGAATTCGGAATGATGAAGAGCAATAAGCCAAAAATACAAGATGCATTCATTTGTATTCAAACCAGTGTCTATGGCTGGAATGCAAATACCGATAGTTTTAGTGAACTCTCAACGCTGCATTCTTAAACATGCCGTTTTTATCATTTTTCAAAGTTTTCCCTTGACCTCCTTGTTTACAAGTCTGAGGTGTTTCTATGAGGAAAACTAATGCTAATTGGTAAAGAAAGCCGTCGTTCCATGCTAGTCTCAGCACCTACATGCATATATTAAAATAAGGAGAAAATCGGATAGAAACATAAGCCGATAGCACAATCATTTAGAAAACTCAGCTGCAAAAGTAATTTGATTGAGCATATAGCTTTGATAGCTCGATGGTGGAGCAAATGACTATCAAACCATGAGAACTCATTAGAATCTTGCTCAATGAAGACTGTTATTTCTACCTGTATTGCATTATAAGTAATTTTTGTAAGTTAAGGATACTGAAAAGCGCTTTAAATAATTGGGGTCTCCTGGGGATAAATTGAATTTATTGTTTTTGATAACATGATCTTCCTGGTTTTTATACTGAGCATTTGAAATTGAAACTTCTTTTGTATTTCCATTTTCACTTGATTGTGGCATGCCATTCCTTTAATTGCTTTGTATAATCAGTCTAGAACTGCCATTTTTGCTAGTCTAAGATCAAAACTTGTCTCTTGGCCTAAATGTTTCCATTTCTTTTCATCATAGTTTCATATATTTAGTAGCTTCATGCCTTGGCTCATAATAATAATAAAAAATAAGAGGAATCTTTTTTTACTTTTAACTTACCTAGGAGCTTAGTTCTAGGTATCGGCTTTCATTACCACAAGCAAAAATAGTATGTCAAGAAAGCAAGTTGTAATATTAAATACTGGGCTAGTCTTCACCGGACAAGCAACTTTTTAGTGATTAAATTTAAATGTTTACTGTGTTTCTAATGAAAAAAAAGTATGATAAGAATTCACATAGGGTAAAATTCTTCAATAATTTTGCTTAAACATTTTCCGTCTTTCTTTAGCTAACTGTGGTCAAGACAGCTGTTCAGATTTAGAAATTAAAAAAACCTCATTGCGAATTAGTAACATTTACTGGTGAAACTTATGACCCATTTAATGACAGGGTTGTGATCCGTAAATAGAAATTTAAAACTGAAGTAAAATCCTGTGACAACAACCAGCCTTTCCATAGATTACTGGTGCCCTTTTCATTCCAACACCTGGAGTCCCGAAAATATAACCGCCTGGTCGATAGCAAATTAATCTGATTCCATTAAGAACAAAGAAAGTATACTTGGTATAGTTTTTTTCAGTTATTAAAATTCAGTCATACACTTTCCTTGCGTTATTTATTCAACTTGTTCCCAAATTAAAGTAAACTAAAATGGTGCTTCAGACAACAATATCCTGTAAGTCCTTGTCAAAAGCATGTAACCATCATAACTATTTCATTTCTGGGCTTGGAAGTGAACATTTCCTGCTTCATTTTCTCCTTTACTAAGGACCTTCTCTCCTTCATATTTTTCGTCATAGTATATATGTCATTTTTATGTCGAATCTTTAGAAGTTTGCGGCATCCGTCTTTAAAACCGGCTAAAAGTAATGCAAAAACCAACGGATTGAGAACACTGATTGATATGAAAGCATAGTACATCGCATAAATTAATTCAATGGGAGCCAATTTTATAAGCATTTGATGTTGACCAGGGAAAATCAGTTGTTCGCATACATTGACATAAATCATGGGTAACCAACAGGCCAAATGTGTGGCAACAACAGCAAAAAACAATTTTGCTAACTGTAAATCAGCTTTAAAGTTTTTTCTCATTAACCTCATTCTCAGTCTTTTAATAAAACATGGGGATCTGCTCTCTTCAGAGTTGTCAGAAAACAAGGACAGAGGATATAAATGTCCAAGTAGTTTTTCATCATAATTAGTGTGTTTCTTGGATACACGTAAGATGGCAATATACACTGAGAAGATTATAAATACCCCTGTTAGAATAATGAGCAAATTACAGCTGATGAAATATTTAATAAACAATCCTTTATCCTTTCTGTCAAGAAGCGAGGTAGTCATTAGCGGAGCTGGTACCACCGTATCAATAGCTGGAATCAGCCAGATAATGAAAAGCAAGATATTTACCCTTTTACGAGTCATGATGGTCTCATAATGAAGAGGTCGAAATACTCCTTGGTATCTGTCAAATGCAAGTGCTGAATGATTTAATATTGTGGCAATCCAAATAAATGTAACAACATACTGAACATGATTTCTCTGTAATGTACTTGAGTCATATAAATAAACAGGGATATAGATTACAGCCACTAGGATATCACATACAATCAGTGAAATAACTAAGTTATTTGTGTGTTTACGGATCCTTCTGTCAACACTGAAAACTAGACAAACGAAAACATTCCCAATCAGAATCAAAACGGCAAGTACGACATTAGAAATAAAAAATGCCCAGCTTGGTTTAATATTATCTAGTCCAAATGGTTGTTGCAAAGAATCCCGCGTTGAATTATTACTACTGGCGTTTTGATTGTTTCTTATGTTCTCCATTGCAGTTCCGAAGTAAATTAGACACAGAAATCGACACAATTAAAAGCGTTTTCTTCTAAAAATATTAACAGGTACTTAGTCACATGAAATTTCAAATGAGCTCGATGCTGTGTGTCTTAAAACCTCAAAGAAAACAACGGGAAATGTCCATCTGCCTCTTGCCAGAATTTTCGAAAATGGGGTAACGTCATGTAAATGAATATTATTGGTCAAACTCAGCACATGCGCTAATGATTTTACACTAGTTACGTTAGCAAGAGGGAAGACAACAGATTAATGCTTCATAATAAAACACTTGCTTTCTGTAAAGAATAATTAACATCTTGAGCACATAATGAACTACTCTTGAAGTTAATAATGATTAGGAGTCCTGCTGATTGAAATTAGAACCAATTACGATTGTTTTGTTCTATCCCTTGAAGGATCAAAGTAGAGAAAGGCAATTTTAGCTGCGTTTTAGTGAATTAATCATTTTAGATCTTCCACTCATGACATTTCCACCACTTCTCTCCAAGACGAAAGTAACTGAGTAGAAGAATTAAAGAAAACAAATAAAAATATAAGTTTATTCTGCAATTAAGCTCAGTATGTATTTGGGTAAGGGTTGAGATTCAGATAGAAGCTAATTCCACTATAACTCCCTGCTAGTTCTCATTTCATAGCTAAAACAGAAGAAACTGGACTCGTCAATGAGCCTGAAATGCCAACAGCTTGATAATTATAAAATAGCGTATGTCGTCCGGTGTTTAACTGTGTGTGATGCTCGTCTCTGGTATATTTATATTTATATTTATATTTATATTTATATTTATATTTATATTTATATTTATATTTATATTTATATTTATATTTATATTTATATTTATATTTATATTTATATTTATATTTATATTTATATTTATATTTATATTTATATTTATATTTATATTTATATTTATATTTATATTTATATTTATATTTATATTTATATTTATATTTATATTTATATTTATATTTATATTTATATTTATATTTATATTTATATTTATATTTATATTTATATTTATATTTATATTTATATTTATATTTATATTTATATTTATATTTATATTTATATTTATATTTATATTTATATTTATATTTATATTTATATTTATATTTATATTTATATTTATATTTATATTTATATTTATATTTATATTTATATTTATATTTATATTTATATTTATATTTATATTTATATTTATATTTATATTTATATTTATATTTATATTTATATTTATATTTATATTTATATTTATATTTATATTTATATTTATATTTATATTTATATTTATATTTATATTTATATTTATATTTATATTTATATTTATATTTATATTTATATTTATATTTATATTTATATTTATATTTATATTTATATTTATATTTATATTTATATTTATATTTATATTTATATTTATATTTATATTTATATTTATATTTATATTTATATTTATATTTATATTTATATTTATATTTATATTTATATTTATATTTATATTTATATTTATATTTATATTTATATTTATATTTATATTTATATTTATATTTATATTTATATTTATATTTATATTTATATTTATATTTATATTTATATTTATATTTATATTTATATACCGCATCTTAAATATATAAGTGAAGCAGGAAGAATTAGGAAAATACCATTGAACAGTAGAGTGACTTAAAATTTGAATTTCTCTCTCTTTGTATAAATAATTTCTCCACCTACAAAGCATCATCTATGTATAGACATATGTGGTAGTCACACATATATAAATTTTGCTGTATATTTAATTCATTTTCATGTTCTTTTTGTTTGATAAGAATTAAGTAGCTTCGAGTTTCTATTGCTAAAAACAAAGGTTTTTGAAAAGTAAAAAGTTTTTCTCAAGGCTCAGACTGCATCTCAAATTTCAAAAAATCCAACAGTAAATTGAAAATTAGTGCCATTCTGATTTTGCTAGTCACTAAAGAACTACAAAGACCGAAGTCTTAACTCGTAATGATTTAATCGTCTTTTCACAATGGCTTCTAATTTGGCCTTCTAATTAAAATAAAAGTAGCTAAGCCTTAGAGTGATAATTTCAGCTCAACGTCAAAAACGAAGTCAACGAAATGGAAATTCGCAAAAGAGAATTTAAAGGAAGATGGTTGTAAAAAGTAAAACTCAAAAATATTATATCTTTTTAAGTATGCCACTGGTTATATGGTGAAATTGAGTATTAGGATATGTCATCGGAATGGTATATGTAAGATAAAAACATAAAATTTCAAATAATTGTCAGTTTTGGAGCCCTAAAATGTTTATCTTGCGGTTGCTGGCTAAGAGAGACTGCTGGAAATGTTTTCTTGTCTCAGGACACTCATTTGAAAAGGTTTTCTAAACTTAATCTTTCAATCGTCTTTAAATATATTTCAACTGTATTCAACCCCAGCCGTCGACTTCTCAATAAATTACATTCCGTTTCCCATTGTGAAGTCTTCATAAAAGAGCAGTTTTAATTTATTAGACATTCTAAGGTTTCATATAAGGACAAGAAATAGTAAAAAGATTACAGTTTTTGCTGTTGC
The DNA here is from genome assembly GCA_003991215.1 of Morbakka virulenta. Lineage (NCBI taxonomy): Eukaryota > Metazoa > Cnidaria > Cubozoa > Carybdeida > Carukiidae > Morbakka > Morbakka virulenta. The sequence goes on from RDPX01000025.1 coordinate 1,405,148, forward strand.
TAATAACAATGTCAAGAAAAATACCATTAGTAGAGGAGAAAAATCTTATTTTAATAATGAAATGACGTAAGAGAAAGACCTAATATAGACCATGGACTCCTAAATAATAACATGTTATTATTTAGGAGTCCATGTATAGACTCTTTAGCAAGTTGCTAGGTTCTGATATTAGGACAGTTGTATAAAAAATACTCAAAACTATCCACAGGACCTTATAATCGACGGAATTTAAAAAAAGGCGAAAATTCCACAAAATGAATTTTTAATACATACAGTGGATCCTGATAAAATAAACGCAAATCTGAAGAATGGTGATTTTATGAAGATAGTAGCATGGTTACCAAGGCTTACTCGACTCTTAGTAAAATCGTTTAGGAAAGGCAAACATTGGTCCTCTTCTCGGGTTGGTACAGATACAACGGAATTAAATTACTAGGATTCCAATGTGCTGTTTCAAAATTTTCTAAGTTCAGTTAGTCACTGGAAATAATAATAATTCAGTTTAAGTATGCATTTAAAATGGCGATACTTTGGTTAAATTGTAAGCTCAGCCTGATTTTTGTTTGTATCCTGGCTAAGAATTCGATCAACTTTCTTTGGTTAGCGTTCGCTGTGGCCTTCTTTAATTTTTCAAATGATGGTGTAATGGCATAATGTACTTAATCAACACTTTTCCATATGTACCTACAAATACAGACTGAACTCTTCCTAAAAGACAACGAATAAAACATATTTTTGAAAAATACATCTTCCAGTTAAACCGTAAGTAGCACAAAAAGCTACCGGACAGATGCACAACACTAGAATATTACTCATTAATAGAGAAATGTATGGTTTGCGAAAATCGGTATCTTTAAAGGGCTTAAAATGATCTGTCTTTGCTTATAACGCCAAATTGCAGCAAACATAAGAGAGTACTTTGAGTTTGAATAGGTAAAGCAGCCGTTGAGCTAAAAATAAGATTTTATTCAAGCTCCTCAAAGCAAACCGATTTAAATTGAGATTTAGAATACCTCCAAGGAAATCTCAAAATTAATCTTACGTAGCTACAGTAATATATTTTACTAATGATGCAATGTCAGGACGCCATTACAAATGGCAAAAAGGTACATAGATATACTTTGAATCCAATAATAATAATGAATACAGTGTATATATATATTTGTATAATATTGTGTATTCGTATCAAAAAAGTGCTCAATGCATATAGCAGAGTAATATAAGATAAGATAAAACATGAAAAATAAGAGCTGTGATTGCAACTAATAGTTTCACGATATATGCCTGATGATCGAAATATCGTGAAATTATTAGTTGCAATCACAGTTCTTATTTTTCGTGTTTTATCTTATCTTATATATATATGGTCATTATCTTTGATAACAGGTCAACAAGACCGCCAGTCACAACAGCGGTCCACTTGAAAAAAATTAAGTTTACCTACTTGTTTGAAAAATTCTGCTTTAATAGAAATAACTTCCCACTTTGTGTAAAATACACAAGAAGAAATTTCTTATGCTATTTTCTTCCCTAAAAACTTACTTTTCTAATTACTGTTATTGGCTTAACAAACAACATCTGCATGTTTACTATTAAGCTTTTGTTAACCCATACGACTTAAGCTTTGTTTAAGTACCCTTAGGGATAGAAGACATTGCAATACAAGAATACAACTTGCAAATGCAAGAAAATCAACAAGAAGTATATG
>RDPX01000025.1:1413939-1491514 GCA_003991215.1 Morbakka virulenta
TCTACATATCTACATATCTACATATCTACATATCTACATATCTACATATCTACATATCTACATATCTACATATCTACATATCTACATATCTACATATCTACATATCTACATATCTACATATGTACTTATATTTATGTGTGTATGTGTGTGTGCAAAGAAACTCAAGAGAACACTCTATCAACGACTTATTGGTGTTTGGGAGAAGAAGTTAAAAGAAATCTGTAAAAATTTATTTGAGTATCTGAATTTAGAACCTGGAAGAAACGAAACAAATTCATGACGTTCTGACTGCTGGACTCACTAAAACCAATAAATTTGGAGAGGTTATTCAAATGATACATTCAGTCATGAATGAATCTTGATTTTACTGAAGAAACGAAACAAATTCATGACGTTCTGACTGCTGGACTCACTAAAACCAATAAATTTGGAGAGGTTATTCAAATGATACCTTCGGTCATGAATGAATTGTACAAAAGCATTTTTTTATTACATTTCAGTAGAACAGCATTCCATTGGACTAAAAAATGAATTATGTTACTTTTATATTGATTCTCAGAATTCGTGAAAGCGTATGATTATTATTTCAGTCAACAAAGGAGAAGCTTTTGATACGAAAAACGTAGGGAAATGTAATAGGAAGGTGCATCAGAACACGAGTTTTAACTTGTAAACAAAGACTTGTATCAACAAGTTAGGAATTTATATTTAGTGGAAATGTAGACCAGCAATGCAAAATACGAATAAAAGCTAGAAAATCCAGTAGCTTATATAGCAGCATTTTCAATTTTGTCAATGAAATATTTGGTGACGTACGTTTAAGAAAATACCTATACCGTATAAGCGCATAATGTGGCCATTTAATTGTCTGGATTTAGGTGAGTGAGATTATTTAATGAAAGTCATCTAAAGCCAACCTAGCAATACTGACAACATCAATTTACAAAGCTTCTACACTAATGTCACTTTCATCATTCTTATCTAATAAGAAGTTCTTTGAAAAGATCTCCTATTGGTCACGTTCAGTAATATGTTCCAAGTGGCCTGTTGACTGCTTAAGAGGAATCTGGGTGGCCTTTGATCGCTTTTTATGTCTCTTGCACAATTCTCCATTTTTTATCCAATAATTTAATTTAGGTAGCAGACTCTCGCAGGCCCCATTTGTGCAGATTGGCAGCGGTTCTGCCATGGCCTGATCTCAGCCTGTTGGCCGCGGTCCATTGTCTTCTATTGGCGGTCTTGAAACCTGGTTGCAGGCGTGTAGGGTCTTCTATAAAGTCTCCCCCTCTTGGGATGTTCTTTTTCCAGTATTCTGCCCACGCCCTATCTATGTTGAAAACTCTGCTACTTGCCCCAAATGTCAAATTGCCCCTCAGGACACAGAACACCTGCTCCTAACCTGTCCAATGACAAAGATCCCTGGCGGATACACAACCATACATTCCTGCAGTCAGGAATACTTTAAATGGCTCAAAAGAACTGGAGTGGAAATATAAACAACAAAGCCATACGAAACTACTAGTTAATTTAGGTTAACTGCTGTTGGACATGATGATAATTTCACAAAATTAAACAAGTAAAAGATATGCTTGTCTGAGCTTCTGGCTCATTTATTGCTTTAATCATTGGATAAATTCTTGTTGTGTAGGTTGAGTCATGCCTGCTGCAGTATTGAAGGTAAGCCTGACTTCACTTGGCATCTGTTCGTATAAATCTGAATAGATTTTTACATTTCTGTTCTACGCTTTGTCTGCAGCTTGAATTAATCCTGGCAACGTAGAGAAAGAAGTGCAAAAATGATATTGCAATTTTGAACGTAATCTTTCACAAGATTCCTTACATGACAAATGAAACAGTACATAACAAGGAAATGTCTTCCAAATGACAACTACAGCTACTGATACATGAGCTAATCATTCATTCAATGATTGCGGGAAGACGCATTAGAGAATATGCCTTTGATCTTTTTATGAAATTTGGAGCCCTGAGTTATAGATCCAGTGGAGACAATGAGAACATTTCCACTTTGATCAGCCACATGGTAATGCAAGACGCACTGTAACTGTAGCTCCTCTTGCTCACTTCTATCAAGTCGTACACATGTCCTTCCAGCTTGATCAACAGCTAAGAGAGTTTATTTCCAGACAGCCANCCTGTTGACTGCTTAAGAGGAATCTGGGTGGCGTTTGATCGCTTTTTATGTCTCTTGCAGAATTCTCCATTTTTTATCCAATAATTTAATTTAGGCAGCAGACTCTCGCAGGCCCCATTTGTGCAGATTGGCAGCGGTTCTGCCATGGCCTGATCTCAGCCTGTTGGCCGCGGTCCATTGTCTTCTATTGGCGGTCTTGAAACCTGGTTGCAGGCGTGTAGGGTCTTCTATAAAGTCTCCCCCTCTTGGGATGTTCTTTTTCCAGTATTCTGCCCACGCCCTATCTATGTTGAAAACTCTGCTACTTGCCCCAAATGTCAAATTGCCCCTCAGGACACAGAACACCTGCTCCTAACCTGTCCAATGACAAAGATCCCTGGCGGATACACAACCATACATTCCTGCAGTCAGGAATACTTTAAATGGCTCAAAAGAACTGGAGTGGAAATATAAACAACAAAGCCATACGAAACTACTAGTTAATTTAGGTTAACTGCTGTTGGACATGATGATAATTTCACAAAATTAAACAAGTAAAAGATATGCTTGTCTGAGCTTCTGGCTCATTTATTGCTTTAATCATTGGATAAATTCTTGTTGTGTAGGTTGAGTCATGCCTGCTGCAGTATTGAAGGTAAGCCTGACTTCACTTGGCATCTGTTCGTATAAATCTGAATAGATTTTTACATTTCTGTTCTACGCTTTGTCTGCAGCTTGAATTAATCCTGGCAACGTAGAGAAAGAAGTGCAAAAATGATATTGCAATTTTGAACGTAATCTTTCACAAGATTCCTTACATGACAAATGAAACAGTACATAACAAGGAAATGTCTTCCAAATGACAACTACAGCTACTGATACATGAGCTAATCATTCATTCAATGATTGCGGGAAGACGCATTAGAGAATATGCCTTTGATCTTTTTATGAAATTTGGAGCCCTGAGTTATAGATCCAGTGGAGACAATGAGAACATTTCCACTTTGATCAGCCACATGGTAATGCAAGACGCACTGTAACTGTAGCTCCTCTTGCTCACTTCTATCAAGTCGTACACATGTCCTTCCAGCTTGATCAACAGCTAAGAGAGTTTATTTCCAGACAGCCATATCCCAGCTTTGAGACCTCGATTAACCACGTAATTGGCGTACTTTTACAGTAAAAGCTAATGGGTTGTCAATAAGCCACTCAGGGTCTTTTAAGCCTATGTCTCTCTAACACCGAATGGATAATGCAAGTCTGGCTAGGAACTTTTGAAACCAATAATAAGACTCAGTTAAAACGGATTTAATAATGTCTTTGTGAGCATTTCCACATAACATCTTGTCATTTCTACAGAAAAGCTTCTTGGAAAGTCAACAATTTGGCATTTTACTTGGGTGGGTTTATTTAACAAATTTCCTTGTTTTCATTCATATTCTTTCCCTAACCACCAAATATTTGTTTGAGATATTTTTTAACAAGCAGACCTATAATTTGTTTTCTATCTTATTTTTCCACAGTTCTTTTTCAGTCCACACAACTTATCCAACTGGCTTAAAATCACAAATTCAGGAATAAACTATGGCATTGTTCTTCAGATCTAATGTAATCTATTGTTTCCTTAACATTTTCCCTTGATGTGAAGAAATTTCTAAATTTATGACGTCGGTAGTTGAAAAAAAATCTTCACAATAAACAGCAATTGTCTATTTTGTACCATCTTCAAATTTTAAATTCAATATCTATAAGATTTTAGAGTTTTTGTTTAATTCTGTCAATGTCGTGTTTTCTTTTGAGACATGTAAAGGAAAGCATAACAGAATCTTTCGATTTCATGCTTTTTTCAAATTTGTTTCCCTTCGATTAACCATCCCAAAACGAGCTACAGCATTAAGACTTAAACCATTAGGAATGGTCACAAGTGAATACTCTACTCCATCTTAGTACCTTGAAACAAATCGCATGCTTTCAAACTTGGACATAACCACTTAGTCAGCCTAGGCAGCCTGGTTAGACACTTATAGGGTCCTTTCCAAACCAAACTGGTGCAAAAAACTCAGCCGAAGGTGTATATGGTGTTTATACCTTAAAGCATAGTATTGTAACATGGACGTTTATGAAACCAGCACATAAAATACGTGGCTGAATCAACCCAGATGAGGAGTCCATGTCGTGCATAGCTACTGTTGATGTATGACGATGATAATAACACAAAGGAACAGGCACATGAGTGGGTTAACTACTCCTTATTTCAAGTAGAATAAGCTACTTGTTTTTCCAAACATAACTTCTCCTGGATGCTGTTATGAGCCTCCTACCCTTCCCAAGCCGGGTAAAGGAGCGTGGGGCCGACAAGCCCCCACCTCGTACAAAAACACCCGTCAGAGAAACCAACACCAGAAATTAAATTTTAACTCATGGTGACGAAAAATATATACGTCAGGGGACTGGACAGATAATGGATGGTACCCAAACTCACAGGGACCTGGCAGACAAACGGTGGATTGCTGGAAGCCGAAAACAGGACAAGAGTGGCATGCTGGAATGTTTGAACATTGCATCAGACAGGAAAGCTGACCAAGGCAGTAAAGGCGTTCGACTCGTATGGCTTAGACCTTTTGGGAATTAGTAAAGCAAAATGGACAGGAGAGAGAAATAGAAAGCTAGCATCTGGGCACATAACACTGTATTTAGGAAGATCAGACAACCGGCACACAGAAGGAGTTGCCCTAATTGTTAGCATCGGGATAGAAAAGACATTGTTAGGGTGGAAGCCTATGGGACCTCGACTCATGAAGGTCAAATTTAATAAATTCACCAGGCTAAGTGTAATAGTGTGTTATGCTCCAAGTGAAGATGAAGAGGACAATGACCAAGACATTTTCTACAGACAACTTGAAGCTGCAATGAACGAAGTCAAGTTGCATGATATGCTGCTGGTTGTTGGAGACATTAATGCAAAAATTGGCAATGTGAACAGAGGAGGAGAGCGTTGTATGGGGAGAGAGGTTTGTGGGGATATTAACAGCAGTGGAGAACGCATGTGTAACTTCTGTCAAGAAAATGACCTCGTCCAAGGAGGAACATTATTCCATCACCAAAGTATCCAGAAAATGACGTGGACACCACCAGATGGGATAGCCGAGAGCCAGATTGACCATGTCCTGTTAACAGAAACGACGGAGTACCCTAAAGGAGAAACTGCATAGGAGCTGGCGTTGCTAGTGATCACAACCTTCTTGTGGCTTCCAGCGTTAGACTAAGGTTGTGCAAAACAAGAAAGGGACAGGGGAGAGGAAAATGGCATGACTCTGTAAAACTAAAGAAAGAAGCCGCCAGACAAGCCTTCAGTCTGGAGGTTAGAAACCTCCTCAGAATACTCAGAATACTAGTGAGAAAACAAGAGATAAGATAGAAGAGATTGAATCAAGAGATCAAGAGAAAGTTTTATGATTCAGAAAAAAAAGGAAGGAGGAAGGGACCAACCAAAAATATGGCAAAAGATCATCTAGAGATAAGAAGTGAAACAAAAGGTCAAGAACTGGTTTGTGAACACAAATACTGCAAGACAATGCAATTAGGGAAATAGGGGGAAAGCAATTGGCGAAGAATTACTGACAAGTAGACCAGCACTCTAATCCCTCTCTTTGCCCTTATTTAGAGTTACTTACTTACTTACTTCAGCCTGGAGGTTGTAAGTCAAACCTCCCGACCACATCTCTTCTCCGTCCTCTTCTATCCAGGGCTCTTCTTCTGAGTTCTTCAGGCGTCAGCCTGGTGATATTTTGTATGTGCTTGATAAAGTTTAGCCTAGGTCTTCCTCGTCGGTTTCTTTCTTGGAAATGCTCGAACAAAGCGAATCTACTTATGATATCATCCTTCTTTATCCAATGTCCTAGCGATCTCAGCTGACGTTGGAACATTTTATCGCTCAAATTACCTCTCTTTACACGTCTGAGTATTTCATCGTTTCTTACTCTGTCTATTCTTCTAATCCCAAGGATGAACCGGTAACAACTTGTTCCAAAGGAGTCGATTTCTTTCTTCATTGCTTTGGTTGTAACCCATGTTTCAGAGTTGTAGAAAATAATGGAGACTATAAGTGAATCGAAGAGGTGTAACTTCACTGCCAGGGAGATGTCTTTTGATTTCCAGATTGTTGCTAGTTTCCAGAACTGACTCCAGGCCAATCCTTTTCGTCTTTTGAAGTCCGTATGGCAGTCAGCTAAGTGGGCACCAAGGTATTTAAAGTCATCGACGACTTCCAGACTTTTGTTCTCTGAGATTTCTACTAAGACTTTGCCTTCATTTACCACAGTTCTTGGTTCAACAACATCTCTAATCATAACTTTAGTCTTTCCATAGTTAATATTCAAACCAACTCTTTTTGCTGAAGTTTCTACTGTCAGAAAATGCTCTATTGCCTCTGTTTCATCTTTGTCTAGCAGTACAATATCATCTGCAAAGTCGAGATCGGGAAGCAGATCATTCGGGTGTGTTTCAAGTCCTGTTGTCTCTTCAGTACTTTGCAGTACATAATCGAGTACGATGATGAACAGGAAAGGAGCTAATGTGTCTCCCTGTAGGACCCCCGTAGTTATTGGAAATTCTTTGCTCAGAATTCCATCTATGCGAACTGCTGACGTGCCATTGTCGTACAAACATCTGATGATGTTGACGATTTTCTCTGGAATTCCGAAGTTTCGAAGTATCTTCCACATCGTCTCTCTGTTTATGGAATCGAAGGCCTTTTTGAAATCAATGAATGTCATCACAGTTGGTAAATTTTTCTGGTGGAACTGTTCGAGTACTCTTCTGATGATATGGATTTGTTCAATGCAGCTTTTACCTTTCCGAAATCCTGCTTGGAATAGGCGTAGGCGTGATGAGACTTCGTAATATATTCTGTTAAGAATAACACGGTTGAACACTTTTGCAGCAACAGACATCAGAGAGATTCCTCTAAAATCAGTCATGCTTTTCGATGGTTTTTTGGGAACTGGGATTATGATACCCATTTTCCATTGTTTTGGTGCTTCTTGATGGTCGAAGACCTTGTTGAACATTTGGCATAGGTAATCTGTGAGTTGATTTCCTCCGTATTTTAGGGCTTCCGCAGTGACGTTAGAATCATTTCCTGGTGATTTACCAATTTTCAATCGTTTCACTGCTTTCGAGACTTCGTCAAAGGTAAAAGCATCTGTGCTGATAGCTAGATCGTGTTCCGCTGGAAGTATTACACCAGGATTGTCGTTTGAGTTGATATTGAGAAGTTCTTCAAAGTATTCTGCCCATTCGTCTAGCAGCTCGGTAATTGAGGTCGCCGGTTCACCATTCCGTTTATTCACATTCTTTGGGGATGTACTTGAACTCTTGCCAGTTAGTTTTTTGACAATATTGAATAGTCCCCTAGTATCATTTCTCTTACTAGCTGCATCTGCTTCGATACACATTTGCTCGATTTTACTGATTTTGTCATTCGCAAGCGATGCATCTGCTTGTTCAGCAGATTCTCTCCAGACACGATAGTTATCTGGATTGCGGTGATTTTGATATCTTTTACGTGCTATTCGGCGTTGTTCAATCAACTCTGTACTTTGATTAGATACCCATCGTTTATTTATCTGCTTTTCTTTCTTTGGGAGAGATTTCGACACTGTCTCATCGAGGATTGCTACAAATTTATCATAGGTGGATTGAACAGAGTCTTCTACGTCTATAGGTAGTGACTCAAATCGGTTGGAAAGCTCCAGTTGGAATTTTTCTCTGATAACTTTGTTGGATGCAATAGCATTATGGTTGTACCTGGGTACTTTTGCAGTTTGCTTTACCATGCGGAAGCTAAATTTGACAATTGCAGTTGTAATACGATGATCCGAATCAATTTCGACTGTGTTGTAACAGCGACAGTTACGTAGAGAATTGATCCATTTCCCTCTTAGTGCTATATGGTCTAATTGTGCCTTATTACCATTTGGATGCTGCCAACTCCACTTGTAGCTGTCAGGATGTGGTTTTCTTGTAGTAGCAAGACATAGGTTGTTTGCTTCACAGATGTCTACTAGTCTATTGCCGTTGTCATTCGTTTCATTGTGAAAAGTATATCTTCCAACAGTCTTGATGTGAGTATTTGAAAAACCTACTCTGGCATTCAAATCGCCCATGAGGACAAGAAAGTTGTGAAGAGGAACATCACGTATACAGTCATTTAGGTTTTCATAAAAAGTATCTTTGTTAGTAGGGAAAGCTTCTTCTGTGGGAGCATATGCACATACAATGGTTATTTTGGGATTACAATTGATGGTGATAAGTAGAATTCGATTACTTATGCTTTTAATGTTGGAAATGTTTTTAGCAATTTTGTTGGAGACAAGAATTCCAACTCCGCCTTGAGACCTTTTATTTGCTGTGTTGAATATCAGGTGATATCCATTTGACTTTAAGGTAGTCGTTTCTACGTTAGTTTTCCATCAGTGTTCTTGGATGGCAATAACGTCTATGTCAAAAGTCTTACAACCAGTTATAAGCTGGTGAAGTCTTCCTGGTCTTGATAAAGTGACGACATTGTAGGTTGCAAATTTTAGGGATTGACGAGATTTCAGCTTAGGTACTCTATCAGTTGAAGAGGCCCTTTCGGTTTGGCTATTGAACGTCATTTGACTTCGATCAGTGAGAGCAGCTCCTATCTCGTTTAGATTTGAATTTTGATTTAATGTGGTTCTCGTAATCTTTGCCATCCACCATGGGGTGATTAGCCCTCATAGTATTTAGAGTTAACAGTGACAAAAAAAATCGCTTTTCAAAAAAGGCCACTAAGTCTCTCTTATTTCATATTAATGCACCAGTTGTGAAAAACTTAGAGTTATTTGGGCCCATTTTCTAATACAGAGATCTACTGTACAGTATAAAAATGAAAGTATTTTAACTTTATTGAAATTTTGGAATGGTACATTTTAAGTAAGGAAATGCCAACGATTTTAACCTTTTTTATTACCTCTATCATACAGTCATCTATTCATTGTAATTGCAGTTAACGTTAATTACAGTGCAATGTTGTCAGATTTATTTGTTGTGTAATGTTGGCTAGGTGTTTGCAGTTGGGTTGGTTTTATTGTAACACACAGTTGTTCAGTTTTCGTGTATAAATCCTCTTTGTAGTAAATCTAAAAAAAATTGAGTATATACTCCACGGGCTTTGTAACTTAAAAATAGGAATGCTGTGTCATTATGGGACCCAGTGATCACAAATGCCCAAATTGAACACTTGAATTGACATCTACAAATAAAAATACCAATAGAATAATTATCGTAAAGCTGACTTAAAGGCGTTTTTTAATAAGTAATAAGAGCCTCTTAATCGGCAAATCATTAAAGATAGGCATTATAATAAACAAATCGACTTCCTACTATGCTCTGACGTCACGTTTTTGTGACAGTTAAAACAAAAATTTTCTCTTTATGTGATTGTTAAACGGTCACAAAAGACCGTTTATCAATGACCTCTAACCAAAGGGCTGCGTACTTTTTATTGCTGAAAGGCATTTAGGGTTATTTAGTGGAGGCGTGGGACCTCAAATTTATTCTTGTAGAGAGGGTAGTTTTTAGTGAGTTTAGACTTTACTCAGACTGTACCAAGCTAATACACCACCAAAAAATGCACCACAGGTCCGATGCAGGTCCCATGCGGGAAAATGTCATTTTAAAACCCTTTTCAAAAATCAGGTCTTCCAATGTGAACATATTATACATCATCGGGAACAGTAACATGTTGTATATTGGAGCTAGTGGGACTCAGCCTCACCAAGAATTTGTGGAATAACATTTTTTCAAATATAGCTTCTTATTTTAGTGAATATACTTTAACCAAAAATGTCATTCGACAATACAGAAAGGCAACACTAAGATGGAATTCTTTGTGATTTTTCAGCATCTCGCTTGTACAACGCACCACAATAGACCGATTCCATATTGGGAATTATTTTTAATTCATGTTAACATCTTACACAGAGAAATAATTCCTGTCTTGGGTTGGAAATTCCCAGCCCCATGTTACAATTTCACTTACCCGTTTAAAATTGTCTATTCATGCAAGCTCTTTGTTTTGATTCAATCAGGTTGCCGAATACATTACTTGCCTGGGGCTCCGTCTGGACAATCCCAACCATGAAACTTTATTTCTGGAATCAAATAAGTCGATAAAAATTGTCATGTTTTAATGAAATTATCAACTGCTTGGTATTTGGGAGATGCCCAAATACAAAGCAGGCCCCGTCATGGACATTTCGAAGATGGTGAGACCACAAAGCCAGGTGTATTCTTGAGAGTCACACATCATAAGTCACACGATCTGTCTTAATTCTTCACTGCAGGAAACAGGGAACAATAACACAAGCCAACAAAACACCCCCTTTTTCCATTGTTTTGAAAAAAGAGGTCACGTTATACTAATTTGGGGGTACTGATTCCAAATATGGAATCAGAAATGCTCTATCACGTCAGGTTTTTTAGTTATTTATATACTTTTTTTCTCAAAATAGTGTCAAAAATAGCTAATTTGCATTATATTTGTTCAAGCTAGTTGCTTGCAAAATACAATTTAAATATACCTGAGGTTGTTTTTACCACTATTTATTTCCGTTTAAACAGTTTTAATTAATTATCCTGTTCAGTATCCACTGCTTTCCTTACTTTCTCCTTTTTATAGGACATCTGGCATCTTCTTTGTGAAAGTGAAAGTCACACAGCAACACAAGGACAGGTACCATATAGGTGAATTTACAATAACCTGTGATCTGTTATCAGTGAGAGGTGTCAATTTGGTTGCAGTCATAATGTCTTCTGCCAGAAGAAAGTGCTTAAAACCCATATTTGCCCAACGTCAGTTTAAACTGACGCTAGATCAAACAGAAAATTCTAAAGAGTATAAAACTATATCTGGAATGTTAATGTCCCAAAGGGCTCTCCAGGAGTTTTCTAGCACTGTGTATGCACGAACTACCTCATTACGCATACAGAACCTGCTCGGCGACCGATGTTACCTCTAAATTGTAAGAAAATGCCATTTTACATTTTGTGAGGTTTAAATTGCCCAAAATTTCCAAATTGCTGAACACCACCACATTTGGACATGGTAATCAGTTAGACACATTCTTTCATAGTTCCAAAGAGCGTTTGATTGACTCTGATGTAGTTTGTTATTGCACATATGAGCAATTGTACTACCGTCAGTTTAAACTGACGCTGGGCATGAATGGGTACAGGTTTTTAAATATGGGTTAGTTAACTTTCCATTCAATTTTGATAACACTTTGCAAGGCAGAACTAAAAGTAATGAGCATTCTTTCATCAGCAAAATAAAGTTTATTTCACTAATAAAGAAGGCAAATATGCAGCAAACAAATAATTAGTCTGATATCCAAGCAAAACTTTCTTATGAAAAAAACCTACATACAAAAAAACCTGTGGCAATCTGGATGGAGTCCTACACTACACTTTTCACAATAGTACACTGTTGTGCCATCCTTAAGAGCACATCTTCGCTGTGTTCCTTTGATGATCCAGCGGTCTTTTCGATCAGATCGTATGTCGTCTTGCACCTCATGAGCTTGTCGGGGCTGGGGAAAGAGCTTTGCAGGTTCCGTGTGTGACGATGATGAGAGGAGTGTTGCAGCTACTGCACGTCTAAAAACCGAGCAGATCAAGAGTAGGTTGATCTGGAGTATAAACCTTCACTTTATGTAGCTGGAAGGCATTGTTGACAGCAAGATCCACACAAAATCGGAACATTGGGCACCACCACGTTTTGCAGTGTATATTGATTATGTAGCACATCAGATTTTGAACAAGACGATCAACGCTGCCCATGCCTTTATTATAATGTCGAATCATCAAAGGCTGGTTGATTTCTGTTTTGCAATGCTCGGTGCGATTATATCTTGTGGCTTTCGCGTGTTTCTCAGCTCCAACAAATGTTGATGCCACAGTTACAACTTTGTTGTCTTTCCAACGCGACATCAAGAGATCCACGTTGCAGTTTCTCCATTTGCTTCACGTCTGTCAAGGGCGCTTTCATGCATCGGTTGTTTCGTAAAGTATCTGTGCCTGCAAATCCATTCTCTGACAAATGATGGAGCAAAGAAAAGGTAGTGAAGAAATTGTCAAAAACAATGTGATACTTGAATCCCTCGTGACGTGATAAGCATGCTGTCAAATTGCTAACAACTGACCCACCTAGTCCAAGTGAGTGGTCTGACGTACCAGTGTCTTGGTAAGGGCAAAACTGTATTGCATGTCCGCCAGGAGTAGCTGCAACCCACATCTTATAACTGAATTTAATTGGTTTTCCGTAAATATATTGCTTAGCACTATGCTTACCAAAATATGGAACCATAGACTCATCAATGGAAATTGTCTGCTCTGGGAGAAAGTTCTCTAAACACTGCTTATTAACAGCATCACGCAGTGGGCGTACCTTGGCAAACTTGTCCTGCATGTCCAAAGAAGTATTATCTGCTACATGCAAGAATCTCAAAATGTCCTCAAATCGATTTCTTGCCATTGACTTGGAAAGTGCAACATTATGACAGTCCTCGGAAGCAGACCAAAACATACATCTTCTTGGCAACTGAACATAGCCATTAACTAACAGAATCCCAATGAATGCTTTCAATTCATCATTGTCAACTTGAAGTGAATGACCCTTTGAAATGGCATACTTGTTGCTTTCCTGACAGATTGCAAGCAGGACATTCTCAGTGAAAAATCTATCAAACAGGGTTGCAGGAGAATCTGTTGTATCTAGCGAATGTGGCAACAATGCCTATGGGGTATTCTTATTATGGTTCGGAGGGAGGTGGTCTATCTTCCATGCTGGTTGGTAGAGCTTCTCTTTTTGCTTTCTTGCCTTTTTTGTGGTGCTGGCTCACTCCCAGAATCGGCTGTGCTCTGTTCATCAATTTTTTCTCCGTAAACAACTCTAACAATTCAAAGACCACAAAGTCTAGCCAAGACCACACTAAAATAGGCACGGAACCAGACAAGGAATAATTTATTTTCTCTTCAGTCTCGTTTTCATTGACATATCAACAGTTCATGTTCAACAAGGAAATCTCTGTTATTGGATCCAACTGACATTTGACTAACGTATGTAATTTCTGAGAGTAGGCAAGACCAATCTATGTCTCTATTAATTTTTTTCTTTAATGACGTTCTATTTAAAATTCATGTTCAAAGTCAAGTCCACTTGTCGGAGTCAACTGATAATTTCTGTGCGAAACACGCAAATAAATCAGATTAAAATTCTATGACGCAAACTGGTATTAAAATTAAAAATCTGACATTTTAACAATATTTGCCAAAAAATTGAAAAATACATAATTAATTCATAATTCATACTTGTCATGTATTCGCAATTTATATATGTAAAGAACAGGGATTTCAAGAAATCAAAAGTTATGTACACAAAATCTTTGTTTTTTCTCCTTTCAATTCGCAAACTTATACAAAACAACGTTGCTGAAGTTTTGGGAATCTGTGACAAAGTCTCTTTTCCCTGACGCCTTTTTCGGTACATATTTTCTCACGCTGAGATTCACCAAACAAAACGTAAGGGCAACAATAAAGTTTCTGAGTATGGCTGCATAGTGTGAGCCAGTCATAGTTATTGTACCAGCTTATCCAGAATTTCCGTGAAGAACGGATGATTCAGACCTTACGAGCTCTGGCCTGTCTGGTCCAAAACGTTTAATTTTTTTCTGAGTGTCGAGAAAACAGGTGAATTTTTGAAACTACTAAATGTATTTATCATTTATAATTCCAGTGGTAATAGGCCTAAACCAGTGAGTGAATTGTAGCGTAAATGCTAAACCACTAATTAAAATAATTGGAGCCCTTCTTGTGTTTGAAGGAGAATTGGCAGTTTGTGAAAAAACCCGGTTTGATGTCAATGAAAAAATAACTTTATCAATAAGCAAAACCTACTTAATGAGGAAGAGAGCTTGTTGTCATCAATACAGTCACAGGAACTGAAACGTGTAACTTCCACTTCCAGCAAATCAAGCTGCCATTTCTGCGTGTTATGATGTGACTGTTGCTGCTAAAGGAGGGGCAGAAAAGATTCTTGTCCAGTTTTAGAAAGAACTATTTAATCACTGCTCTTCAAAATCACATGAGTGTGGTTACAAATGCTCTTGGAAGCGTAGAAAGGGCAGAAGTTATTTTGCACTACCTGCGCAGATCGTGCTCAAATGGGTCAAATGTGTCAAGACATTTCTGTGGTAAAAGCTATTGAAATATCTGGTGAGTTTCATTCTTCGTAAGTGCAGGGAATGAATGAACATGCTATGAAGCACGTTATTTCACAGCAAATATGACCTATGGTGTTATGCTTTCAATTAATGAAAATGAGAATAAAAAATACTTTAGGTGGGCACTTGCTCCAATGCCTAATAGCAATAGTTGCCACTGCTGCAAATACACTGACCTGAGCCTATACATTTATGGTAAATAGATTATGAAAAAAAACCGTGCCCCTCTGCGATGGTTAATCTACAACTTTCATTACCAAGTTTTCACAAACTTCCCATTCTACAATTTAACCACGGTATTTCCAATCATTGTCACTCAATTTCCTATTAAAACGACGAGCTTGATTTGAAAACCGCTTCACTGAATACAAGACATTTTCACACCAAGATTGTTGGTGTGGTACTCCAGTGTTAACTATTAGTAGTTTAATATCTAATGCTAAGCAGCTCAAGGAATGACTGTCATAAACAGGAAGTACCTTAAATCTCATGATTTGTGACTGGTGTTACTTAACAAACTGCTTTGTTGCTTTATGGGGATATCACAATTCAGATACTCTAAAACCAAACAATGCCACAAGTTGCCAAATCTATGTTGATGTTGTGCGAGGATATATATATATATATATGTGGAAGGGAGGGGCTTGTGAGTTGTTCAGCAGGACACCATCATCCTGTCTTTATCATGCAAGTGGACAAGAAAATATTGTATAAGTATAGTATGATATAATATAATAAGAAAACATTGGGTTGAGTATAATGAAGACAAAGGTACTTTTAAATGTGGAAAATGCATTTCGATTAGTACGTTTTACCAGTGTTAAGAAACAGTATATACGTAAATATTATATTTGAAAATATAAAGGTATTTATGAATAATGTTAATTTTTGTAGGGGACAACTGATGAAATGAAATTCATCAAATATTTAGAGACAATCACTTTCGGGAAATGCTTGCTGTACTTGGTAGCAATATTTTTCGAATTTTCAACATTCTTTGGGTAGCCTGGTGTCTCACACCTGTACTTACGGGTTTCCCTTTTCCCCCCTTTTCATAAGACCCGGTGTTCCCATGACAACTGGTATAGTACTTGCTTTCAGCCCTGACATTTTATTTTCTTCAATATAACTCCATATAACAAAAAGGTCTTCGCTTTTTTTTTCTCTGGAAGCATTTTGTCAAATTGGGTCGTGAAATCAATTTCAAGGCAAGACTTGCTGTTAAAGTCTTTCAGTACAATATATGGGCAATTCGCTTGTAGAGTTTGTTTTTGCTGATTGGAAAACCCATGGACTCCTAAATAATAACATCATAATAACAGATGTTGTTATTTAGTAGTCCTTGGGAAACCCCATAAAAAAGTAGCATGAGCTAAGAAATTTTGGATAATAATCATCCCAGTTTTTATTGGCAGGGATTTTATAGCTCTGACAAATTTGTTGTGGAGACACTGACCTATCCTATTGTGATGACCTATATATTATTTTATAGTTTGGATAGAGGAACTAGGGAGCTTTGTCTATGATTCCTTCTTTTTTGTGGGTGGTCCATTCTGCTTATTGGATGAATTTCAGTTTTAATTATTTTAGCCTGCTAGTTTCGTGTTGGGATAAATTGATCTTGTAAACCTGCAAGAAAATCGTTGTTGTTGCTGTTGTTCTTTCAGCCTTTGAGACTGCTTTCTTAAGCCACTGATAGACTTTTGTAGAACCACAATAAGATTGCTTAGTTCGCTGTGGTTTTTGACCATGCAGGGATTGACTTCCTTAATTTGTGGCTAAATCCTTCCGACCTTTCTCTTTTGCATTGAATTTCACAATTTAGGCATTCTCATTGAAAAAAATCCCTAATTCAGTCCATGTTGCTTACTGCTATTCTAATCGTAAGCTAGTAGTTTTTAGTCACACTGTATGAATTCTTTTTGTTGTAGAACCATCTTAGCATAGGATCTTGCAATGCTTGCAAGTACGTGCATAAGCATACCGGGGGTTTTCATGAGCTATTTCTGACAATATAAATCCTTTTCAATCATCTTTCCAAGTGAGACAAATTCGCTGAACATCCCCTTTGGAGTGTAGTGTATTTTAGAGCATTCGAATAAATGTAAGCAAATTTCTCACGTTCCTGTCAAATCGTTGAATGTGTGTACGATTCTACCTGATAACATTATACATGTAGCTAACAAAAGATATTTTTTAGTATTTACCAATCTTTACTCTGAATGAGGATAAAACATTTCATTGAACTATTAGAGAGTTATCACTATGTGTTCTCATATCTGCCTGGAAAGAAAAAAAGGTATGGTCTTAAAAACAATATTTATTAACAATATACAAGGTAAACATAAACAAGAGACAAGAAGCAACTATTTCAAACTATTAAAAATGCTCTTTCAATTTCTTTTTGAATCTATTAACACTTAGTTTTCGGGGCTCGTGAGGGAGTTATTTGTACCATTTCCCACCAGCATATTTAAAGGACTTTTCCGAACTCTACTTCACAGCGAG
The DNA here is from genome assembly GCA_003991215.1 of Morbakka virulenta. Lineage (NCBI taxonomy): Eukaryota > Metazoa > Cnidaria > Cubozoa > Carybdeida > Carukiidae > Morbakka > Morbakka virulenta. The sequence continues at coordinate 1,430,887 of RDPX01000025.1, forward strand.
AAAGATGCTGTTGTTTGATGTGTTGATCGTGTGTTTGTCGATCGATCAACTTTCCAATTGACGTTACTTTGGTTCTTGCGATTGTTGACATTCTTCTTTCCAAGAACTGTAATCTTTGCTGTTGTGTTGCTGTGAATTGTAACTTTAACGTACTCGTGTGAACAAGAATCGCAAGGATTGTTGTCGTGTGACATGATTTTAGGTCAGGTCAACAGTTTCACACGGCTTCAGAATGAAAGAAAACTATGATTCAGATGGAGGCTTTGATAAAGTGTATGACCCAGATATAAGTAGGAGTTTGCATTTATTACAAGGAGTTCTCAAAGTAAACACATACGTTCCAGTGCTGCAAACTTCTTGTTAAATCCGAGCAGCATAACCTCCTTTTTTTTCTTTACTTAGATTATTGATTAGCTCGTTTTGAGTAAAGTAACTAGTTAGAAGTTTCAATATTTATCACCACAATTTAGATAGGAGTCATGGCTTTGTTTCCATAATATAACACATTACCTTTGGCTCACATTAGTGACCGACATTCACAAAACTATTGCACAACGTCGTTAATATATTGAATTAATACGACGGACCGAGAATAGATCCTTGGAGGACACCTGAGTGGAACTGGCTTCAATTTGAGATGTCCTCCTCGACCTGTACTTTCTGTTGCCTCCAAAACAAGCAATCGGTGAACTATAAAAACTCGTCGTTTTGCACACTATAAGATGATAATTTATTCAATAAAACTTTATTGCTAAGGGTGTCAAAGTTCTACTAAGATGAAGGAAAACTGCACCGACCATTCATCCTTCATCTACCAATTTTCTAATATGATCCCCCAAAAATATTGCAGCCATATTAGTGGACCAATTTTCTCTGTACCCAAATTGTTAGGTGGTATTGTGGTTGTGGTTTACAAGGTACGATGGCAATTGGAAGTGGATGCTGCGTTCTGACAATTTTGATAAGATTAGTAATAATTAGTAATAAATAGGAGTTAATTTGGCAAACTTCCAAGTTTACGAAATAGTGTTTATTTGTATAGATAAGTTCAAAATAAAGGCTAAAGGTTCAGCCATGTGATAGCAACAGGCTTTCAGCAGACCAGACGACAAATCATCAATAACAGAAGCTTTGTTTCATTTCAAGGTAATACAAAAGTAGGCACTCACTCTATCTCTTTGAAATTCGGTCGTTGTTCTCAGTGGCATGGCAGGCCTAAATTTTCAAATTTCTTTGTCAAACAAAATGACTGTTATTTAAGTAAGCTGACAGCATTTTGATATATTTTCTTTCCTGTTCCTAGCGTTTTCATTTTTTGTAGCTTTTTCTTTATGCGGAAAAATCTCTTTGAGACTACTTCAAAATTTACTACGGTGGTCAACTTGCTCATTTAAAAGGTTTTTTTAATATGTAGTTTTTGCAGACTTCATTTCGTTGTTGCATTTATATCTTAAAGATGGAAATAGTTTCTATTCACACTTAGAGTTTTTCGGGCCTTTCTCCATAACCACTTACGGGTCTGTCATCATTTTTCGAAAGATTTTCCTATAACCTTCCTAGTAACATAAGGTGCGTGTTTGTCGAAAATTTATTTAACAGTTGCATTGAATAAACGTACAACTTAGCTGACAAAGCGCAGCAGATATAATGATGTCCAGTCCACTGTTAATAAGTCATTATTCATGCTTTCTGGATCATAATGCAAATAGTTTCTGCATTTAGTTATTTTTTAATTTAATGTCAGTTAATCTTCTGAGACAGCAAGCCCTGTCATGCCTGCTAAATGCAATTGATAATACCTCGGTAGACGATATTTCGGATGGTCAATTTGTAGCAATTAAATTAATTAACATTTCTCAGTCTTTTGTTATACGGATTGAATGTTTTATTAGTGGTGTAAAACCTTGCAATTTTAAAGTGCCTATAAAGACTGTTGTCATCTTTTTTTAAAAAAGTCGACATTAAAGTAACAGAGGATGAGTCTCTCTATTCTCTATAGAGGCTCCAGTAAAAAGATCATAAGACTATAATTGAAATAAGTTGGTGAATATTTCAAGTTGTTTTGTGGTCTGTAAAACCTTGTGATGACAAAACTTTTTGATTTTGTGATAACAAATTCGATCCAAAGACTTTTCTGCGATCGGTCTCCAAATCCTGTCTCCTTTTCCCACTTCTGTTCTCTTTTATATAACATCCTACTCCACTTTCTATTCCCCTTTTAGGCTTTTTAAAAAATTAGGTCATGTCCCTCAATTTCATACAAGTCGTTAGTAAAGAGTTGCAAATATGTTACAGACAAAGTAATGATATCAATATTTCGGTTTTGATCGAAAAAACAAAGTAACGTTGGAAAAGTTATTGAACAAACCTCTGATGTTTTGGGTGTATTATTTGCCTTTTTTGTTCCTTTCTTCCGGAAAATATTTTTAGGTTCTGGGTTTCATTCGATGTCTCCGCATAATAAGAATAATATTAAAGCACGAAGGCTGTATTTTCTTGAAAGTATAGACTTAACATTTCTATATTTTGATCCAACAAAAAGCGATGAAAAAGCATAGCTTCCTTTAAACTTACCCAAGTCAGCTCTTCCAGAAGTAAGACTAACGACATCAGATGTGAAATAATATTCACGAACGTAAAAGCTAAGAAATGCAACCAGAAATATAAATCAAGTTGTGCCATGAGGACATGGAGTCACTACCAATTTCAGAAGGCTTTGGTAGCATTGATGACTGGCATCTAAATCAGTTGAGTTAAGCTTTTAATAACTTTATGTATCACCAAGCCCAGTGGCAATGCTTTTACTGCTGCATCCGCTGGACAATGTTTTCGTAGGCTATTACCAAAACCAATTTTTTGAATCCACACAAAATGTAGATATCCATATGTATTTGTCACTGACACTTGTGTAATATTTATAAATAAATAACTAATCACCAGCATTTTGAGTATGCATATATTAAAACAAAAGTTAATACCGAAACTAATTAGAGAGAATTGGAGCGACTGTGTTTTGTGTAATCCTTAACGTTAAAAATGTTTAGCTTCTTTGGAGTGAGCCTTCAGAATTTGGTATCAGTCTTACAAATTTTATTTTTAGTTGAGAATGCAATTATCTTCAAAGTGAGTGGTTCTGTTTTCTTTTATTTTTCAGAATTTTATTCCCTTATTACGGCCGAATAGTCCCCCTCCTGAGGCTTGCACCTTGGGCGATGTGACTATGTTACAAATATCAGCTTTCTGTTACAAGGCAGAAGTTAAAATGGATCTAAAGCAGGTTTTTTTACCTATCTTGATGTGCAGCTAAAATACTCTTTTCCATGATAACATTCTTCGTTGTCTTCCCAGACAGTATTTTATCCTGACAAAGAGGGTTTTGAAAGATTCCTTCGTCATTTTATCATGCTATGTTGACTTAAACGGCTAGTCCAGTAAAGACCACATCCAACAATAATAACAATTGTGAATGTGATACTTCTTGCCCCAGACTTATTTTAACAGTCTTCTGATTTCAGGCAAATTAAAGTCAATTGAGTTGGTAGGGAAATTGAAGCAAGGGTTTTGAAACCGCAAAGCTTCGTTTAACTATCCAAACTGAAAATACAGAGGAATAGCTATTTCCTTTTCTTGTGCAAATGGGGTGTTAAAAAGATGAAGCAACCACTTACTTTTGTCAGAACGTATACATTACGAAATGCAAATATTCTGATGATTAAATCTTGCTGCATTGCCCAATCTGAGGAGTACCATTACGCTGTGGTTAATAGGTTATAATATTCTATTTCTGAAGTTGTCAGGACCAAAACCTACTAAGAATGCAATTGTTAATCAAGTGTGAATCTCCAGCCTCTCCTTGGGTTGATCTTGAAAGGTGGTCTTTAAATGGTTGGGCACTAGCTCTAGATTTTCTTAAGAGGAAGGCGTTTCTGTGGAGAAGCCTGGCGGGTGATCCGTATGTATTGCTTTTCTTGGTCTTTTGCATGTTCTCTACCTCCCCTTTTTTCTTAATCTTTTGCTGGATTTCGGACCTTTTATAGATGGAGTTCGTGAAAGACAAAAATGGCCTCACTGATTACCAGGGGTACCATCCATGAAAGACCCAACAAGATAAGGGTAGAAGTATGAAGAGCAGAAACTAAACCAACTCTTCTACAGATAGTTATACTTACAAATGAAGACAAAACACCTATGTTGTTTTTTATTTTTTATCTTTAGTTAATAGTAATATCCTGCAAGTGACCGTAATAGCCAGATTTGTCGGCATCGAGTAAATAGGGCTTCAAACGATAACACTGTAGGACTATCTTTGCGGCATCTCTCTCCTTTTCTCGATAATAATTATGATAATGGTAATTCAAAAACCCTTCTTTTTTTTATTGGGCTATTGGGCTATTGGGCTTTGGTTGGCCTGGTTACAAACTGTAAATATTATAAATAAAAACATGGATTTCTAATGATTTTAGTGCAAAGCTAAAACTAATAGTAATTGCTTTGTTGAGAATGTTGGTGCGTGAAGACTAACAAGAGAGAAAAGGAAGATTTTTCTATGATTTAATGGAATGGCAACAAAGGAAATAGGTGCAACGATTGATGATGGTGTATTGTTTGGTGATAAGATACTCATGGTTCGTCTTATTCTTTTTCAAAAACTAAAAAAGTTCTATGTGAGAGAGTCGAGGAAAACCCCCAGAGATTCCCATGGAACTAATAGAAAGATGCCCCAGTTTAACAAAAACCTAAATTGGTTGGGTTTAGTATGCCATTGAGAGGGGAATATTTTTCTTTTGCCTTTTGCATTGGTTCCTTTTCCTTTCGAAGTTCGAGGTCAACTCCCTATTAAAAAGTTGCACGTCTTTTTTTACAAGACGCAAAGCCTGATGGACAGTGTGATCTGTTGGAAGATGAGCAATAGTTAGACAGGTCAGGAAAAGGAAAAGGCAGGTCAATACTAATGACAATTCTGATGATGATAATGATGATGATGGCATGCGAAAAAAAAAGAAAAGAAAATCAGTTGTAGAAGATGAACACGTCTTTATCATACGGACCATCTTCATTAACACTTATCGGATCATCCAGGTAAATAAACCAGACAGATTTATTAGCAACAGGAGTGATTTTCACAGGAGAATATTCTATTAGTTTCATTTAAAGTAAGGCATATTTAATAAGAGAGATGTTTGCATGTACCTGATTTTCCTGGCTCGTGAGATTGGAAAGGGGTACACAATTTTTGACAAATATATCTTCCATGACCTTTTTCCCGAAAGACCATGAGGAAACTGTGTTATGTTGAGGTTGGTAACTGTGATTCAATATTCCTATAGTGTGAGCAAGTTTATTTTGTAAATGGTGTGTGACCGTCTTATTTCAGAATTTATTCATCTGGGTGCTGTCCATATATTCTTTAGTCCGCGTTTGTATGAAAACTTACTGTTATTTCTTTGTTTCTTTGTATAAACTAAATTTATGAGGAAATTTTACAAGCAAACGCTTTTGTTTTGTTTAACATCGTGTAACAGCCAGAATCTTCAACACTTTTTCTATTCTATGCTAATGGTAGACAATTTATGTTATATTTTAACAGTGTAACCTACTCTGAGTCTTTCATTGATGTCGGTGCTAGTAAACGTTTTGGCAATTCTTTTGCCTTTCACTGATGGCCACTTTCGAAAGACCGGAGCAGATTGGACAGAACGCGTAATGATGGAGAGAAAGCACACAATACACCACTTAAAGCGGGAAACATGAATCGCTCCCTGAAGCCCCTCCAACGGAGGGCACTTCCCCTTGGTTGACCGAGAATCAGTGCCAAAGTATGCCAAGGCTTAAGATTTTATAGCCAAGGATCCAAAACTCAGGACTTGATCAGGGAGGGCCAAGAGCCCTACACTTGATCTTAGCCAAATGGCCGAAAAGGGACTGTAACCTTTTCTGACCACGAATTGTCCGGATTCAAATTTTGTATTTAAACTCTTTATTTCTAAGCTAAATTTACATAAATCTAAAGACAAAAAAGGTAAGTAAACTTTCCTCGACTCCCAGTGATCATATGATAAAATTAGATGACTTGTGACTTACCATCACATGATAATGTTATAATTATAATATTCTGTTGTCTAAGGTTTACAGTTTCCAATCATGTTGATCATTTAACATGGACATTTTAACCAATTATTATTTTAGTAAGGTAGCACTTCAATGGTAACCTTTGTTTCTCTTTAATTAACTATTATTTCGTTTTATGAAAATAGTATACAGAATGTTCTTTTTTATTTGCGCGGGTCATATCCATATACCTACCTATCTATCTATCTATCTATCTATCTATCTATCTATCTATCTATCTATCTATCTGTCTATCTATCTATCTATCTATGTATGTATCTATCTATCCATATATATATATATATATATATATATATATATAGTATTAGGAATAAACTCCAAACAGCCAGATGTTAAGGCTTTTGACAAAATAATAACATAAAAAAACAACAAAAAAAACAAACAAAAAAAACAACCAACAAACAACTTATACATATATATATATATAGTAATATTAGTAAAGTATANTAAATTTGTCTAGTTATTTTGTATGATATATGATTTATATATATATATATATATATATATATATATATATATATATATATATATATATATATATATATATATATAACCGGTTTTGCTTGTTTCACGGTCTTCTGGTGGGTCCTTTTTATTTGTTTATTTAGCTAAGTTGCTCGTAGCAAGGCTCTAAGGACACGAAGAACTTAAGAGTTACTGGTAAGGATGGCATAGATAAGGCAGGTCCATTATGTGGAATACCTAGCGACAAACTAGCTGTACCTATTGAAATATAGAATATTGAAACGAGTAAGCGTCTAGTTCACAAGGAAGAAAGAAAGAGGAAGAGTATTCCAGAGAGAAGAAATGCTAGGAATAAAACTTGGCAAAGGCAGGAGTTCTGCACTGAAGTTCACTGCAGAAAGAGTAAAGATTTATAAAGGTATAGAATATTGGACGGAATATTTTCTCTTTTTGAAGTAATGAATTGCAAATACTTTAAAAGTATTGAGATCCTACTCTTATTGCTCACTACTAAGTTTCGAGTCTTTTCTTTGTGATTTGTTTTGTTCTTTCGCTGGTCCTTTTCAAGAGATTTCCAGTGATTGTGAAGAGGTGCATGCACAAAGGCCTAAACAGTTCCCCACGCGATGCTCCTAGATTTGTAATCACTTTTTTCTTTTTGATTTTCCAAATTTTGCAATACACTCACACTCTCTTTTACAACTTGTTATCACATTTACCTCATCTTCTGCCAGTGTTTCTCTTACTATTTTGACTATATAACTGTTCAGCACAGTGTCCAAGTTTTGCAACATATTCAGTAGGCCTAAAATGACGCTGTGGTCATTTATTGCTTACAATTTTTACTTTGAAATCAAGCACTAGCTCCATTGTCTTTTTGCTTATTTGAAGATTTCTTGGAATGGGGATACATTCGACAGCATTTTTTTAATGTTTGTCCAAGCATTTCGGGGGTAGAGTTTTCCTTAATACCAAGAACAGTATCGTAGGTATTAGATGGATTGCATTTCCTGGATTTTCTCTCTTTTTAGGCTAATGCTTTATAATGCCTTCTTTAATTTCTTCTGTTCTTCCTTTCGTGACATTTAGAAATTTCTAGAGTCCCCCCAGCTGTAGAATTCCAGGTCTAAGTTTTATTATACGCGATAAGATATCATCTAAGTTATCTAAGCCTTTACCATCGCTCAGCTCCTTTACTGCCCACTTATCTTTCCAATAAAATAACTTGTCCTTTCTTTCAATGGCATACTCATCTTCTGTTTAACTTTTAAAAAGTTAGTTTTGCTCTTTGCCTTGAGATGTATGTCGACCGCGCCCATTTTCGTGACACATGTACGTGTTTCCGTGAAAGAAAGAATATAATTGTTGTCAGTCATTGTGCTGATGTCACGATTCCCGGTTTTTCATTGTGACATTATTGGGTATGGTTAAACCGCTCCGAAATTGTTGCTTGTGTACTTCTCAGACTCAAATAACAAAACCAGACACGTGGAAGTCGCAGTTGAACTTGTAAAAAGACAGTAGCAGAATGGATTGGCGTCCCCAAAAAGAATTTTTGGAAGCACTTGTTGAAATGGGCATGTCTGCCTGTGCTGCCGAAAAAGTGAGTAGACTACAAATCAATTTTTCTTGGATATTTTTAAAACACCCGCGTTTGATTTTTTGTTTAGAACATTTTAACTGGATGGAACCGTCAACTTTTATGTGCTGATGTGTGTGGACATGTATGTATGTTTATTTATATACGTATGTATGTAGTTAACTTGCTATTTAGCCATTTAAAACTGTCTATATATAATTTTTATATGTGTATACAAACATAGAAGTAAGTGTTACCGATTTTTTTTATTGTTTCCACTTGTACATTTAGAAAGTAGAAATTAAGAGTGCCTTTAAAGAAAAATATTCAAGTCCCAGAAGCCAATTAAGTTTTTCAAACCTTCGACCTAAACTTCAGTTGTGCAGCAAAAAATGTTATGACTTCAAGAGGGCATGGGAAACTTATCCTTTTTGGTTGTAATTGTGACTGTCGGTGTAGATTTTGTTAGGGTTTTTTTTGCCACATTTAAAAATATTTTTTAAAAATCTCATCCCAGGATTTTTATTAGGTTTGTATTTAGGAGTTAGTAGATTTAAGCATGAATTTTATCTGATCCAAAGGCGATTCCATAAGTATTGGCAGCACGTCTCCCGACAAAAGCACACGAGACAGCTTTGCCCATTTTCATATGTGGAATCAGTTATGCTGTCTGCTCTGTCACCCAACTTTGGACTTGCTTCAGTAAAGGTAGCCGCTTTTCGCGATGGTTCAAAATTCGCAGTAAGTGCCATATAATGAACGACAGATTTCTTATGGGTTTTTTTAATACCCAGTTACGAGATTTATTTGCGGGATTTTTTGAGCTGGGATTCTTCTTTCTTTTATGTTGTTTGCAACGCATTGTGTGTTTTGAGTGCCATTTTCCTTCATTCCCTAATCCCACTTTACTCCCAACATTTTTTATTACTATTACTCTATAGTCTGAATCATGTGGTAGCCAATTAAACTTTTACTTAAGGCTTAACAAATATTTTGTTTGGTAATTGTGTTAGAACGTGCAAAGTACTTTGCAGTTGTGAACTGTTAAACCTGGAAATGTCAATTTTGAGTGACTTAAATGGCTTCTTTCTGTGATAAAAAAAGTTGGCAAAGACCAGATACAGCTTCTATGGTTTTTTGGCTTTTAGCCATGTAAATGTTGAAAACAAAGGCCACCAAAATGTTAATATACCACACTTCTATTGTATGCAAGTGCTTTTGGATTTATTATGATGTCAGACCTTTGCAAAAATTCTGTTCAATGGCACAATCTAAACTCACCGGGTAGTAACCAAGTTTATTCATACTTGAGACCAAGTTGTTGAGTGATTTTGAATGAAAAAGGTCTTCTTCAGCAAGTGATATTTTTTGTACTTATTTACTCTATCATTGTACTTATTGTACTTTGGCTGCAAATTTTGAAATTCATACTTTGGCAATGAAATATTTTGTAATGATTTGTAGGGCATCAGTTTGATAACCATACTATCAAATGTAACTGTGCTTCCTTCAGCAGGGCGTAGTACTTCTCCAGTTTCTTTGTAAAGTATTTGATGTCAATCAACCAAGAACTGTTTTGCATTTTTTGACCTGAATCCAGGATGCAGTATCCATATCAGCATTAAGGGGGTCTTTGGTAATGCCCAAAATTCATATGCAGGGAAAAGCATTACACAAGTGAACAAATTCATTGTAACAATTGTACTCAGTTGCTTAGATTAATATTCACAAGCGCATAACTGAGTAATGTCATTTGGAATTGAATAAATAACAAGGCTTAGACTGTGTTGTACTGTTTCCATTGCTGTTCATTATATAAACAAATAAGAGTTAAACGGATTTATGTACTTGAATAACAGCCTTTTGTAAACTAATCATTCCATTTGTTACAGTTTTCCTCGATCAGCAATTGAAGTAATATTAATTCTACAAGAACAAAAATTACATACAGTTGCTGCACTAAATTTCCCTATCTGAACCTTGTATACTTGATTTGCCTTCATTTCAGTTACTTCCATAAACATGATTCCACTGCAGTTAGAAGTCTTTGCAATTGAGAATTTTACTTATGTAAATAATAGATTAAATCATAAATCTTAAATGCAAGGCATTCATGGGATTGGAAAACCATGTTATACCAAATTGTCAGATGGCCAAACAGTTCATAAGCAAGACTGTTAATGCAAATCATTTAAATGCAAACCTGCTAATAAGCACTTCATGCAACCTGGGACTTGCCCAATGTATTAATAGTTGCTAAGAGCAGTCAAACTAGGCCTGTTGTAGTTTTTCCAATATTTCGAAATAATGTTGATACTAATATGGACACTAATTTATGGTAACTTATCAGCACCTGGTTATATTGTTAAAATGTTGTAATTTGTTGTACTTTGCTAATATGGAAAACTCAAGCCCAAGACACTTTGGATTTAACAGCCAACAAGGTACTTGCTGAAGAGGCAGAATAATGCCTTAAGTCACCCTTTTGTTGTACCTCCTCCTCAGTACATTTTAACTGATTGATTATCTTGGTTGTTTTTGTAACATGTCAAATGGACAGGGTTGTGTCATGTACTACCTTGGCATTTTATGTTTTATTTGTTGGATTATTTACAACCAGGAGGGTGTTTCACATTGAAATTGTATTCATTCTGAGACATTTGCTTATTCCCTGTTTATTTTGGGAGATACATATGATTGGTCTAATTCAAGCATGAAATACCAGTTTTCTTGGGACAAAGAAAATCTTGGAGAGGGAGAAACAGTATCTGGCCCAGCCATTTTTATTGAGAAAGAAATGGCGAGGAAAGCAGTAAAGAAAATGAAGAAAGGCAAAGCAGCGATGGTCAAAGCTGCAGGTTAAAGCTGCAGGTTAAAGAGGTGTAGAGATGATCACTGATCTAACAAATCAGATCATAAGAGATGGTGTCATTCCTGAGGACTGGGAAATAAGCACAGTTATCAATTGTTTAAAAGAAAAGGAGAAGCTCTAGAAAGAGGTAATTACAGAGGATTAAAGCTAATGGACCCAGTGCTGAAAGTTGTTGAAAGAGTTATGGAAAAACAAATCAGAAGTGAAATAAACATTGATGACATGCAATTTGGTTTTATGCCTGGATGAGGAACTATTGATGCCATTTTTATCCTTGGACAAATGCAAGAGAAGTACCCTGGGTAGAACAAGAAGGTGTAATTTGCCTTTGTGAATTTGGAAAAAGCCATTGACAGGGTGCCAAGAGAAGTTGTTTGGTGGGTTTTATGGAAACTAGGAGTAAGTGAATGTCTGATTAAGGTTGTTCAGGCAATGTACAGAAATGATAAAAGTCGGGTAAGGGTCAACAGTTCCTATACTGAGAGTTTTGGTGTGGGATTTGGAGTTCATCATTGATCTGTACTAAGTCTCTTGCTTTTTATTTGTGTGTTGGAAGCACTGTCAAGTGAGTTTCGAAAGGGCTTCCCAGAGGAATTACTATATGCAGATGACATTATTCTCTCCAGTGAGACATTGGATGGTCTACTTGCTAAGTTAGAGACTTGGAAGAAGGGTTTGGAAGGTAAAGGTTTGAGAGTGAACATGGGCAAGACAGAAGTGATGGTCAGAAGTGATGGTTAATTTACATTATCTGTCTTTTGTTTTTTCACTTTGTTTCACTCTATATTTGAAGAAAGCGTGCAAACAAAATTGCTTTGGCAATGTGTCCAACACATGCTAGTATGTAAAATGGATGTTAAACCAAATATGATGATGATGAATGTGATATGCATTACACCGGTGTCGTGTAAATGGGGTCTTAGTCTGTTTTGTTGATTGGAGGATATTTCCGTATTTCCTTTCCAGAAAGCATGATAAAAAAATTGTCTCCACAGAATTAAACTTCATCAGGGTTCCATTCTGTAACTTCATCTCCCAATTTTTGCAAAGAAGATAATCTTGTGATTCTATTTTCTTTGGGAGTTCTTTTTTTATTCAAGTGTTGTTTGAAAGATGATAAGAGGAAAGAATGCCAAAAAGCGTCAAATTGACATTGAGTGTTGTTTGTTCAAGGAAAGCTGGGGTACTGATTATTTTGCAGTAGAAAGAAACAGCAATGTTCTATGTTTGATATGCAGTGAAACCATTGCCATTATAAAAGAGTACAACATAAAGAGACATTATCAGACAAAACATGCAACACAGTTTGACAAGTATAAAAACCAGATAAGAAAGGAGCACTATCTCAGCCTAAAAAGATCCATTGAAACCAAGCAAAGCATTTTTGCTGCAGCCATAAAAGATTCCGAGGCACCGATTAAAGTAAGTTTTAAGATTGGAGAATTGATTGCATCAAAAGGAAAGTCATTCAGTGCCAGAGAGTTTGTAAAGGATTGTTTGACAATTTTTGTTGATGAAGTTTGCCCAGAAAAGAAAAAGGATATCGAAAGCATCAGCCTCTCTCTATGCACTGTCACAAGAAGAATAGAGGAAATGAATGAGAATATTGAAAACCAATTGGAAGAGCTAGTTGGTCAGTGAGCTCTTTTTAGTATTGCACTCAATGAAAGCATAGATATTACAGACACAGCACACTTTGCTGTATTTGTTTGAGTTTTTAGAAACAAATTAGGTGAGTTGTAGTTGTAGTGGGCTGTAGGCTGCCCACCCCTGTTGTGTGCTGTTAACAGAATTTTCAGACCAATAGGAGAGTCACTAAATATAGCAATGTCATCTGCATACTGAGCTATACATTCTAAAGAGGATTGATGCTAGCTACCATCCCTGTGTCACTCCACTATTGTACTGAAATGATTTGGTTAATTCTCTGTTAATGATAAGACAAGCACGTTTGTCTGAGTAGAGTGTCTTTATTAGTCTGATAAATTTTGGTGGGCAACCAAGCTTGCCTAATATCAAATATAAGAGGTCTCAGTTTACTGTGTCAAACACTTGTGAAATCGACAAAAACCAAAATATGGGTTCCTTTGTTGTTCTCTTGTAAAGATACCATCAATAGTGCTTCTTCCACCATGGTATCCTGATTGAGATTGTGGAAATTTTTTTCTGTAAGGTTTTTCAGCCATTTCAAAACAATGTCAGCAAATAACTTTTCTACTACACTCAGAAAAGACATTCCTCTGTAATTGCCGCATTGTGATCTGTCCCCCTGTTTTAAAAGTATTGGGATATTGGGATCTTTGATTTCTACAGGGAGATCTTATGAAATCCACAGCAAGGTTATTATCGAAAACAGAAAAGCTCTAAGGTGTGCAGGGCCATCCCATGGCTTACAGCTGCCACTCTTTGCCCAAGGGTGACCTGAAGGTAGTTGTGGCAAAGGGTAACCTTGCTTGCCCATGTCCTTTACTGGTTGGAGTTTAACATCATACCCAAGACTGTTTCCATCATTGTCAGAGATGAAATCTTCCACTAATTTCCTCTTAGTGAAATTTGTAAAGTGTGAATAAATCCAGTTAAGTCAGTATAAAATTCCTTCACTTACAGTAAATTCAAATATCATTTAGTTACATATAGAATATTAAGAGTGATTTTGTAATACATTTTGTGTAGAGGGATTTCTTTGAGACACACCCTGTTATTAAGAAGCTAACATTTTACTGTCATATACTGAATATTGAGGTTGGGAACGTTGTTGTGTTTTTTTATTCAATCATATATAGCCCGAGCAATAATGAGACAAATTTTTTTTTGTATCAAGAAGAATCTTGTTGCTGAAGAAAAACTGGTTCTGGCTAAAAGGTCTATTTGAGTGAAAATGAACATTGGCTTAAACATGGCTGTCCTTTTCAATTGCCTATCAAACAATGAAAATATATATATCACCTTGAATTTCAAAACAGAGAGGTAAGGTGTTTTTGTATTCTTGTAAGAATTCTACTAGGCATTGCAAAAGATGAAACCAAAGTCATTAATTATCATAAATCCTTACCCATAAAATACTCACAAATATTCATTACATTCTTTTCAAATAATGTGAAGTAAAGTTCCAAAATTTTAATTTTTTATTGTAGGGTCTTTTTTACACTGGCAATATTTCAGTAGATGCTGCAGCATCTTGGGTCATTGATCATAAATCTGATCCAGAACTTGATGAGCCATTAAGGGTAAGTCAGAGTTAAGATTCAATGGTCTTCTGGTTCTTTAAAATATAAAATAAATCAGAAATATGCCTTATTTGTTTAAGTACACAAAAGATAACTGCTTTTTTGTTCTATAGCCAGTTTCACATATTCTCTGTAGTCTTATGGCACAGATAGGTCATTTTGGGTTAGTCATTAGTGTTTTAATATAACAATAACTTCTTTGGTATAGTGAATATTTTATGTATATTTGTCTGAAGATCACAGAGGATGTGTGAAACTTGTAGTAACACAAAACAGTAGTTACTTTTCAGGTACCTAAGTAAATAAATATTGTAGCTTTGTTCTTGGAATATTAAGGACTCTGTCCAAATATGCACCCAATCAGTACACACATTATATATATAAATTTCGTCAGAAAATTTTGATGAATTGTCTGTGTGAACCAACCCACTATGTCATAGATCATCAAGCAAGAACAGACAAAGGGATAATGCTGTACTGCTACAAGTTAGTGTGAGATATGCTATGTCATTCACTACAGAGATGACTTAAGTGAGGTAGAAATTGAATTTGTTCTTCTAGTATTCACAGATCCGCCAGACAACCACCAGAAAACCACATTATGAGTTACGACTATTCACTCCAAGCAAAGCTTAAAATGTGTGCTTCTTCACAACGGAATTCGATATGGGACTCTTCCACTTGGACAATTAGTTGAACTGAAAGCGACATATGAGAACATCAAGACGGTGGAAGAACAGCTAAGCTATCACCATTACCAATTGACCATATGCGTCAATCTTAAGGTGGTGATTTTTTTTGTCCAGCAAAGAGGTTATACAAAATACCCCTGGTTTCTTTATATATGGGACAGCAGAGACCGTCTGAACCATTGGTCAAGGAAAAATTGGCCTGCAAGAAAGAGCTTGAACCCAGGTCACCCAAATATTGAGAACCCGCTGACAGTTTCTCTTAACAAGATCATCTTCCCACCTTTACACATCAAACGGGGAATAAAAAAGTAGTTTATGAAGGTCTTAAAGGGCTGGAGCTCGTGCTTCGCCTACATCAGAGAAGCGTTCTCTGCGACTGGTTACAAGAAAGTTAGGGTGAATGCTAAAAAGATAAAAGCTTTGGAGTCACTCAAGGGTGAAATCCAGGGCTTCCTTGGGAGTACTAAAGCTAGTAACAACAGAAAAATTGTTCGGAGACTGCTGAAAGCATCTGAGAATCATGGATGTAACCTGAGCATAAAGTTTCATTTTCTGTTCAGTCACTTAGAGCGGTTTTCTGCAAACTTGGGCGATGCGAGGGACGAGCATGGAGAGAGATTCCACCAGAACCTTTGGGACATCGAGGAGCGATAACAAAAAAAATTGGACCCACACATGATGGCTGACTACTGCTAGACTATTAAGTGAGACTGCCCACAGCGCAGGTCTTCGCGGAAGTGGCTGCAAGTGACGCTTACTGCCTCAATAAACAAAACCTTCACAAAGACAGTAAAGCAAGTTATAGCACCTTTCTCTATGTACATGTACAGTAGTTACGTTAAGATTTGCAAGATTCATACTTATACATTCTATATTTCTTTGTCGCAGCGTTGTACTTTCTTTAGCAGCATGCTTCCATGTTTTCATTTTAATAATTATATGATCAACAATTCGCTTTAAAATCCTTATTTGCCCAATAAAGTGCGAAGGTCTTTGGGTATAAATACAGAAAAAACAGGACGTATAGCGCAAAAACTGAGGCAATATTCGAACTTAGGGCATCGAAATTAGTAGAGAAATGCACAAAAATATATCATTAAAAAACTTTGTTTTCCGGTGTATAAATGGGACACAAGGATGGCAATGTCCGAAGGAACATTGGCTAAACAGAGTTGCTAGAGGACAGATTAGGTAGATCACGTTAGGTGAAACAAATTGAATTTTTTAGTGCAGTCATGAGTAAAAAACTGAGAACAGGCACAGAAATCAACAAAAGATCAGCTATTGCAATAATCCGAGAAGCCAAACTTATCAAGATCTTGTGAAGCAGACATTATGCTTAAAGAAAACTGTAAGTACCTATAGCTTTAATAATATTAATGGGGTTATTTAATTAAAGGGGAATAGACCTTTACCACCACCCGGGAGAGACATTTGAATAGAGATGTTTCAGGAGACTGTCTGCTATAACTTAAGAATATCAGTGCATAAAGATCACTGCAGTGTAAATATTGGTGGTCGGACACAGTAGTGCATATTGTTCACGAAAAAAAATTAATTAAGAAGGAAAGGAATGATAAATTGGATCGGAGATGCCAACAAGGGATACACACCAATACCCTACAATTTGTGTTCAGGCTGTGGAGATATTAGCAAAAAGTATACCTAAGTTAGGTATACAATTCGTGTTTCTTTACCTACGTAGCAGCGTGTATGAATAATAGGTAATGTTAACAGCAATTAACAAAGTAAAAAACTTTGATCCATGCATCACAACCTGATGTAAACAAATTATTAATAGAACATATAGAGTACTCTCCGTGCCTCAGAGTAAGGAACAGTACCATTATGAAATAACACGGGTGGGGTTGGGGTTGAGAGACTTTAATATTAACATGTTCCCATGGGAAATTGAAAGTTGCATTTACATTTTATATAATTATGTTTATTTTACAATCTCAGGTAGAAAATGGATCGTCGTTTCGTTCAAAGGCAGCACCTAACCCAGTTTGCGATGGGTCTGAAGATGCTGTGAATTTGAAAATGGTATTTGTTGTCAATGATAAAGCAGGCATGGGACGTGGAAAGATTGCATCTCAAGTGGCACATGCTGCCATTGGTTTATATAACGTTCTCATTGCAAATATGGAGAAGTATGGCGCAATGTTAAAAGAATGGGAACAGTTTGGGTAAGCATATTAGGAGTTTTTGTTAAATTTTTCACTCGTATTTAGTAAACTAGATATGCTTGGATTTGATTTTTACCATTTTCACTCCTTAAAATTGTAGAAGTTGAGTTTAAGTTTAGGAATCATTGAGATTTATTTATTTATTTATTTATTATTTATTTATTATTTATTTATTTATTTGTTTATTTATTTATTTATAATGAATCTTTATACAGGATAAAACACTTCAACAAAAAGATATGCTGTTATCAATGTGCATCCTGTAAAATTAAGATGAAAACTACTTTAATAGAAATTTAAAGGATTTAAAAATAAAAACTGATTAACTATAAACTTGTTTAACTGATAGCTTAAAAGAAGTAAATTTTTTTATCTTTATCACATCCATTGGTAGCTCATTGTAAATTTTCGCGCCAGTAAACGAAACTGCTCTTTTTCCATATTCTGTCCTCATTTTTGGTAGTCTCAAGGAAAGATTGTTATTGCGTGTACCGTGATTGTGCTGAAGGAGTTGATAATATTCACCAAACTGTTCACATGTCTTTAACCATGCACTTACGAACGAAGTAACAGAGATGACGTTTTGTTACGTTTTGAAGGCATGGTAACAGTAACAGTCAACAGTACAGTCTCTTTTGGTTTCGGAGACTATCTTTGAAGCACGACTTTTCAGCATTTGTAACGACTTTAGTTTTGTCGAACTAAAGTTATCTTGAAGAACACTACAATAGGTAAGAGTAGGTACCACCATTGAATTGTAAATGGCTTTTGCAGATTTTAAGTCAAGTTGAGGTCTTAATTTAACAAGTAGCTTGAGACGGTTAGCTGACTTCCGGAAGACACTATCAAAATGACTGTTCAGGTTTAAAGTGCCATCAATTTGAACACGGAGATACTTGTATTCACTTGTTACATTAATTGATGTTCCTCTGTAGAGTATCTTCAGGGTTTCTTTAAGTTTCGACAGCTTTTGCGACGTACCAAATATCATAGCCTCGGATTTTCCCTTTTTCAAGTTTATGATTAATTCATTTTCTTCAAACCACTTAGCGAGACTCTCGATGTCTTCTGAGAGTTTTTCTTCAACCTCACGCAATGTTTTAGCAGGGTAAAACAACACTGTATCATCTGCATATTTTATAATTTTCGCATTATTTATGCAGTCACAAATATCATTGAAGAAAATCAGGAACAGTAAGGGTCCTAGTATGGACCCTTGTGGCACTCCGGTACATAAATTTTCTGTGTTGGATAAGACGTCGTTAAAAGATACTGTGATGGTTCTATGAAATAGGTAATCTGTGAACCACATAAGTTCAATGTCATTAATGCCATATGCAGTTAGCTTTGTAATTAGTTTTAAATGACTCAAACTGTCAAAAGCCTTACTAAGGTCGATGAAGATTGCGCCAACAATATTCCCTTTGTCAACGTCACGCCTGATGGAATCGAGAAAGTCTGTAGAAGCAAGCTGAGTAGATCTTCCAGGGCGAAAACCGTATTGTGATGGTGAAAGAAGGCTTTCAGATTCGAGATGTGACATCAGTTGTTTGTGTACGGCTTTCTCGAGGACTTTGGACAGGATCGAAAGGACGGATATCGGCCTGTAGTTTTCGAATTGATTTCGAGCACCGGATTTGTGAATCGGGGTTATCCGAGCTTCATTTCAATCGTTATTCCTGTGACAGAAAGAAAATGTTGTAGCCAGGGAATGAAGGGATTTGTTACGTTTGTTCTGTTCGACAGGTTACAATTTTTAGCAAGTACTTATTAAGAGAACAAAATAGGGATGACAATGTCTGGGGTCTTATTTTTGCCACATAATATGGCAGAAAATGTTAGAGGAAAGCATCCATTTTATTCAAAGAAGTGAAAATGAATCACAGGTTTTTGAAATATCAATGAGTTCTAACCTTAGTCAGTTGGAGGAATCAACACTACTTAACAAGCACAAGCGTAATTTTCTTTGAAAGAGATTCCCTCAATACAAAAAACGAACTGCATTTAACAGTGAAAGGGTATAGGCAAGTTTACTTAAACACTCGAATATGTAACGTATTATCAGCCACAGGTTTAAGTTATTAGGTGTTTTTTTCTTGACATTTTGTAAATTTTACTGGAGCAAATTGTTTTATTACTATGTATACAGTTTTATCAGAATTTGCAATTCCAGCTTCACCTTTATGGTTTTTACGACGTTTGGTCTATGTACTTGTTCACTTTGTTCACTAGATCGTAACAGGTTTTTAATGTAGTAGAATAATGGAGAAAACTGTAATAAAAGCGAGAAATAATTAGATTAATAGACATTTAGGAAAAATCAGTTACTCGCACGAAAAAGAACCTTGTTTTTTTAACAACTGCAAAGATATAAAAAACTCAGTTAGACCCGTGACTAGAACTTGGTAGCATTTTGAATTGATAAATTAAATAAAAATATAGTCCGAAAGGTTATTTCGCGTCACGCCTAACTTGTCGGACCAGTTGAATATAACGATATCGTGTTGATAAAAATATTATATCCAAACAGCCACCTGCTAGGCTTGGTTTTCCCTCTCAAATTTAAGCAGCAGAAACTTGGTTTTCAATAATGAAATGATTTAGGTAAGATGTCCACATGCGGTCAAATTCAAAGAACTGAAAACATTCCACAGCAAACAAAATACTTCGGTGAAGGGTTTGCAGAGGAGGTACAACGATGCTGTTGTAATAGTACCTATAGAGAGTGGGTTTAATAGCAGTTGACTGTTGTTATGACACCATCGTCATCAGCTTAACATCGCTTTATGTCGACTACGTATTTAGATTACCACAAAAGCTAGAATAAGGTATATATTATAACTTTTTTTTATGCTTTTGCTCAGTAAACTTTATATTTTACTTGCGTATTATGTGTCCTTTACAAGGAGATGGGCTTAAACATGGGGTTGCACTTCCTTCCTGGAGCTATTTGAGTTTTTTAGAGAAATTGTAATTCATTTTACAATCGATGTTTATCTTTAAAGGTCTACAAAAATAGTACTTCGTGGTTCCAGTGGACCTCATTTGATGGATGTTGAAGAAGAGGGACGTGTTCATGGTATTCCAAAATTTCTTGTTTGCGATCATGGAAAGACCCAGGTGAGTCTAATGTTACGTTTGATTTGTGAGTAGAATGCAAGAAACATTTTCAAAGTTTTATCAAGTTAAATCCAAACAAAATAAATACCAGTGAAGATTATTAGTACTTTTCGTATGAAGAGGATTGTTAGCAGGCCCATATAAATAGCTGCACAATTGCTAATATGAGTGAACTATAATCTTCATCACACAGTATTTTGCTTTTTTTAACTGGGAATTTTCCAAGCAAATAAAAATCTGCGTTGGACTACAAGGAATGTTTGTGTTATGCGTTTATATTTCTGGGAATCGTGCAATTTGAATAGTCTAATTATTAACTTCAGTTTGAAATACGTTGTAGTTATGATAAACAGATACCCACAACGTCATAGTACTCCTTAAATGGTTGATTACGCCCTTCACTTGTTACCAGGTATTCAAGAACAAGAAACGCTTTTACAAGAATGTATATTTATGTATAGATATATGCCGACTAATATATCGGACTTATCCATAAGTACTCTAATATGATGTAATGGTATAAGGATATCTTTATAAGGCAATATGGTAGGAGCATTGTGACTACGAGTAATATTGATATAAATAGGAGTCAACGAATCATTTTGTGAATATTTTCGTCTCTACAGACATCATCAGACATTTCATTTATCTACAAAATATAATAAAATACAACTTAAGTTATATACATATTTACAAAATATTGTGGTGTTTTACAGAAAATAATGACAAATGATCAGGAAAACACTGACTACAACTTTATTGTCAAACAAAAAAGACAAATTAAGAGATAAAGAAATATCCAATTTTCATTCAGTATGGAGGAAAGTGCACAGAAGATTTGGTCGAAAGTTAGATCAAATCGATGCTCCATGCACTGTCATAATGACTCTGAGAAGGATCAAAACAGTTATGCCTTCACCTAAGCCCCCAGTTGAAAAGATGATCCGTAGTGGAGTAGTTTATAAACTTACATGTCCATGCTGTGATGCATGCTAATTTGGGCAAACAACCCGACATATGCTAACCCACTTGAACGTACAGGAAATCGGGGACCGATGAGAAAACATCTTGAGCAATGTGATGCCATCTTGAATGAGGATAATGTAGAATTCCTAACTTCTACTTCTTGAGGAGAATACTATCTCATGACTCTAGAGGCACTATGGATCAGAGACGTAACCCTTCAAATTAACACCAAAGATGAATACAGAAGCAGGACATGGACAATAAAGTTGTACTTAGTGTTTTCCTGATCACATCATTATTTTCTGTAAAACATCACAATATTTTGTAAATATGTATATACCTAAAGTTGTATTTTATAATATTTTGTAGATAAATGTCTGATGATGTCTGTAAAGACGAAAATATTCACAAAATGATTCGTTGACTCATATTTATATCGATATCTTTATATTTTTATAAACTTTTATCAATGGTCCATTTTTTAATGCCTTATTCTGACGTTTTGGATAAAAGCTAATTTTCTCCTTTTCCTTCATAATAAACATAACAGCAAACCAAGTTGGATGTTAGCTAAATCTAAAATACCTTAAGATGGATTCTTATTTTCTTTTACGGATAGCTGTTGCCTAAAAAATGGATAAGGATGGTAACAGTCGAGGCCTGGTCCTGAGTGAATTATTGTAAAGAAAAGATATGCAACATTTTGAAACTTGTATTTTCTGTTTTCCCAGACCGTTACTATTTTGAAAATTGTTGTTACTTTTCTTTTTTCCATTTATTCTTTGGCACTATACCATACTCCATTTTTTTCCAAATGTTTTATTATTGCATGACTTCGACGTGACAAACAGAGCGGTGTTTGTATTTCTTAATTGTAACTTACCGGTCATTATATTGCCCGATAGATTTGGTAACTGAACTATCAGCAGTTTATCTTTAATCGGAGTGCAATCCTCTATAAACACTATTGAAATAAATAAATTATTTAGCTTGTCTTGTGGTTACAAGTTCAGATGGAGTCGCCCAGGTGTCGTATGAAGGAATTCTGTACCACTTTACTTTATCCGTTGTCGTTGCGTGTCATGACATGTCTCTACAAATGGTTTTTATGACCAGTCCTTTGTGTTAATAGTTCATTTTATCTTACGCCCTCTCTTTCTTACTCCCACCACAGTTCTTCAAAGCCAAAGCCTTGTAACGGAACCTTGCTGCCTTCGCTTCCTTTTCTGTACAGTTATTAGCACGTCATTTTGGGAATCAATGTGATGCTGGATGGTCACTAAGATTGTCTTCACGCATTATTCAAATTGCTAAATTGCGAGAAAGAGTTTTATGTTCTCTTGGTTTTCCAATGAACCGTGCCTCTTTTCTGCATCTTTGACACAGTAATTGCTTCTATACCAACTCCACTACTTACACTAGTATAAAAGACGGGTTGTTCTTTCAAATTCAAGCAAAGATAAGAGGAGCTTTCAATGTCATATAGCGTAATCCATGCAACGGATTTTGTTGCAGAGACTAATGATAACTAGCTTTAGCTGCATACATGGTGTTAGAGCTGCACGGACAGTATTTCGTGGACCAAGATTTTTGTACTTTTTGCACTGTCTTTCAAGATTGAACAGCATGACATTAATTCATATACAGTTTGATGCACTCGTTTGCTTTGCCAGTGGCAAAAGAAAGTAACAATGGAGATCGTTTTTTGAAGAGAGCCATAGTGATATTGGATCCTTGCTTAGCTCCACTACTTGTCGTGAACAGTTCTGATGTTGTCTTATTAGTTTTGTGCGCGTTGTCATACAAGGATAATGCAAGGACTTGACCATGCCAGAAAATGTGTACGTTGACTTGATAAAAATGTGCTGTGTAGATAGTAAAGATAAGTTTGCATTTTGTTCACTTCGCTTTTCCCTGGACCAACAAAGCGAAATAATTTTGTTGGCTCTCGATCTAATTACCCATTTTAGAGTCTATTCTGTTTCCTAAAGCTATTAGCCCAGCTGTATCCAGCCACCTTTCTGTTTTTCAGAGCAAGTGATTATTACACTACATATGTTTCAATGGTATTGATCTAGTAATCAATGTACCTGCTTCTTTCTCATATAATTTATGATGCCCTCATATTTCTGGGCTATATGCATTGGACTTGTGTTACCAAAGGATCCTGTAAATAATTTGGGTAACGAAAGTGGTATACCAAGCAATAAGGAATATTTTGCAGTAAGAATCACGTTTTCCTTTCAGCCGGCCAAGACCAGATACTAAAAGGATCCGTTGGTAACCCTTTACCGCTTGTGACTGTAGACTTCATTAAGGGTATTAAGCAGGTAAAGAGATCAGAAAAAGGAGGAAAAGTAGGACTAGGGGTGCTGACGTGGACAAATGACCGTATGGTGATAATGTGGTTGATAAAATAGGTGACAAAAGATTCTGCGCTGTGGAGACCGATTGTGGAGGACCGTGGTATGAAAGACCGCGCATGAAGATGACAAGGGCATTTCTTCGTTTTCAGATGACGACTGCATGCCATTGCAGAGATTAAATCAATTTTTTCGACGCATTGCAGTATGTTTATCTTTGCTAGTCAGATGCCTGTACGTTATGAGGGCGTTGCTCCCTGTTTAATACCTGATTCAATCGGAGTTCAGCTGGTCTTAAAACTGGTAACTCTAACCATTCTCTTTTTCCATACACAAAGTAATGTTCTGGAATAGCGTCGCAAAGATTTCGCCATGTGGATGCAGTCCCTGGTACTGCCTTTTGCTGTTTAGTTCAGGTTGATAAACTTTTGCACCCCGTAGAGGTCAGCTGTACAATAGGTACCAATTTCCGGACGACCTAAATGTTTTAGAAAAGCAGTTTTTTTAACTGTATTGTGGCTTCATTTTATTCTTATGAATGATCAGTTTCAGTCTGTACTACTATAACCGAGAGTACAGAAGGGACTGCTTAGGTCAGTTTTATCGGTGGTAGTAATACCATTTAAATTAACATGTGTGGGTTCAGAGTACCGATACCACAATACAACATGATTTTGAAATAACTGTTTGTAGAGTTAGTTATGGTAACACCATGTTTCCTCTAGCCTGCTCAACCGTGTTGCGTCACTGATGATGACTCCAGAAATCAGGCGAAGTGACACTGTGTTACTCCACCGGAACGTGGAGGAAGAAATTTACATCAGGCATGAACGATAATTACGTTGACATTAGTCTGCTGACAACATAATTAGCGGTGATAATATCTCACAGATTAAAGTTAGACAAGCCAAACGGAACCTTTCCCTAGAATATACTTAAATGTAATAACTAGTCGAGTAGATTTTAAAGCTTCATTATTTCTGCTAGAATAGATGTGTAGTAACATCCTTACTAGCAGAATTAACATTTAAGTTTGCAAAGATCTTGTAATCACATGTTTTTCTAAGCTGATAAGCTAAAAGAGGAACTGGACCAATCGTCTTTCCTACTGGCAAACTTTCTATATTTGTTTCCATTTCTTTCTATTACAGGTTATTGAGTTTTATATATTCAGCTTAATGTCTTTTAATGGGTGTTTAGAAGAGGCCAGCACACGATTACAATTTCGTAAATGGCAGACATGACCTTTTTAGAGTCACCTCGTTCATTATTAAATGTTGATTTTTTTTTTTAACATTGGATTGTCTTCATTTCTACATTTAGGTTGCTCCCGCGACGGTTACTGCACTGGCGTTGTTTGGCCATTCCTCCACGTTGAAAGGACTAGTTGGTGATCTGCCACTGTTGTAGGGGAAACAGAATTTTACAGGAGACAGAGAAAATTTCGGGGGCATTTTGTTGTACCTGTTTGTAATGCTGAGTCCATGGAATTGGTGTTTCATTATGATAGTTGGAGGAAAACCCTTTGACAGACAGCACATTACAGATGCAGGTATCAAGACGAGCAACCTTTTAGGGTTTATTCAGTTCCTCCCTGGGACGAAATACATCAATTTATCGACTAGTCGTAAATATTTTTTGAGAATATTTTATCGCAAAAACTGGCTATTTTGAAAATAAGTTAAATTCAGAATATTTCAGTATTACCGACAAATGGGATAAACAANAGGTCAGGTGTACAATAGGTACCTATTTCCGGACGACCTAAATTTTCTAGAAAAGCAGTTTTTTAACTGTATTGTGGCTTCATTTTATTCTTATGAATAATCAGTTTCAGTCTGTACTACTATAACCGAGAGTACAGAAGGGACTGGTTAGGTCAGTTTTATCGGTGGTAGTAATACCAAGTTTATGCCATTTAAATTAACGTGTGGGTTCAGAATACCGATACCACGATGCAACATGATTTTGAAATAACTGTTTGTAGAGTTAGTTATGGTAATACCATGTTTCCTCTACCCTGCTCAATCGTGTTGCGTCACTGATGATGACTCCAGAAATCAGGCGAAGTAACACTGTGTTACTCCACCGGAACGTGGAGGAAAGAAATTTACATCCGGCATGAACGATAATTACGTTGACATCAGTCTGCTGACAACATAATTAGCGGTGATAATATCTCACAGATTAAAGTTAGACAAGCCAAACGGAACCTTTCCCTAGAATATACTTAAATGTAATAACTAGTCGAGTAGATTTTAAAGCTTCCTTATTTCTGCTAGAATAGATGTGTAGTAACATCCTTACTAGCAGAATTAACATTTAAGATTGCAAAGATCTTGTAATCACATGTTTCGGTAAGCTGATAAGCTAAAAGAGGAACTGGACCAATCGTCTTTCCTACTGGCAAACTTTCTATATTTGTTTCCATTTCTTTCTATTACAGGTTATTTAGTTTTATATATTTCAAGTTAATGTCTTTTAATGGGTGTTTAGAAGAGGCCAGCACACGATTACAATTTCGTAAATGGCCGACATGACCTTTTAGAGTCACCTCGTTATATTTTCATTATTAAATGTTGATTTTTTTTTAACATTGGATTGTCTACATTTCTACATTTAGGTTGCTCCCGCGACGGTTACTGCACTGGCGTTGTTTGGCCATTCCTCCACGTTGAAAGGACTAGTTGGTGATCTGCCACTGTTGTAGGGGATTCAGAGTTTTACAAAAGACAGAGAGAAAATTTCGGGGGCATTTTGTNTTCCATTTCTTTCTATTACATGTTATTGAGTTTTATATATTCAGCTTAATGTCTTTTAATGGGTGTTTAGAAGAGGCCAGCACACGATTACAATTTCGTAAATGGCAGACATGACCTTTTTAGAGTCACCTCGTTCATTATTAAATGTTGATTTTTTTTTTTAACATTGGATTGTCTTCATTTCTACATTTAGGTTGCTCCCGCGACGGTTACTGCACTGGCGTTGTTTGGCCATTCCTCCACGTTGAAAGGACTAGTTGGTGATCTGCCACTGTTGTAGGGGAAACAGAATTTTACAGGAGACAGAGAAAATTTCGGGGGCATTTTGTTGTACCTGTTTGTAATGCTGAGTCCATGGAATTGGTGTTTCATTATGATAGTTGGAGGAAAACCCTTTGACAGACAGCACATTACAGATGCAGGTATCAAGACGAGCAACCTTTTAGGGTTTATTCAGTTCCTCCCTGGGACGAAATACATCAATTTATCGACTAGTCGTAAATATTTTTTGAGAAAATATTTTATCGCAAAAACTGGCTATTTTGAAAATAAGTTAAATACAGAATATTTCAGTATTACCGACAAATGGGATAAACAATAAACGTGTGATGGATATTGTGGCTAACTATGGTCGAAGTACAATAATACTAATTGTCAGAGAACTCTACCTCTTGCTTTTTGTGTTGCTTTACAATACAAATGGACCGCGAATATGATGTTAATATCAAAAGTTTTGCTATCAGAATAAATTCCTGAAAACCCTGACTTAAAGTTACGAATGGAAACCCCTTACCCAGGCATTAGATCCGCGTTTTCTTGTAAGGTTTTTCAGGTATTAAATGACCCGGGGAACGTGGCTTGAATTTATGCCTTGCAGTTCCGTTAAGGTATAGTAACCAAGCAATTTTGTAAACGAGAAAAAAATATCAAGGAAATAATAACCTGTTTTACGTATTGGTTTCATTTTTATTGCCCTTCCGCATTTCTTTTTTTAATGGACCAGTCTTATGCATCTCATTGATGTTACGAATAACTCTGGGATCGACACCATAGCCAAAGGTTCGACGTAAAGCAACTACCTCAAGTAAACGACATTCCAACTAGCAAAACAACTTTGATTTTCTTCGTTGAGCGAGTATTTTCAAACAATCCACAAGATACTTTCCAAAGATTAAAGTTCTTGATTTAAAGTTCTCTTAAAGTGATTTGCAACGTGAACGCCAGATCTTGCTGCTTATTAGAAAAATTAATCTTGGCTTGGAAGCCAAAATATGTGTTCAGGTAGCAGAACAGAATTTGCTTTATCTTTAAAGTTGTGACTTCCAGTCTCGCAAAAACCACCTTGTAACTAAGTTCCCCAACCTCTTCTGTGTGGTCATGATTAATGAACTCCAGACCATTACAGGGCATAATCTGCAACGTTCTTATTCGCTCATTTTTGGAAGAGCAAGCTATCGTTGGCTAAAAAGACAGCTATTTACTTTAGATAAAGAAGGGTTAAAATCTTGCTCTTTGTGTGTACCTTGTAGAGCTGTAGTGGTCAGGCCTGTAAGTCTGACTGCAAACTGCATATATTTTCTAATTTCGCAGTTTTGGAAAGATTATCTGCTAAACTGCAGAACTTATGACAAACATAAGCCAGAGAAATGAGTGATTATTCCTTTTCTTTTCTTTTTTTTTTTCGGTTTCATTATCAAGCTATTCCATAAGCCCAAGCTGCCATCATGTATAGAGTTCATCAGTTTTCTCAGAAAAATCTTGTAAAAACATCGGCTACAACTTTTTACTATGCAGTGTAAAGGTTTGTTAAAGAAACCTATTCGTTCCTTGCACTGTCATTGGCCGCACTTTCAAGTTTCGACTAAAAATTTCGAGACTTTTGCCACGCCTGGGCAAAAATTTTGCAAGGAGTCTTTTGTTTTTGTTCACGGAATCTAACATTGTGACGTGTCTTGGTTGGAAAAGCGTTTCCGCCAACCTCCGTCCTTTATTTATATCTCCTCCCATTCTGGTTTCCGAAAAGAACAGATAGACTAAATCTAATTGGGTCAATATGATAAGGAAATCATAACGTTATTGGTAAAGAAAACGTAGAATGAGGATACTGACAAACAGAAAACTACAGTTTGAAACAGGGTTTTCGTTCGACACTTTTGTTGAAGTAAAGTTATTGGTATTGTAACAAATCCGCATGCCTGATGCAGTGAAGTAGAGCAAGACAAATTTATTGGTGTTCCTTGAAGAGGGGAGTTCGAAGATGTGTTTGCTATAGTACTGTAAGTCATTGAATCATTAATAGCTTATATTCCTTTAACTAATCTAGCTTTAAAGCACGTAACCGATCTCGAATATTTGTTTCAAAGCAGGTTAGAGCATGACTGGAGTAGTTGTCACCAACTTCAAGTTCATTTGGTGAAACATTTTCCACGTGTTTTGTTAAACAAGCATGAAATCATTGTCATTAAGAAAAATTTGAATAAATACAAGACAGATGGCCCTAGCAGACATTTGTAGATTAAGCTCCAATTCCTTTCCTTCAAGTTCATGAGTAGATTAAAACGTTTAATTGAAGATCATTTTTAAAACCATGAACTGATTAAAAAACTGAACAAAGCACCAACGAGTATATATTTAACAAACCTTATTTTGTTATTGTCGTAAGAACCAGAAAATACAGCCGGATATTTTTGGCTAGTCACTGAATGTTTCTGATAATTGACCTGCTCGCAACTTAGTGTCATATGGACCATGGAGTTCTACGTTCCTTGGCATACCTCTTCAATACCCTTTGATTATGATCTGTGATACCATGGTACGTCACGAGTAGTTGCTGAAGTAGCTGAAGGAATAAAAGGCTGCTTTTCTTATGATCTTCCTATTTTCTTTGAAAGGAATAATTTTCTGCTTTTCGATTACTTGTCATTATTGTACGGGAAAGTCAGGTTTTTCACATTTTCGTATTAGAATTTTTGTTTTCATAAATGAGACAGCCTACTGATTGACATTTTTTTTTTATCTTAACGATCTGAAAGCTGGATTGCAAGCTCCAGTTTTAATGCTGCAACGGAGGCCTGATAACAATAGACGAAATGAAAGAAAAATCAGTGGATTTTCTGTATGAGACGAATCATGCTGATTAACCATGTGCTTCAACCCTGATATCAAAAGTGCTTCTTACATTTCTGTATTAGACCTTTGGTTAAAATGTTATTTTTCATTAAGCCTCTGGTCAAAAATAACAGCTTTGAAGTAAAAAAAATGGACGACTACCAATAAATAAAGAAGTAGCAGACCAAACAGAAATGAAACATGCTCAGCAAATTTGAAATGTTCTAGATGACGTGCATGCATAATACCACAATCTGCGATATTGAATTTAAAAAATAAAAATAAATGATTATTTTTCCCAATGCTATTCTAATTTACAAAATAGCACTCAAGCAGACTAGTCTATGGCTCCTGAAAAGTCATGCATGTTTCTTAAGTGTATTTTTTTTGTCGGACAGGGTTGCTAGCCCTGTATCTGAGCAGGTACATGTCCTGTGAAAACCGGGTATAGTTTGCTGATTAATTTACCATAAGGCAAGTGGTACTAGAGTACATTTTACTACAAACGTTTAACTTGGTCTAACAGGCCCTTGAATGACTTGCCTTGTGATTTTTTCTCCCCTTTCACTAGCCCCTTGTAATTAAAAATTGCAATTTTAACATCACCTGTAAGCGTTCAAGGTTTCATATTTCGAAGAGTTTTCTGGGTCTTTTATTCTGTCCAAAAAGAACAGTTCTTTCTGTAATACAAATGAATGAATGGGTTTCAAAAAAGTTTATTTTTTTCTGCAAAAGAACTGCATGACATGAAAGAGCAGTAGCAATGTAAACGGTTAAAAATTTGTACACGAGACTCTTTGCAAATGACTGTGTTTTCCCAGTGGTAGTGCTAGTGTGGACGACCAAGCAACTGGTGACGATATCTTAGATAGTCGATACTTATCTACAGCTGCTACTATCAAGTTATTTAAAACAACATTATGTCTTGATTATTCTCTAAACCATTGATTTAATTTTCGATTGCGTCACGGTAAAAGATACCATTTCCATGTCACAGATAACTGACAAAGCTCTTCGTCTTATTAATTTCTGAAAAGACAACACAAAAATGCACTAATCTAGTCGCGAAGAAAAATGTTAGCTTCTTCCCCGAATGACACCATAACAAATATGCTGCTTAATTTTAAACCGGAAAAAATGTTTCGGTGAGTACTAAGCATCTCACAAACATGCTTTCAATGACACTCAATGACATATGTACCATTTGCCTGGATGCGAGAATACTGGGAACTTATAAGACCGCGCACGAAGCATGCGAAATGTTCCTCAACACACCCACGAAGCGTGAAAACAGCAATAATATTGCTTTAGCTCTCACTGTCAGCAAAGCATGAAGCCACTTTAGTGCAGGTCACTTTTCTTATTGAATTTTTTATCCCTTCTGCTTGTCTTTTTATCAAATAGATCCAGTTTTGTCTCCCATAACATGTACAAATTTGGT
Organism: Morbakka virulenta; assembly: GCA_003991215.1. Lineage (NCBI taxonomy): Eukaryota > Metazoa > Cnidaria > Cubozoa > Carybdeida > Carukiidae > Morbakka > Morbakka virulenta. The sequence goes on from RDPX01000025.1 coordinate 1,461,800, forward strand.
AGTATTACAATTAGAAACAGAGTACTTCTAGGGACGTGGCTGGAGGTCCAGCTGCAATACTCTTGCACTGTAATTTGTTGCTTTAATCACTCGGCCACTACTGCATCTATCGCAGCGGTCTCTTAACAAGGAAGGGAGACAAGACACAAGCCTGCACGCGGCGTCTTCTGCTAATCTGTTTCGACAGTGAACTGATTGTGTCACTCGGCACAGACAAGTATGATCTGGCTTCACATCCTCTCCATCAACATTGAGGGATTCTCCGATGCCAAGTGAGTGATTCTTGCTAATATTACCAAAGACTATGATATAGTATGCATTCAAAAAACACACAGAAGCCTTGACGGCCAACGTCCCCACATAGAGGGTAAAAATCTAGTGGCCAAACGAGACATCCAAAACATAAACATCGATACTCTCCACAGACAACACCAATGATACCAAAAAAGTCACTGTTGCATTCCAGGATATAACAGTGATCTCAGTGTATAAACCCCCATCGATTCCTTTCTACTGGCAAACCCTGCGGAATGAGTGCACCGGAAACATCAAGTAGCCACTAGGGACTTCAACTCCCATAGTACATCATGGGAATATGACAACACCAATGAAGATGGGAGGTTAGTTGAGCAATGAGCTGAAAATTACAATCTCAGCCTAATCATCATCATCATCATCAGGTGCCCTGCTGTTCAGCGTTGGCGGCAACAACTTTCCACACATCTCGGTCTCGAGTGGCTCTCAGCAAAACTGTTGTTGACTTCACATCCATCCATGCGGCTAGACTGTCGGTGATCTTCTCTCTGTGTCTACCGCGGCTTCTTTTCCCATCAATTTTAGCTGTTGCTACTCGGTGTTCAAGACTTTCTTTTCTGATAAAGTGTCAAAAAAATTTTGCTTGTCTTTTTCAAATTTTGTTAATTAGCATTCTCTTTGTGTCGGCTTCTTTTAAAACATCTACGTTTGTTTTTCTTTCGGTCCAAGGTATGCGCAACATTCTTCTGTAAAACCACATTTCTGCCGCCCCTACGCATCCATACATAAGAAAAGGTTCAATGTAACATAGCAACACTTTTTTCCTGGTGTCAATAGATAGATGTTTGTTTGTTAGAACAGACTTCATTTTTTGAAAGTTTGATTTCGCTTGTGCTATTCTTGATTTTATTTCGGTGTCACTTCTTCCGTCCGATGTGATGTGAGTGCCTAAATATTTGAAGGATTTCGTTTGCTTCCGTTTTGTTCTGTTTGTATAAATTTCACATACAGGTATCTCCTTTTGACGGCTGACAACCAATACTTCAGTCTTTTTGCTGTTTAGCTCTAATCCCTTCTGTCTACTCTCTTTTTCTACAATATTCAGCAGTTTTTGTAGGTCAGCTTCGTTTTTCTGCGATCAACACAGTGTAGTCTGCATAACGTAAGTTGTTGAATACATAACCTCCGATTTTGATACCTGGCTTCTCTTCTAGATTTCTCATTATTTCCTCGCTGTACAACGAAAATAAATCCGGTGACAGCACGCAGCCCTGTCTCACTCCTCGTTTGATATTTTGAAAAGAACTCGTTTCACTGTCCACTCGCATCGCCGCTTTTTGTTCCCAATATAAATTTTGAATGATTCTGATGTCTTTTCCGTCCATTTCTAGATTTTCCAGTTGTTTGAAGAGATCGCCGTGCTTCACTCGATCAAATGCCTTCGTGTAGTCAACGAAACACAAATAAACATCCTTCTGCACCTCCAATGATCTCTCAATCAAAGTTCGCAAAGTGTAAATGGCGTTTGTTGTGCCCTTGCCTTCCACAAAACCACACTGCTCCTCTGCTATTTCAGGCTTTGTTTTCCTTCTCGCTCTCATCATGATTATTTTCAGTAGAATTTTTGTGACGTGGCTCATAAGACTGATCGTTCTGTGCAGTTCACACTCAATAGCGCCAGGTTTCTTGGGTAAAGCTATAAAAACTGACTTGTAAAGATCTTCTGGAAGCCTGCCAGAGTTGTAAATATCGTTTAGGAGATCAGTCAGAGTAGCTAACCCAAAGCTGTCCAATGCTTCAAGAAGTTCCACTGAGACGCCATCCGGGCCTGTTGCCTTTCCTCTTTTCATTTTCTTCATGGCATCTTCTACTTCGTCTTGCAAGATTGGGGGGCCTTCAAAGTTGTTCTTGACCCTGTGGTTGTCGTCCCTAGTTTCGTCCTCAAATAGTTCTTTAATATATTCCGCCCAGCGGTCAAGTATTTGATCTTTTTCCACAATTATTGTTCCGTCCTTCCCCTTCAAGCATCCTGTTGCTGAGCAAGTCTTTTTCCTTCCCGTTATTTCTTCAACGTTTTGGTAAAGTATTTTGGTGTCCCATCTTTTGTAAATGTCAATTTCTCTGCATTTGTCTTCCAGCCATTCCTCTTTCGCTTTATTGCATTTGGTTTTGATCTCATCGTTCAGTTTTTCATATTTCAGTTTATTGCCCTTCGCTAATCTGCGCTCATCCATTAGTGTCAATATTTCGTTGGTCATCCACTTTTGCTTTGATTTTGATTCTTGTTTTGGAATTTCCTTTTCAGCTGCTTCTGTGATGCACAATTTAAAATTTTCCCAATCTTGTTCAATGTCTTGTGATCATTCGAGTGCTTTAAATCTGTTTTCAACTGCCACTCGATGCCTTTCCCGAATTTTCGAATCCGTTTTTAGCTGTGCTAAATCCAGCCTGACTTTCCGTTATCCTCGTTTGATGATTTTCAGTTTTAGTTTCAGTCCTGCCATGACTAGTCTGTGGTCGCTGTAGCAATCTGCTCCTGGGTACGTTTTCGCAAATAAAATGGAGTTTCTAAATCTTTTGTTTATAAGAATGTAGTCGACTTGGTTCTTTGCGCCGTCTTCTCCGGGTTGTTTCCACGTCCATTTCCTCCTTGCAGGTTGAGTGAATAGAGTGTTCCTGATTATCATATCATTTGTCTGTGCCCATTCTACGAGTTTCTCTCCTCTTTCATTTTGGTCTTCTAATCCATGCGGGCCCACAGTGTCCTCAATTTGGTTTGATCCGACTTTTGCATTAAAATCTCCCATGATGATGACTATTTCCTGGGATTTGCATTGTTGTTTCGCCTTTTCTAGGTCATCAAAAAAGCCTTTATGTCTTCTTCGCTGCTAGTTGATGTTGGGGCGTATACTTGTATTATGCTCATGTCAAATGGTGCACTCATCATTTTCACTAGTAGAACATGGTCTGAAATAGGCCAATATCCTTTGACAGATTTTGATTCGCTCTTCAATAATATTCCAACTCCTCGTTTGTGCTCATTTCCCCCTGAGAAGATAAATGGATGATCTCCAGATTTGATAAGATTGGATCCCGGCCATCGTATTTCGCATAGTCCCAATATGTTGATGCCCAGTCTGTCCATTTCTCTTTTCACATTGTCTATTTTTCCTTTTTGTAGTAATGTACGAACGTTCCATGTTCCGATTCTTATCTTGTGGTTTCGAAGCTTCATAATTTCCGCAGTAGTTGGATGACGATCTGGTGCCACCTGCGTCACATGGGCATCCCTACCGGATGAAGATGTCCTACTGGGTGAAGAACACCCCTTCACGTCGTTCACTCTTTTTCGATTTGTGTGTCTAGTAATGATGTACAAAGCAAAATTTTAAGTGGTAGGTTGCAATTACTTTCCACCGAACGCAGTACCCGTCTTACGAGCGGAGGTCTCAACCATTGTATCTTATTTGATATCATCTGCCCGACACCCCGGTGAAGTCGACCAGTTCCGAAGTTCTTCCGACTGCTCTCCTCCCCCATGCGTCACCTGCTGCCATGACGAGGTTGGTTAGAGGTTTTTGGGCGCCTCTGACTCGCCCGCCAGACCCGTCGCAAGGCTTGAGACAATTTTATAGAGCTGCCCGGCACCACCCGAGCAACCCTGCCTCGCCCTCGAAGTCTGACACCGTTTGGTCCGCGACTGCTTATTTGGCCGGAGCCTTATTCGCAGCTAACCTCCATATCTTAAGGCCGTTCCCTATCCGCCACCTGGGACGCGCCGGGTAGGGGTCGGTCGCCCCGAAAGGAAACATGGCCACCTACTCCTGATGTACGTCGCTCCTGCCATGTCCGTCCCGGCTCAGCCTAATACACAATGCTAAAAACCACATAGCAGCAGTCGGTGGAAAAGAGACTACAATCCTAACATCGGGTTTACCAGCTCACAGATTTCACCCCCATGTGAAACGAATGTGTGTGAACCAATTTCCCATACACAACATCGCCCAGTAACCTTGTCATTCAACTCCCACCTCAGAGCTCACTCCACCCACTTCCGTAGAAGGTTTAATCTGAAGAAGGCTGACAGGAAAGGTTTCGAAGAATTGACAGTGCTGTAAAAGGCCTCCCGGCATCAATTAAAACTACGATGCTTTTACTCAGACTGTAAAGAGAGTTGCAAGACAAACCATCCTTCACCGAATGCCGTTGTAATTATATCTCTGGCATATCTGATACAACAAAAGCCCTATGCCAACAATATGTAGCTGACTTCCAAAAAGATCCATGCTCTGATTGAGCTATGAAACCACATTTTAGACGAAATTGAAACAGAAAGCTGAGCAGACTGGGAGGAGATGGTAGAGAGCACTAACTTTACCCACAACAGTAAGAGAGTCTGACAAATCACCAACAAGCTTAGCGCTGATTCCACAACCCCTCCATTCCCTCCAAAGGTAAGAGCCAATGTAGTAGCAGTGCAACTCTTCAACAGTGGTAAAAGTGAACAAAGGCGAGGGAAAACTGGCGAATTTCGCAAGACAGAAACGAGAAGCTTCCCTCAGAAGACCAAATTGGCCTTTTCACTGAAGATGAGCTCGAAACTGCTCCATCCACACTGAAAACTAGGAAAGCTGCTGGAATTGTTGATATCCTAACCGAAATGTTGCAATACCTTGGCCAAGCAGCAGGAATGTGGCTCCTAGAACTGTATAGTGAATGCCTGACAACAGGTCGCATTCCAGCAATCTGGAGGAAAGGACGTGTACTAGCACTGCCTAAGCCAGGGAAGGATCTAGCCTCACAGAAAAGTTAGATACCAAACCCTTTGGTTTGTATCATCTACACAGTATACGACCGCCTTATTCTCCAACGCCTCACCGCTGATATTGACCCAACCCTCAAACAAGACCAGGCAGGCTTTCGTCCCGGTCGATCTTGTGCTGGTCAACTCCTAAACCTTCTACAATATAGAGAAGATGGGAATTAGGAAAAGCAAGTGACAGAAACAGCATTTGTGGATTTATCTGCAGCTTATTATACTATATAACATCGTAGACTCCTCCACAAATTCCTCAAGGTCTCCAAGAGCCTACATTTAACAAGTCATCATTCACTCCTCATCAAAAAACGGTTTTATATTGAGTCAGACGGCAAGCGCAGTAAGTACCAAAGTCACAAGGAACCGTTCTGGCTCCTCTCCTATTCAATATATACACTGATGCCTTACCTAACCCACAGGAATGCCGCCGTTTCATTTAGGCTGATGACCTCTGCATTACTATCCAACAAACCAACTTCATAAAAATTGAAGAGGTTCTATGCAATGAGATAACCCTATTATCACCGTGTCATAATGCAAACCACCTGAAACAAAATCCATCAAAGACTCAGATTTCCACATTCTATTTACGAAACCGTGATGCAAAGAGGGTCCTAAACATAACCTGAAATTGAATACAGTTGGAACATCTGTTTGAGCCAGTGTATCTGGGAGTAACATTGGACCGTACGCTGTACACACCAAACATCAAGGCCACAATAGCTGCTGGTAAAAACATACTACGTAAGCTTACTACATCCAGGTGGGGTGCCGATCCCAAAACTCTCAGAAGAACTGCCATCACCCTATGCTTTTTAGTTGTAGAGTATGCTGCTTCGTATGGGGCCTCGTATCATACAGGAAATATTGACTCAATGTTAAATGAAACTTGCAAAATCATAACGGGCTGCTTAAAGCCAACACCAGTTCTTTGTCTCTATGCACTAAGGGACACCCCCTCATATCCAGAGTATTGATGAGGTCATCCCCTCTATGACTATGCAGAGACCAGAAATTGGCTAGCTTCACGAAAGAGCCCCATTCATTCTACAGGCATGTCTACTACTAATAAAGAGGAACATTGGCAGAGTGAATGGTCACAGTTACCTCAGGAGGATGAATGTAAGGAAAGAGGTATTGTTCCTTCAGAAGGCATGGCTGAAGGCAACGGACCGAAATGGCTGGTATGGCGCTCACTAAACAGCCTGAGCTGTTGGTGTTGGCCGTTGCAAGATCTTGATTAAGCGGTGGAAGATAGCTGATACCGACGTATGCTCATGCGAAACCCAGCAGACCTGGTCACACTTTATGTCCTGCCCTGATCCTCCAATTGACCACTCCAAACCCACAGATGATGACATCACTGTAGCAACCCATTGGCAGAACCAGATAATGTCCTGCTGAGACACGACGATAATATTGATTAATAAGGAAGCGAATATAAATCCAACCACTAATAATGATGAACTATCGTTTAAGAACAAATAATGCTAAACATTCTTGGGTAATGATTTGGTCAAACTGAACAGTACTTCACATGCTACCTTACACAAAATCAATCATTTTGTAGGAGTTATAAGCCACCACTAGATTTGTTAGCAATACGAATGTACAAAATTTTAAATGTTCCTGCATGGAGCTGGTCGTGGAAGAGTACCAGTTATGCGTAGTATGTGCATGTGGAGCAGTTACCTAGCTTTATCTAAAATTTAATTTTCTAAATCTATTTAGTACCATTTTTAGATTATTTTAGTATTCTTGAAAATTATTTTTCGATGTTTCCTCAACTTACATTGTTCAGTGGTATTGACTAATGCCCAACCATCACCCCCAGGTCATGAATAACAACCAAGCAGTGCGGGTGGGGACGACCCAGCCTTCCAATTGCCAAGGCAGTAGTGCTTCCCAAGCTACCTATGCAGGATTATGCAAAGGACATTATGATACCAGACCTTTTAAGATGGCAACTTATTTTTCGAAATGGCCGAGTCAGAACCTGGTGGTGAGAACTTCCTTCGAAAAATCATGGCTATTCCAATAAGTAATACTCCTCTACCTTACAAGAGTGGTGGGTGCAAGTGCTACCCGGTCGCAAGAGTATATAAAACTCTCCTTAACCTGGCATTTAAACTATAATAACAATAAGTGCTCTTGTCCGGGTAAAGATTTTCGACTGGCATTTCAGTAAAAAATTTGGTTCCATGACGATGATTAATATCAACCCTGCTGCATATGAGCTGTGTTGGTCACAGACACAAAGTTCATCAGCTATCACATAGGAAAGATGAGTCCTGTTTGAACAAAGCTTGTTTAGTAGCGAAGGTACACGGATTTTGTTAAATAAGTCTTGATTATACGGGAACAACATATTTGTCTCAAAACTTTTATCTCCTATCATCACATTGCAGTTTATACCACCAGGGGCAGTCCAACGGCATCTTTATTTCTTTCGACCTTCTCCTGACCCATCCCTACCCTACCCTCGGTATTATCTGTCCACCATTCTTTCCTGCGTTACTTTCTTGTATTCAAATATGTAAAAATGCTGCCGATCCTATCTTAAATATGGTTCAAGTTTCAACTCTTAACTGCTTCAAGTGCGTCAAATGAAGCCATATTGTTTTGTCTCATTTTTTCCCCAAACGCGAATTTTCATATGAAAGAGAAAAAAAAACCTACACAAATAATCTGGTGACTTTCTCGCTAAGCATCCTCTTTATATTTCAGCATGGTAACTCAAAAAAATTGCTTGACAAGTATGTTTGACAGTAATAATCGCATTACTATCGTATCTTGCTTTTGCTGAAGGAATAGATGGTCGAATGGTAGCATTTGGAAGCACCAACTTTACGATATATCGCTTGATGAAAGATACTTGAATAAAACTGTTGGTGGTCTGATGTACACTCCTTGGAACTTATTCGTCTAGATCAGTTTCAAACGTCATTTCAGTGGCGGCACCCAAGATGCTTTGGAACAGCCCAAGCGCTAACAGTAGCTATTTCAGTGTTCCGATTTTGTTACAAACCAAACAAAACTTTAGCATAAAGCGTTACCTGAATGTGCGTACAGCTGCAAACAAGAGTTTACAGTGGGAGGAAATATAAAGAAGCATTAATTGAAGGAATGAAAGAGCAAATTTTTTTGTCTCAGCTTTTCACTTAAAGTTAATTGTTATTGCATCATATCTTGTGGCTAATTAATAACACAGATCATACAGGAAATGATCAAAACCTAGTGTCTCAGGAATGATTGTTGCTTTGGAACCTAAGTCGTGCGAATTGGTCAAGATCAGTTCGATAAATTATTTTTTGCTAAAAATACTTGTAAAGTTTTGATTGTCTGTAGCTTGAATCATGATTACACTTATTAGATTGGAGCATTTGCTATGCTCCAATCTAATAAGTGTAATCATGATTCGGAAAAGTATTTCATAACAAATTACACATTATAGATCATATCTACAATTCATGGTTTGAAATAAATTGGTTGTTCTGATGGTTAACCTTATTCATTAAACCTGGAATTTGTTCATACGTTAACATACTTTTCTCCCTGTTTGAATAAATATCAGCAGATGCGCCGACATAACCAACAGAAGACAGTGTGCAACATGGAACCAACATGAAACCAATTCAACATTTCCGTTTGGAGAAATAAAGGTAAGATGATGTAACATTTCCACGACTAAATACGAAACAAAAATCGCAACAACAAAAAAACTGCTCCTGGTTCCACCTTGAAAGAAGATACGCTGTCAAGTGTAAAAAATAATAGATGATTAGCCCGACGGTGCATTCAGTGGGAAAGGGGGCGCTCAAGAACATGTAGTGGAGACTTGTTAACAAAAGAAACATATGTTCTTGTAAAGGTAAATTTGGTTTAACAAGACGGAAAAGTCCAGCAGATGCAAATGTCATGATATGGTGCTCGAAAGACGAAAAAAATCTTTGTACTATGAAGATTAGAAAAGCTATTCCACAGAGCTTTGCAGATTGTAAATTGAAATTTTGGGATATGAAATAAGACAGGGAAGGTATAAGTAAAAAAAGCTGTCTGCCCACACCACTAATATAACATGTCTGTGCCGAATCAATGGGATGAGTAAGTTTGTGATATTCCGATAGTATAGTTTGATTTGCTGGTGACAACGTAATCCTGCCTAGCACACTGGATGTCTTTGTATGACAATAAAATAATTAAAGAAGGTACTTTAGATCCACTAAATGTAGGCAAATGCCAAAAGACGTATGTTATGATAAGGGCACAAACTGAATTAGAAAGCTGCTCTGGTGGTTGCCAAATTAAGTACCTCAGCCGAGTTTCACAGACAGTATATACAAGAGAAAATTACTGTAATTGTTATCGTTATAGTAATAGTAATAATAATAATAATAGTAGTAGTAGTAGTAGTAGTAGTAGTAGTAGTAGTAGTAGTAGTAGTAGTAGTAGTAGTAGTAGTAGTAGTAGTAGCAGCAGCAGCAGTAGTAGTAACAGCAAAAAAAGTAGCAACAGTACCTAAGTATCACTTTGGCAGAGGAAACAACAATAACAAGTCATAAAACTGGGATTTGAAAGTCTAGCATTTTACAATACACTATCGCATCAAAACTTCTATTTCATGGATCGATCAGTTCAATGAAAAGATGTGGTGTCGCAAAGGACTGCAGAGTCTGCTGCACCTGGTCGTTCTCATGAAAAACCAGTCACCTTGGTCCATCTATAACAACTGGCGGTAGTCAAAACTTTCTTGCAATGATCCGTCATAGCAATCAACAGATAGTAAAACACCCTTGGAACTTGCTATGATCGTCATCCAGAAGATCAATTTTGCATAACGTCGTGAACAAAAACCTTACCACGCCTTTAAATCTAGTTGAGGGTGAGTCAAAGGCATCAGAGTGTGGAATTACAGACGACCAGCAGCTCTTGCTTGTGCGTATGAACCTTCATCATCCTTTTTCTCAGGTTCTAATTTTATCATATCGTCTATTCTCAGTATTGTAATGGCTGCTTCTGTTGCAAACTTTAGACATTTAATTTTACTTATTCCTGGTTCCAGAATACCAGCACTTTTATTGTCGCGGACAGTTCCTTCAACTAAATCTAGACCAGTCCTACAAAAGGTAATGAACACAGTAATAATAGTAATGTTCTCAATAACGTTATCCACATCTACTCATGTACCAAACAAAAAACTTGGGAATTTAAGCGGGAAACGACAGTCCTCCAGCCCTGCCCACTCACTCCTTAAGAATTAGAGTAAATATTCAACATATCAAAGTTTTGCATGGCATAAGCAGTAAATGTTGTAATTTTTACCACAATGACACTACTATTGAAAACAACTGATGTACCCTTGGCGCTCTATAGTGACGGAGGCAAACTTTCGCGGCAATGTTTTTCACATTGCACTCAGGCATACCAATTATGTACTATTGGTATGAAAACAACGGACTTTTATTCGTGAAACAATTTAAAAAAAACGGAGCTGTCCTATTTCCTACTACTGGTTTTAACTGGTCTATTATCTAGTTTTGTATCAAAATTTACACACATCATACTGGCTACCAGATCAAAGTATAAAATCTAGTGTTGAACCAGCAACTTAAAATAAACAAATGGGCCACGGTATTACATGTTTTTAGTTTCAAACTTTGATTCTATGTTTGGCAACATAGAGTAGTATTATAGCTGTTAATAAACCCTACCATTTGACATTACAATCTGAAGTCTCTTGTTCGTCTAGAACAAACCATAAACATATGACGAAACCAAGCGCTATCTGCTCTTTTATCAGTGTCACTACATACTCGTACATCACGGTCCAGGGTTCATTAAATAGGTATATTAAATGAAATTTCCGGTATTGGTAATACATGCATTCTTAATACGTCTACCCCCCTAGTTATATCAACAAAACTGACCTGTTTTAGCTTTGCCAATACATCGATATTTCGTCCGGGGTTTTAATATGTAATTAGCAGGTCAATATATTCAACACCTCAGGCAACACATGGAGGAAGTTTTAACCATACTTTGTTCCAAAGTAGTTTAGCCCTTGTTTAATTCAGGCAGTCGGGTGACGCCTACTGCAGGACCAGCAGTGGGTACAAGGTAATGTGATGCTCAGAAATCCGAACTTTATTTAACAATCCTCTTCATTCAACATAGTGCACAAAAGTATAAGAAAAGCGGTGTACTGTTTTATTTGTCTGGTAACAACTAAGGCAATACCTAAAGAGAAGGGTGGTTCAGACGTCATGGCTTACCACCATACTCGCGGTATTATTATTAGGAGTTGTCACCTATACTGTATTAAAGCTAAGCTAATGGCAGTTTAACCTGTGAGTTTATGTTTTCAAAGTACTTCCCTCTATATTTAGTTCAAAGAAAGCCCTTTTTTCCGAGGATGACTAGTATAAAACAAAATAAAAAATGATATAGTATAGATGGACAGGATTTGTTATTGTAGCAAACTGAAAAAATATGTGTGCAGTGAAATGGGTTTGTGCCAGTGCATATAGTTATTATGGGTATATGGGCTACCAAGCTATTGCCGGTGGTCCTTAAACATCATTTTTGCAACAAAATCTTACTGTCAAAATAATAAATTTCACTATTTTCATAACGTTGGGATTAGATTATTTGACTTTAGGAGGAACAAGTCGTTCTGTTGGGCGCCCAAGCCTATATGCGTAACTGGTACCAGGTGTCCAAAGACTGGGATCCAGGAAAAGGCTCGGATTGTAGCACACGTGGCCATGATGACCCTAGGAAGTGGTTCGAATCCAGTTCGGTGCAAACATATTTTTCAGTTATTTAAAAAAACATTTACTTCCATTATATCTACTCGACACCAAAATATAACTCAAGTATAGTATAGTTACCACTTCAAATTTTCTTTCTCCCTATGAATTTGTGATGTGTTATGATAAGCTCTAAGCTTAGCAACTAGATCTGCGGCATCCTTGGCAGCATTAACCGCTAAGGTTTTAGGTATCACCAAAAGAGAATTCGCAAATTCAGCTATAGCCAGCTGTTCAACGGATGCCTATAAAAAAAGGCGTATGACAAGCGGTAAAAACAATTTTAAAATGTAAACAAGCAAGTTCGCAAGAAACTAGCTTTCACCTTTACCACTGACAACCTTTCCTAGATTAAAAATACCAGCGTTTACTAAAACAGATGGATTTAACAAATAAAACTGCGCATGTTCTCGTACACTCTTGACAAAGTTTGGTGTGAGGTGGCTGTTAAAGCACAGCATAAAGTCACTGGCAGTAGCAGAAAATCTTTCCGCTGGAGGGATTTAGAAAATTTAACCAAAAAAAATGTTATATGTACAAATAAATAAAATAGTGTTCTTTTTCCTTCTGCTTTAACCAAAATGCTGATATACTTCTAAACCACAAAATAGGGACGATAAAGCAATATGAAGTTTTAAGTTTATCCCTGTCAATATCAAATGGTGTACACAAAACAAAGTAAATTTTACAGAGGTACATAAATCACGTTATTGGATTGAATGGTGCTAAAAGTAAACCTATTTCATAACATAGCAAAACTAACCTTTCTTTATGAATTTAAGTTTTACTGTGTACAAAAAGGTTAAGCGGCACGTTTATTGGGCAACAGGCACCCAGCACTGGCTTAAGGTTTTACAGTAAGCCTGCAGCTGTTGTGAAAACAAAATGTTTGATAATTTACAAACATACGCACAGCATACACATCCCTAAACTGCCCCCTGCATATTACTTACTAATAAAAATTACCAGTGTTTTTTTAAAAAAAGGCGTGGGGATAACGCTATGATTGTGGATAATATATTCCACGACGATGTGTTAACACAATTCTACTAACGTCTGCCTGATAAAACCAAGAGTTTGAGACAAGAAAAAGTTATCTACAAGTTGTTTTGTTCGAGTCTTCGTGCTATCAGGTATTCTTCCACGACTGACAATTTCATATTCTGACCCTTTTTCAGGAAGGCAAGTATTGTGTATTTCAATGAAATTAAACAAAAGAAGAAAAAAATAACCACGGGTCGCTTCAGTATTTGTTTGCCTGGGTCACGAGTAGATGCATCTTTGCTTTAAGAAAACTACCAAAAATACTGAAAGCCTAATTGTATCCTTTCGTGAAAATTTCCAGACTGGCATACAGTAACGATACAGCTAATAATGTCCTAGCACCATTCTTTACAAAACTAATAACATTACCACCGTTGTTGGGCTGAAAGTACGACAACAGTATTAATAATTCACTCCTTACCAAAGATGTGGCAAAGTTTTCCAGGTATATCGATAATGCCGCTTCTACTGCTCCTCCCCCTGGAACCACGGTCTTGGATTCTAGTACTCTTTTGACGACACAAAGCGCGTCATGCAATGACCTTTCCATTTCATCAAGCATAAAATCGTTAGCACCTCTGAGAATCAACGAAGCCGAAGTCTTAACTTTGGGACTGAAAAAAAAACAGTAAAGAAAACGACATTAAAGACTAGTTTTTGCAGGGAATTTTACGGCCTGACATCAAAGGCCTTTCAAATAACAAGATTCATCACAATAAAAAAAATTCTAGCAATGGGAACGGGGTGGTTATATCAAATTATACACTGCGCGGCAACTACAATGAACAAAAGGTTTGACTTAAGAATTGGTGACAAAATTCCTATAAATTTGGTGAGCTACAAATTTGTGGCCGTCTTCAAATTGAAAACAGACACCTGGGTATGTCGCTTGCACACACAAAAACAAACACACATTACTATTTTAAATTATATTTACATGGCATGCCATTATTCTTATTATTCTTACAAAAAGGTAGTTTCATATACCACTAGATTATCAGTATTTTACAACGTCAAGGAACCATCTCAAAGCAGCAGGAGCAACTGAACTTTCCGCTTTCGCTGTCCAGATCACGTTGCTCAAAGAATTTGTTTTTGTTTTCAGATCATGATGGGTGACTAACAGCCTCCTTGGACTCATAAAAATGACAAACGAAATTCAAAGATGAGTGTAATCATGGCACTTACATTACAAATACTATGCACATTATCAATGCGTGCTTTTATACCATACATGATCGGGTTCGTAACCAAAACATTAATTCTCGCCGACTAAAATGAGCTTACCGAGGGAAGTAGGGAATGTCTTAGACTATCTACAGACAAATTTGCAACACAAAATAAATCCTTGTCTGAAACAACAAAGAAGTCCGTCTAAATGTATCCTACCTTTTAATGACAAGAAGTTCGTCATCACATATGCGTTCCTGAGTAACCTCCTCAGCTTGACCAAGCAAAGAGGCGTCGTAGCTCTCCTCTCCTTCCAAATTGGCTAGCGTCAGAACAACTGACCCTAAAAAGACCAACAAAAAACTCTTGCAAAGTTGGAAACTGGATTAAACAATTTTTCTTTGCAGACTTTTCGGTTTCTGCTTGCGAGTCTTGCCAAGTGTCATATCCACAATCGGCATTCGTCGATGAATCAAAATTTACGATTAATGAAATGAAAGTCCAAATGACCAGCAATTATTTTAATCGAAAACAAACTCCAATAACCTTTAATTTATGAAGCCTAGTTTCTGCAAATAACTCCCCTACAGTTTACCTTTATGAGTTTTCAAAGTAATAAGGTCAAGCATGGTGCTTTAAAGTATAGGTACAGCTTTTAAAAGCTAACTACAGCAATTTGACGAAAAGAAATTTCGACAAGACTGTATTGGGTTAGTCTGTAACTATTTATTACTATCTGCGTTTCCATTTTTCAAACTATTGATGTAGCAATAGCATTTCAAGTTAACTGTTAAAATCCCAGCACCATTCCCCTATTTTTGTTACTTTCACCACGTGTTAACACAGGCTGTCTTTTTTTTAAAGTCTTTAAAAATGGTTCATTCTGCACCTGCTTTTTTCCCAACTTCCTTAGTTTTATATTTGATCAATGCTATTCTTAAAAGTCTAAACAACCACTTTTCGACTGCCTTTATTTATACCTTCATAAGAGGTGATATCGTCCAGTACTCACTGCCGGGCAAATATGTGGATTTTGTTGAACAATACTGAACAATAATTATTGAACAATAATGCAGTGCTAATAAGGGGTCAAATTACGTCGACTATCAAGCTAGCTTTAACATTTAACAGACAAATACTGTCCAACCAGCTGAATCAGACTGACCACCACACCCTTTCCTGAAGCACTGTCCTGGTGTAAACACTAACGTAGCCTGGCAAGGGAAGCTTTGGTCCCATCTTTCAAAAACAGATGCTAGGATTCACACTATTGGTTACTCCAGACACTATAATTCTTTATGCCTTACCTCCAGTTGCTCGAGCAATCCTCTTTAAATCAGACTTTTTGCAGCGTCGTACCGCCATAGCTCCTGCCTCAACAAAATACTTCATACAAAGGTCATCTATTCCTCCTGTTGTAAGTACAACATTTGCTCCAGCTGCAAGAATCTTCTGAATCCTCTCTTTCATAATATCGCATTCCCTAACAATGCAAAGTGAAAACAAGTAATGATCATGGTAAAAGACAAAAAAATAACAAGAAACTTTGGGTAAGTATCCATTCGTCTGACTATTTAAAGTTAATTCTAAATTATATACATGCTGATAAAAAAAACTCTGAAAACCAAATCTTACTGTTCATCATTTTGAGCATATGGCTACAGTATTCAATGCAAAAAAGTTGAACGGATCTACAAGCTACCGTGTTACAAATCTGCTATCTGTCTTTCCTATCCAGTTTCTACTACAAAGATGCGCTAATACTAAAGTAAGTCTTACGTAAAAAACATTGGTTGCGGAATCTAAAATGATGACAAGAATATTCTCATTTTGTGTCTTTCTATTCTTGCGGGATCAAAGGACCCAACATCTCGTTTCGACTTTGAAGACCCAACCAAACAACAACCAAAACAAAGAAAAAGGGCACTAAATAGCTTGCAGAAAAAAGGTTTCTTGTGACAACCTTTGGAGTTAGACGTGCCGAACGATACCAGGGAGATTTCATATCGTACATTTGTGGTAAAAATTGTACTCCTTAGCCAATTCCTTCAACCTTTGCCTCAAAAATAATGAATCCAAAAAAAAAAGGGGGGGGGGAGTGAGAATAGTATGGATGGAGTTTACATAGCCCTGACAAGCCATGGTAGAGTTGAAACTGGTTTTCAACTTTAACAAAACAACATATTTTTCACCTTATTTGTAACACCTTAATCTGACAGTCGCTATAAGTTAAAAATAGCAATAAAGGATTATCACCCTCTTCCTCTACAACTGGCATATGAAACTTGAGTGTGCAGCCGTGATGAACAATAAGATAATAGTAGTTCAGTTTACGACATATTAATCTTGGGAAAGGAGCTGAAATACCCAATGGCTTAAATTCCATAAAGAACCGAATTCCTCAAACACATTCACCACATTAGGACCGTATGGGTATTTTGGTTACTTCTGTAGTCTTTTGAAGCCAGTTGTAAAGTTTACTATGTATACTATAGATCATTCCAGAAATTCGCGGAAGAGATTCCAGAAACTTCCGCCAATTTCTGGAATGTCTTGAAACGTAAAAGAAACTTTTAGAAGTTTCTAGAAACTGACTGACATTGTAGAAAATTCCAGAGCTAATACTACGCTGTTGTAGAAATGCTGAGATTGATCCAGTAAGTTCCATGTCTGAAAAGTTCCCTTGGACATAGTAAATAAGGGCAGTCAGAGTTTTGTTTATAGAGTACCAGTATCAACGCCAGAAGTTTGGAATTCTACCTATGCGTGTTTCGTGTACCTATTCTGCGAGAATCTTTGGGCGGTAGATTCAGCAAGTGAAAAACACAACAAAGCCCCGAAGAAAACTTTTAAAAAGTTAAACAACAACAGATTCATTATACTGTACATACCTGTCCCGAACACCTTTAAGTTTTTCCGGATCTTCTATAAGAACCTGGACACCAAGTGCCATTTTTGTTTTTTGTAAACTAAAATCCAAAAGTGCAATTTTTGCATTGTTTATTTTCTTTGGCATCCCTAGAAACAAAGAGTCGTGTATTAATAAACCAACTAATCAATAATGTACGTCAAATGAAATGACTATGATCAATAAGGAAATAACAACAACAAAAATGAAGATATGATAGGTTAAAGATAGCATCCTGTATCTCGGCAATTCGGCAATTCACTAAATAATAATAATAATAATAATAATAATAATAATAATTATTATTATTATTATTATTATTACTATTACTACTACTACTAACGAATGTTTTACAGGATAGGCCAATTCAAAATCTACATATTTACAAAAAGAATATTTACAAATAAAAAAATTCTGTTCTACCATTGGGTCCTGTTGATAGAAAAAAAATCTGCACTGTGCGTTTAAAAATAGTTAAAAATAAATCTATCTACCTTTATTCAATTAAAATATGTTAAAAAACTTTGAGAGCGATTCGAGACACAGACACACAGACACACACACCCCCTAGTGGTGGCAGGTAACTCATTAAAAAGTTTAGTTCCAGTAAAATAGAAACTTCTTTTTGTCCTCTCTAATTTAAAGTTATCACTGTTGTTTTTCCACCCAAATATTGCTTGATAGAGAACATGCTTTATTTAAAACATTACCTTTTATCTACATATACCACAATTCCACAAACTGTGAGCCAAAAAAGTTGTAATCAGCTAGTATGTGAAAAAAATCCTTGGTGCACACAGCCAAGTTACGGTCTGCAATGTGTTCACAATTATAGGTGTGCTGAAACTAACAAATCGCAGTGGGCGTTCAGCTGTGATTCAAAGTTCTGTCTAAAAAATTGCCCATTGACTACTTTAAAATATCCATACAAAAGTTGACACATTTAATTGAACATTTGAACCAAAGTAGAAGTAACAAGACACCTTGGAGGTATGGCCTTTAAAAATTTTACTAATTTTTACAAATAAGGTAAGACACCTGTTAATAACTTCAAATACACAAAAATCGAGACTCACTCAATAAAATGTTCGACTAATAAAAATCCATTTCAAATACTGCTTAACAATGAGTGTCCATCGTCAATGTCAATTTTCAATATACATGTAACATGATGTAGGAAACAGCCACAAAAGGTACAATAAAGCAAGGCATTTGCTGGACCGAAACGCAAGAATGAGCAAACGGGGTTCACGCGATACCTTACAAATGGGGAAAACAAAATGACAGTCAACCTCTTATCGTCTAAGAAATCCATATGGATACCCAATTTTTACTGGTCACTAGGTCCATGTCCCCTTTGCTACTATTCGCTCTGGTTATTATTTGCTCAACGGGACTTCTCATTAAGCAAATTTTGCCGCCATTTGCTTTTTCACCTGCCACGAGCCTTTCAGTATTGTACTTAAACTGGTCCGTTAATCTGTTTTCTGGCAACCATCTAAACATCTTCTGTTTCAGGGTATCCTTATAGATCCCATGGACAGTTTGACTAAAACTTTGATTGGAGATGAGTTTCTGCAAAGGTGATTTGATGACTGTGTTTTTTTTTGCACACATGTAAATGGACTAATGCAGTGCACATTATTTGCAACCGTTTTATTGGTTCCACAGCTTATATTATGGACTTTTCTCTAGTTGTCAACATTTTTGTTAGCTTTTCTCTTAGCTGTCGATTGCTTTCTTTTTTCTTAGCTTTCTTTTCAGTCTTAGGTCCGGAATAAGCGTGTCCCGCTTATTAAATTTTCACTTTTGGGGGTAAAACCTGTTCATTATTTGTCGGCCAGAAAAAAATGCCACAGTTCATTCAAGTTGGACGAAGACGCGTAAATTATGTATATTAATTATGTATTTGTAGACATAAAAAGATTGTTTTATTGTGTTCCTTCTTATTTTCACTTGTTCATTTTTTTAATCGGCATCATTCGGGACGAAATATCCTTGCTGATTCCACCCTCCTACTTATTTTACATTTCGGAGATTTTTACCTCACCCCAACTTCACCCTTGTGAGGGCTTCCTGCTTATTTGGGACCTTAGGGTAGCTGTCTTTTTTTCAAAGCGAACTTCTCTGAAATTCAAGTATTTCTGAGTTTCATGACGATTGTTTTCAGATATTGCGTTTTAACAATGAGCAAGAAGAAATTTTCCATTGATGAAGTGTTGGGGTACGATCTGGAGCCAGAGTCTGGGTCGGAGTTGTCTGAATAGCAAAGTGAAGACAATGATGATTTCAATGAACAGCGCTACCAGTTGATGATCGAATTCAGGATAATTCTGTTAACGTATGCCGAAGACTTGGAGAAGAGCGGTAACAAAGAAGAGCCCGATAATTTGGACCGATAACAATGAAGTACTACAAAGTGGAAAAAAATTAGACATTAAGTCATGTTTACCGGTGGCGAATAAATTCTCCATTGGAAATGAGGACAGAAATCCACTGGCAAAGGCTTCGCATTACCTTCCGAGAACTTTGATGAATTGACCACCCTGCAGTACTTCCAGATGCTTTACAAAACAGGACTTAATCGTCACCTTTCAGAGCAAACAAACATGTAAAGTGTTCAGAAAACCTCAAAGAACATTGGTACAACAACAGGAGAAGCAGAGCAGCTTTATTGGGATTCAAATGTACATGCCCGTCATACGGTTGCCACCATACCCTATGTACTGGCCAGTCGAAAGCAAGTACCCGAAAACTGCTGATTTGACGTGTATAGCACGTTACAAAAAATTGCGAGAATTTTTGCACACCGATGACAACAGCAAACTTGCACAAAGTACCAAAAAGAAAACCAAGTTATACAAAGTGAAAACAGTCTACGGACCTGCCATCAAATGAGCACTTAATTTCATTAACCATACTTAAATTTGTGGCAGCAAGACACCCTTTTAGATCTGAAAGACAGCATTCATGAACTGGCCTGGTAATTTTTGTAAGTCCAGACATATCCAAGGTAGTTTGGGGTAAACATAGCACTGTGGGGGCCATGTTTAAATTAACTTTGGAAAATAGCTAATTCATTCCAAATAACTTTGTCCAATACATAGCCATTATTCATCACTAACAGAATTTGCATATTTTAAAATATTTCTCTTGATTATTTATCAGAAGACCAAATTATGAGAGCACACGGAACGTAACTTTTTATATGTCCAATTTCAAACTGCATAAAAGTGAATGAGTCCAATCGTACGTTCTGTCCTGGTAAAGTTGCCTTGCAACATTCATTGGTTTTTCAAAGAAGCGAGTCTTTTCGACTAAAATACCGACAAATGGTGAATAACCACTCTGTTCTTTTTATTTTGTATATTTCAATTCCAAAGTTACTCCTAAGCAAATTGTTACATGGAATGTCTAAAAAACGTTGCCAAACTCCATGTTTTGTATAAAAAACAATGGTAATGAGTAGCTAGTTTCTCAACGAATTTCAGCATCTAGAAATCTGCTTTGCAAAGGTATTCCAACGATTGTTATCTAGAAAGCAAGTATGTTAGTCTCAACTCAACTCAAACCATCCAAGTTCAAAATAAATTGTATTTTTGACTTGCTTTCTTGTACATTCCTCAGCTAAAACTAAAAAATGTTCCATGATCTTCCTGTTCAGTAGCGTTTGATATTTCTGGCTTGGTAGCCAAAAAAATTATTCAGTGCAAGGTTTGGTCCTATATTGGTCTGCTTGGTGTCTCACAACAAAAAGACAGGGCATGGCCAAAAAGGAGGCTTTAATGCTGGTGCTATGGGAAAACGACAAAGTCAGAATAGGAAGAAGAGCTGTAATATACACTGATACCCTGGCTGGAGACAAACTTGGCAAGTGCAAAACTGCAAACAGCTATGATGCTAAAAGAGAATTGGAAATGACACCCTGACTTAAAACGAGTGTAAACCAAAGTTTATAAGTAAGTATGAGTGGTAAAAGAAACCTTGACTCAGAAGCAGGAACATAATGTCATGAACCCAGGTACAACAACTCAGTGGTGGTGCAGGCTATTAAAGCACAGCACACTGTTTGAATCCAATTTGGTGATAAACTTTAAATAGCTTCTCTGCCTATATACATATCTAATAAATAACAACAACATCATGATAGCTTGTCAACAGAAATATATCTACCTTCTGCAGCAACAGTACAATTAAGTGCATATCCATTAACTAGGAGACTTTCCTTCATATTTCCACCATGCGCCTTCAGTATATTTATAGCTTTTACTGGTATTTTGGTTTCACCTTTTAGACCTGTTCTTTTTACTGCCATTGCTGCATTGACAACCATTTCACCAAAAAATTGAGAATCAACTCCAACTAACTTCGAAGACAATGAAGTCTTTGCAATGTTTAAAACACAGTCTGATCCAAGGTCTTCAGTATTAATAGTAAGCTGTTCTTGTATATATTTACAAGCTTCCCTGTCAGGGCAAGAAAAATACCCTGCATTACAAACACAATTTACAAATATGATACAGAAGAATATCAAAGCTTGAATATGCCATGGGGACAAAAAGAGTTAAAATATATAAAAAAAGGTAAAATATAGAACTTGGACTAACATGGTAATTTAATACAGAAATAAGTCCTTTGGTGCAAAACAAAAAAATTTAAGTAACTTTTACTTGGGTAACATTTAAATTAAAGCTCTCAGCTTATCTTTCAAGAATGACACATATCAATACAGTATATCATTTCACAAAGTACATAAAAAAATAAATTTGGATTTTGAAATTTGTTGGTCACTGTCATAAACTAAATGGATATTAATACAATTCACCAGACCACTTCCTTGCGACTATGGGTACAAAATCACTTGGCATCTAATAGACCATGATGGTATGCATACATGGAAATATGCATATACTTTAACTGATTTATCATTCACAAATAGTAAGTTTTTCTTGGTAAAATTTCATCAATAGAAAACCTTCAGACTCAAAGAGTGGTTATGGAATCTTAATTACTGTTAACTTCCCAGCCTCATTAACACCAAGCTTAAACATATTTATCTGTAAAGAACATTTAAATGGGTAGGAGTTAACAACCATTAGTGATTTTGTTTGCATTTAAACATATTGGTAATCCTTGCTTTACTTCATATGATGAAAAGCATATCTTAGAATTTGATACTAAAATGCTAAACTTTTACTTTCAAAAATAAATGTCTAGTATGGTGCAAGAGTGGATCTGAGTACATTCCAAATCCTGTTGGACTGCATATTTTTTACCAACTGAGAAAAACAACCAGCTCTCCAAAAAGTCATTGGACATGTACATGTGCTAATATATATATATTCCACCAAAAAGCCTGATAATGTATTGCTTGTAGTAAAGGCAACACCAGAAATGGATATTAAAACAGTTTGGTGCTTATGATTTTAAAAAAGCAATCAGACTAACGTGTTTCAAGATAAAAGGGCAGTGATAGAAATGAGCATCAAATTGATGACAGTTGAAAAAGCTAACATTTAAACATTAACATTATTGCAGGCAATAAAAAGCACAACTAAGCATAGCCAAGGTCAAAATTAACAATCAAGAAATCAGCTATTCCTGACAGACATTAATAACTAAGGAACATGGCAAAATGTAACCCCCCACAAAAATGACAATCTAGCCAATTGACAGTATATCATATATCCGTGTGTATCCATATAGTGTCTATAGACATACATACATAATATATACATGATTATCAGTATACCCCAATGCTATATCAAGTTCATTTAAATTTGAACATGGTTTAATTTTATCTAAGATGGGCCTTTTCCTTAACTTATATGTATTACAACCACAAAGTTTCCTTCAAAAATAATTTTTCTTGTATGGATTCATTAAATTATTTTAATGTATCTATTATGTAGAGTGAAGTCCTAGAAAATCAACACCATTAAATATATAACTTATACATGGCTGAATTTTACCAAGCTTACCACAGAATACAAATATAAACTACTACAAACAATAAAAATTATGAACACACAAATAAATATTACAAAAATAACACAAAATACAAAACTACCCACTTGCATGCTAGCCTGTATCCACCTATAATGCTTGTTGGGTGTATTTTGTACTTCACAAGTTCATTTGCACTTTTTAGTAACTCAGCAGCAATTATAACCTATGTGGTATTAAAAATGCAAGGAAAATTAGAACCCTAAAAAAAATTGAATATAATACCCAAAGGTAAACAAAGTGGATGAGGAAAATTTTTAAGGATTTGATAAATTAATAGGAATTTAAGATGCTATTGCTTGACAAAATAGGGGCAAAAAAATACATACCACTGATGTTGTTCCATCTCCAACTTCTTGATCCTGAAGATCAGCAAGTTCACATAGCACTTTAGCAGCAGGGTGCTCTACTTCAAGAAGTTTCAGAATTGTTGCACCATCATTTGTTATGGTTACATCCTACAAAACAATTCAGTATACCAATAACAAACCGTTTATGCTTCATCATATAAAACTATATAAAACTATATATATATATACATACACATTCACACACTTCAAAATCTCTGTTGAGCTCCTTCACAGAATGGTTTTTGCTTAAATTGTGTAGTAGCAACATCCACATTTAGGTTGATGAATGATGAGTTGACAGATAAGTACTGCAGAAGTTCTTGGGGCATTTACATCTGGGGCTTGATGGCCACTTACTTATGCTGCATTTAATTCCATTTATCAACTGAAATAAGATGATTACTTAACCATGGTCACGATGACCCTGTGTTTAACCCAGGAGGCTGTACAGAGTATATTCAAGCATGTGATGTAAGCTGGCACAAGCCAATAAAAGACCATTCAAGGGGCAAGTGTGACAAGTGGCTTGCAGAAGAAAGCCATCAATTCACATCTCTGGGAAATACGAGGGCTCCTTTAAATAGGAAATGGTTGAATGGGTACTAAGTGTCGGGAGGTTATTACCAGATGAACCCATGAACCCAAGGCCTTAAATGTGTGCTTTGAGTAAATCAATTGATGGGTCTAAACATAACAAGATCATGTGTTTTAATTATGGCCCATGTAAAGATTTACAGGCTTGTGCTCAAGTTTAGAAAAAAATGAAACTGGTCCATTTGAAGTAATCCAAGATTGCATTCTTCTTGAAGATGTTGCCTATTTGGTTATTGATTCTGATAAAGATGAGGAAATTGTCACAGAATAAGACTTCAATAACTTATTAGGCACAAGAGTTCTGTAGATGCTTCATAGCTCTTATCCTAGTTTTTAAAATATGGCCACAGAGGCTTAAATGTGGCTTTACAGTATACATAAACATAATTGGCTTATATATATGGAAGTACCTAAATTCTTATAAAAAAATGAAAATGAGATTACAGTTTGCTTAGATAAAATTGGGAGTAGAAGATAAAATGAAAATAATATCATATCAATATAACCAGGTCTTGTTAAATCCATATATTATGTGCTCTATATACTCATAGGGCCCATATGACATATATATATAACTTAATTTACTCAAGCTCTTTTCCCCCAGCTTATGATACAATAACATAATGATTATGGTTAAAAACCTTTTTTCACGTAAAATTTGATGAGGTTAAATGACAGGCAAAGAATCGTAATCTGATTGATAGCATATCAAATAGGTCTTCTTCCACCTGAAAACCTGAAAATTGTGTATATTATTTAGGTGCTTAAGACTAGTTTCTTACTTAAAAGAAGTAGGAAACTAGTTTGGTTATTCATATATAATACACTCAAAACATTGGGGGAGTGGGAGTGGGAAGGTGAGGGGGAGGACTTCAAAGGAATCTGTCTTGAATAAGACAACTTGGAAAATGTGACCTGAATTATGTTGAGATCACACTTTCATTTTAAGTAATAACAAAAATTCAGAGTTCCTATTCAAAGTGGACAAGTAGTTAAAAGGAAGGAAGTCCCATATATCAGGAGGGTGGGGGCCTGAATTTCTTAACTTTTTATGGTGCTCAGCACCTTTTGACCCTCTTTGATTTGCCTACCATGCAGGAACAACATAAAAATAAAAACATGACACAAACATCGGAACACCAGAGGAAAAAGAAGTTAAAAGGATTTTCATAATAATATGAGGGCTTAGTTCACATGGAAACTGCTGAGACAGGACTCCAAGATGCACTCCTGGCTTTAACATTGCCTTTTTTTCCATAGTGATTTTTTAGTTCTAAAAATAAACTACAATAGTGACATAAATAGTAAGAGTAAAAAGCAAAAATTGTTGAAGGTAGTTGGATCAACAACATACTTACCACACTAATAAACATTATATATTCAAGTCTACATTACAAATTGGAGAGTTTCTGAATATTTTGTTTTGGTTAAAAAAACTGCCTCGTCAAGGTAGAGTTTCATCAAAAGACAAATTTTTATCCAAAGCAAAGATTCTGATTCTTTTAAACTCTATACAGCTAAACCACTTCCTTATTCCTAGCAAATAAAAGTACATTGAAGAAAATGCTGTGATGGAAATTTAATGCCAAAAATAGCATCACTTTTAGGTAAGTGCACATCCCTCCAGTCAATTGACAAATTATTTGCTTATCTCATTCAACTATTTGACATATAATTACCTACAGCAAGCCAAATATTCAAGCATTGATATGATCAGAATACAGTGTACTTTCAGATCTTTTCTATGATTGAATATTCTGAAACTCTTCTCACACCTTGCAGGCATTACTTTATTAACATATACGCAAATCTGACTTTTAAAAAGCAAAACAATGATATACTAAACTAGTTGCTAATAAAAAATTAAGATAAGTATGCAAAACTAGGTGAAAATGTTCTGTTAAAAACAACTCTGGAGCAACATTTAATAACTTTTATGTGTATAAGTTTTCTTTGCATTTAACATTTCAATTGGTGAATCTAATTTGTTGGGGGTTTTTGACAATATTTTTCCACAACTCCTTAATAATTGCACCTTTTTCATATATAATAAATGCATAAAATACCTACCCCAATGTCATCAACCAGCATTTTATCAAGGCCAACTGGCCCTAGTGAGCTCTTTACAATATTTGCAATTGATGCTGCAGCCATCACTACAAGTACATGATAAAGTTATAGAGTACATATACATTAAAAAATATATAAATACACACATATCTTATTCTAAATGAATGAAACAAATTCAAAAGTTTATTTATATATTCAAAAAATGTTACCATCTGACAAGAAAAATAAGTATCTTACAAATACATGGAAATAATTGAAGGTGTGCCACCTTAATGGCATGTGTTAGGTATGAAATTACACATAGTGACTCCACATTATGACTGCACATGGTGATAGAACCCTCAAGATTAGCATTTGCAATCCAGCTGACCATTATCTGACCTCTTTTTTACTTCTGCTCATGAGCATTGTAAAGCTTCACCTTTAACTCCTTTTGAATCTTCTGATCATTTGTTGTCACTAGAGATCAGGGCAACTGGACTTCGTTAAGATGGGCCAGCAATGTTTGTCAGTGAGTGGTTTCTGATGATTAATCTTAATATGCTTAGTGGCTCTGTTGATCTATTTCCTCCCAAAAAGTAGGTAGTTGTATTGAAAGATTTTGTTGTCGAAACTTTTCAACCATTGCTTATTAGAGTTTGGCTTTTATCTTCCTGGAAAGTTTCTAATGTTGCTGCTGTCTCAAAAAATGTATATGATATATCTGATCCTGGCAAATATGGAACTGCAAGTTATCTTTCTTTCATCGAACAGAAAGAAAAACATGGATGGTTAAGCTTGTCTGAAACACAAGAAGTAAACAGTACAAGGAATATTGACAGTTCAATTATTGTGGTAGCTTTAACCATCATCTTATATTATTTTAACAAGGGTAACTGAGGCAATGTTCTTTGCAAGCAGAGACCAAGTGCTATTTCATTTGCATTATTGGAGCTTTATCTACTTTGAAATATCTATAATATGTGAGATTTATGATTTCATTTCTGAATTCTACTTTGGTTGGCAAGAGTACAAAGAACTTATTTGTATTACTTAACAGCCCTCCTTATATCTTTTTCTTCCTAGGGTAGTTTAAGCCCTTAGGTGCTACTTAGGAAATTAAACCACCAAAATTTGTAAGTCTTCAGACATTTGCTTAAAAACTTAAAATTTTGAGTTGCTTCTCATGTTGCTTGAATATAGTAAAACTGGTTGAATATATATATATACAGAATTGACCCTTAATTATCTGAACAAGAAGGGTGGCAAACAATTTGCTTTGGTAACTGATTATCCACACACAAACAACACCTTACCCATTATACATGTGCATGAATTTATGTTAGAACACAAGTTTATGTAAATATTTACCCAGACCAGAAGATCTTGTTTGGGTAACCCAAAATTCATATAATCGTGTCGAGATGGACAGTGTAGTTTTTTTATTCTTTCCAACTTATTATATCTTATATTACGCTCTGCATTTATGTATTGAGCACTTTAATACGGATAACCGAATCAAAAGCTTTATATATATATAATTTGAGCCATGATAATAACATGCTTAAAGCAGCAGCTAATCTCATAAGTCTCATGCTTGAGTTCTTAAATCAGAGAACTAAGGGAGGGCATTGGTAAACTTTGGCAAGCTTTACAAAGCAGAATAAAATCAATGGAAAAAACTAATGAACATGAATAAGATCAATGAGATGAGCATTAATGCTGTAAAAAAAAAGAACTGAAAGAACGAGTTACAGCTAAGAGTACCAAAAGCAGAAGATATGAGTGGAGAATCAATCAACACTAACAAAACCAAATGCTCAGTAATAACCTTAAGATGCCTTTTAAGAGATAAGAAGGGAAGGAAGGATGTAATGATAACATACTTGATGCTGATGAATTTCAAACTTTGTGGAAAGGGATTTGAGAGAAAGAGATGAAGCAAAATAACAAAGCAGAGTGGATTGAGTCGGTTGAAAATGAAGTTCACGATGACACAACATTGGCTAATAAACTGTCAAATTAAAAGTTACAAGGTCCAGATGGCATCCAAGGATATTGAATTAAGAACTTAGTACCAGGTTATGTACCCAAGTGGTAAACTAAGAAAACAACATTGCCCTAGTAAAGAGGCAAGCAGATTGCAGCATTTCTGTTACTAACTCACACTGACCAGTACCTCAATAATGCATAACACCATCCACTCTCTGTTTGTCAGTGTCTATCACCTCTATTTGGAAGAGCAAGAAGTATTAGTCCAACCCATATGACTAGTGTCATTTAGTGTAGTTTTTTTCAAATCTATTGGGGAGTGTCATAAATATGGGATCTGAGTAAAGCTAAAGTGGTATGAACATCAACCAGAACCAGTACAAGAAAATAACAGATGTAAGATACTGTGGTATTTAAATACCCAGACTGACCGTGTGATTAAAGCTAGATGCCCTGATATGATTGTAATGGACAAAGGGACAAAATCCACTAAAATCATCCTTTGCCATACCCTGCAATGTGAATCTAAACTTCAATGTGATAGTAAAAAAAGAGAGATATCAAGACCTTCCATGAGAGATAAAGAAAGTATGGGGAATGTGGGTGACAGTCATCCCCATGGTCATAGGAACACTTGGAACAACACCAAATAATAAAAAAGAAGAGATGGGAGGGCATTGAAAAAGAGGCATGGATTGCTGAAATACAGAAAACTGTGATACTTTACTCTGCCAGGATTATGAGAAAGGTTCTTGTCATTTGAGAAATCTTGTTGATGCCAAACCTTGAGAATACATTTCCACTGACATTTCGTGAGTTAAAAATGTCTAAAATGTTAAAAAATTCTTAAAGAAAGTTCGATAGTGAGATTAAAAAAGTAGAAAACATGAAAGTACAGCAGAGGAGGTAAAAAATGAGAAATGAGCCTTTTTATTGTTTAAATTTACCTGTTGTTGTACCAAGTCCTATTTAAACTCCACACAGTGTGAATTTCAGACTGTATAAACCAGTTATATTTTACTTAATGAAAATGGGTTTACACAATCACCCTGCTATTCATAATAGTATTTGCAACCTTGCTATTGATTACAGTATTTTGGTTCACTTGATAATTCAGCTAAACTATTAAAATCTGGTTAATAATGACAGGAGAAAAGTTACATTTAAACCAACCCAGAGGCCTATTTGCAGATAGAAGATAACTAATTGCTTACCAACTGCAAAAAAATTACTGTTAGAACCATATTTGTAAATATTATGATTCATTCTCTCGAGTACTAAATTTGATATTAATAACTAATGACAGGAAAGAGATGTCTTGATATTAATACCTAATGGCAGGAAAGAGATGTCATGATAACAACAGTTGTGCAATTTTGAGGTTTTCATGTAGTTACATTCATTTCACCAAGTGTTGTAACATCACCATCATTTCCAATTCCCAGCATCTACAGCTTCTCAATTCAACTGGATTTGACAGCTAATAAGCATTTTTAACCAACATGGTTTATTTCAATAAATAAACAAAATATATTTCAAAATGCTGCATGCTCAAAGTTTCATGACACACATGAATATATACCCTTAAGCCTTCTTTCTCTATACTAAGGAAATGATGGTGTATATCTTAACTTAATTTTAACCCCGAAGACCATGCTTGGTCTCATTCAAGCATGAAATACCAGGGGTATATTCTTTCTCTCCCGGGCCGTTTACGCC
>RDPX01000025.1:1493804-1507039 GCA_003991215.1 Morbakka virulenta
TACTGGTTTTGTGAAAAAGGCATATGATGCACACTTTGGAGACCAGGACAAGCCATTTGCACCCCATTACAGCTGCAAAACATGTGTTGAGAACTTGCATGATTGGAGAAATAACAAAAAGAAAAGTTCGCTGTTTTCTGCTGTCATGGTGTGGAGGAGGGAAAAGATCATGTGACAGACTGCTGTTTTTCTATGACTAATCTTCAAGGAATCAGTTGCAAGAACAAGCATTGTGTTAAGTATCCTGATGTTCTGTCTGCCACAAGATCAGTCCCTCCTGGTCCAGACCTACCTGTTCCCAAGCCAGATGTTGCAATGGAATCTAGCTCCGAGACAGAATCTGATAACATATGACTGAACAGAGTGTGAAGAATACATGCCAGAAGAGAATGTAGAACTAAGTAACTATGACAGCTAAGTAAACTTGACCTGATTGGACAAAATGAGTATGATTTTTGGATTTTGCATAGCAAACTACCCAAGAATCAGCTATTAGATGTTTGACCTTTTTAAACTTTTCATGCCAGTGTTATTGTTATTATTATTAATTATTTTGTTTAATTTTAATGGTACACTGAAACAAAAAGGTGTCAGCAGAGACCTGGTGAAGGATAGGATAACTTGGAAGTCAATTTCAAGAAATCGTCCAACACATGCTAGCATGTAAACCAGACGTTAAACTGAATATGATGATGATGATGATATCAAAAATCTTCTGGGTAATGTCATGCCAAACCATTCAGAAAATTTTAATTCTAAACTGTGATCTTAAGAATTTGTTCTTTTTTAACCATACTGAGAAACATTAAAACTGAGAATAACATGAAAATATAAGCTTTAGACTGACTGGACCCCCATTTTTGCATTATTTTCAAATATGCTTCATGCTACATTACTTTCACCATAACAACTTGATATAGTGATATTAATTTCATTACAATAGCTTTTAAGCCAATGAGTTCAAATACTATGCTCAAAAAATCCTAACAATGACTAGAATGTACCCAAGTTGGTTGAGGAACACACTGTGCCCAGTCTTTTAGCAAAACACATACCTGGTATTTTAAAAAGCCAATATCTGTTATAGTACAAAGCAATAAAAGTAAGTTTGGTTTTAAGAAACTTCATAGCATTATCTACATAGCCAAATTTTATCCTGATGACAAAATTGGGCAAAATACATCACAGCTGGAGCTTTTGGCATTCTTAATTGTCTGTAAAATTACAGGTCCATTTTAAGCAAGTCTTCAAAGAGATGATGTAGAGACACATATTGGTTTAACAATGTTGAAGGTTAATATGTGATGGGTGCCAAAATAATTAAAATTCCATTATTGTGAAATTGACAAACTATATGTTAGTTGTGGCAGCAGCCACAAATCCTTCTTTAAGTGGTGTCTTTTCATCACAAAAGTAAGAAAGAGCATAGAATAATACCATAATCACACGTGTCTCAGCATACGTTATTAAATGCATCCACAGTTAGCTGAATATCAATCTTTTATAGTATAACATCATCCTCATTATGATAGTGTGTTTGGTGTGTGAACTTTTGGAAGTATATTGCTAAATGGAACATAAATCAAAGGGACATCATCTTTGTAGGTCCAATGG
The DNA here is from genome assembly GCA_003991215.1 of Morbakka virulenta. Classification (NCBI taxonomy): domain Eukaryota; kingdom Metazoa; phylum Cnidaria; class Cubozoa; order Carybdeida; family Carukiidae; genus Morbakka; species Morbakka virulenta. The sequence goes on from RDPX01000025.1 coordinate 1,495,419, forward strand.
ATGTTTTATGTGTACCCAAGAGGATGCATAAAATTACAATAAACATCTTCATCATCAGGGGTGACCTCACAAACAAGACGTAAACACAGGGTTTTCCACTCATTTTGTTTGAGCAGGCCTAAGGGGGGTCTGGGAAAATTTACCCCCCTAGAAAATTTGAAATCCCAGTCCAACCAAGTCCAACTGAATGGCACCATAAGACACCCAACTACTGGGGAAAAATGATGCAAAAAAATAAATAAAAATAGATATATGTAATCAAATGACAGTTCAAAGCAGAAATAACTCTTTGTTTACTGCCAACCAGGCCTAATTTTACTTTGACTGCCCTAACAGATAGGCAGTTTAAAAAGCCATTAAAAACCTTTGCATACCCTACATAGTAAAGTATAAGTACTTGCAATGTCTAAGACTGACAAATGTAATTTTGGCAAATTAAAGAATCAATGTAATTGTTCTGAAGATCTGCATTCCTACTTCTTTTTATACCCCCTTTGCACTGTCACACTCCATAAAACAAGCCCCAATTTTACTTTAAGAGATATTTCTTCAGAATTTTGAAGATACTTTAGATTTCATGGCCTATAATTATTATTAGCCGTGAAATTTAAAGTGACAAGCTATATGAAGTTTATATCACATTACTGACAACACAAAATGGAATATACCTTCGTCGGTTGGTGTAATTGCGAAATAACTAAAGGGAAGATCCATTTAGACCTCCACAGCCAACCTAATGTTTACAAAATACAAACTTGATAGATAATGATATGTGTATGTGAACCTGTTAATTTCTCTTGACGCAAAATTGCTTAACGTACTTCAACTTAGGATACATGGAAAAAAGTAACTATGTTGAGAAAAACCCCTCAAATATGTAACAAAATTACCACCCATGCACTTCCATGACAAACGAATTTTGACTTTGGAAAAATTTGACTACTAGATATTCTTGTCTTAAAACATGTCTTATTTGTATGGGCAGAAGTGAAAGGGTTAGCATAAATTTGGTAGAATCCAAATATTTTGGGCAACACCTGATCCCTTAACTTACCTTTTGACATGCAACAAAATCGACTGTAATCCCATCCTACATATTTATTCTACATATCCTACATATATATTACAGAAAGCAGTAAAGCAATTTTACTGCTTACTGTAGTACTCGAATTCAACCTTGACTTAAAGGAAATAATGTGAGGAAATAATGAAGGCTCCTGTTAAAATAGGTCATTAGGTGGAGTAAGGCGTCATAAGTGGTAAATCACATGCCTCCTCCCTTACTTTTCAAATTTAATAGTAGTGACCATTCTGGCTATTTCAGTGAGTAAAAACTAAACTGGAGGAAGATATTATTGTAGAAAGCCACACAAAGGCGACTAAAGTGGGGTATCACCGAGTAAAAAACTGCACCCCTCCGCTAATGAAAGTAAGAAACGATTCTTCTTAACAGTAAACAGCTTTAAACCCTTAAAAATTTTTACCCTTACCGTTTTGATTTCTTACATCCTCTCCTGTCGATCTCTCACCACCAACGAGTAAACTTGCCATTTTGATAACAAAAGGTGACAAACGGTACAAACTCCTTTCAGCCTAAGCACACTCCTTTCCTGAACGATGTTTTACTTCTGGAACCTTCTGGCGAGGCTGCATGTGTATCAAATGAAACTGAGGCAAAATGGTCCATTTTTTTCAAACAGAGACTGATTCAACAAGCCATCTCTGTTATCTTTTCTGTGGAAGAAATTTCCTCCATTGGTTATCTTTACCCGCTGTAAAATTAATCGGGAAGCGTTTTTAGCCAACACAGAGACAAATCTGATACGACGTAGAGGTAAATTACCTCATTGATGGAGCACTATGAAAAAGATAGGATAAAAAAACCGGACAAATTGAAACCAGAGCCATGGGACATTCAAGTGACACCAGGATCCAAGCGCTCTAATGTTATCTCTCATGCACTAAAACAGCTTCGCGAAAAGGATACTATTTTCATTACAGGAATAGGCGCCCAAATCACCAAAGCTATCACGATAGTGGAAATAGTGAAAAGAAGACACCATAATCTTCATCAGGTGACGAAAATTTCATACACAGAATTACAAGAAAAATGGACCCCAAAGGACAAGGATAAAGAACTTGAATCAATTATAGCTACGAGGCATTTGCCCACTGTTCATATAACACTATCAAAGGTCTCGTTTCCAGAAGGTACACTAGGTTGTCAGAGCCCAAAAGAATCACGGAAAGATTTTTCACCAGGGATAAACAGAGAGCTTGCGTCTGAATTTTACGAGGTACAAAATCGTAAAACCCAGAGACAACAGAAGGCGACCTAATGGCAGCGGAGAGTCCATTATTAAATGACAGACATTTGTTTTTTAAGCCGACAAGCGAATGATTTAAAAATTGTTAGACAGTTTGTATTTCGTACAGACTAATTCAATTAGAAAATAAATACGACTTGTACTTTGATTCATATTACTTGTTTAGGCTATTGTTTATCCATTATTTCTCTTGCCACTGTAATCATCTTTGTGTAAGTAGTTCCATTATAATGATCACTACTGGTAGAAATAATATATAGCTTATCAGGTTTTTATGATTGATTAAAGTAATGCAAGGATTTATATCTGTACATATACACATGTATAAATGTATACTATATTTCCTTCGATAAGCGCTGCAGCAAAAGGAGTTAGTGTAAAAGTTAGTAGTGGGATTTATTTGCCATAAAATAAAAGTCATCTAGACAACCTCTTTATTCTGATGTCCTTAACCATTTTTGTTTTAATTCAGTTATGTTATGTTTGAATTTTGTTCTTAGCCGTTTTCCCAACTTTTGCTTTAATAAGCATCGTGTATAAAACCTTAAATATTAGATGACTTGGAACACGTATATGAGGGAATATGGTATTTGTATTTATATTTAATTACAGGGAAGTACAGGATTACTAGTATCCTAGGATCTCTGGGATTGCAAACAGACTCAGCATTCAGCCAGTTAAAATGGTTAAACAAATTGAGCTTATTACCTCCAGGAACATCACTATGTTCTGAATAAGCAATCTCTTTATGGTAAGCTGTTGATATACCATTCTGGCACTAATGCATAAATTATAAATAAAAGAGGTTTTTAATTAGAATATAAATTCTTTTCAGGAGTGTTTTGGATTGTTTCTAAGACAATAGGCCTGTGACATTTTTTCTTGAAAAAGATATCAGTTAAGAGGTACATTCCAAGACACCGATTTATGTCTAAAACTAGCATTTTTATTTTGTTTATTATACAAAAATTGTCTTTCCCCTCACCCCTGTTTTCAGTCAAATTATGTGTAATGTGACCAATGTCATATATTATACATATGAATAGATAGAAGCATATTGATATATTTCAGTAAAAAAGCAGCATAACCAAATGGAGAAATTCAACACAATGTTAACTAAATATAAAAAAGTATGGTATAATAATGGAAAATAAGGGATGTTTTAAATCTTTGTTATTTCCTTTTCAGGAGTGAATTAACAACATCCATGAACACATTTCTTTTTGACGTCAACCGGAAGAAGTGATGACAAGCTTCAGACTGTGTAGTCTGAATGTAGGACGTTTGAGGTAGATCTGGTGAAGTAGCAGAGTTTCTTGAGCAAAGACACATTGATTTCTGCTGCATCCAAGAAACATGATGTAGAGAGAAATCTGTAAGAATGATAGAAGGGGAAAAGGCAACATACAAACTGTTTTGGTTTGGTAATGGAAAAGGCACAGGTGGAGTAGGTATCTTTGTGGCAGAGAAATGGATAGACAAGGTGATTGATGTCAAATGCATAGGTGATCAAATTATGCTGATTAAACTGATGATAGGTGGGATAATCTTCACAGCAATATCAGTGTATGCACCACAATGTGGCATGAAGAAGTCAAGGCTGAATTCTATGATGGTCTCATTGCAGTCACTAATAAGCTGGCAGAGAAAGAAGTTGTTGCTATTGCAGGTGATCTAAATGACCATGTTGGAAAAACAGCATCTGGGTTTGAGGGAGTCCATGAAGGAAATGGATATGGTGACTGAAATAAGGAGGGTGAAAGAATTCTAGAGTTTGGACTTGCCATGGACATGTCGGTGGTGAATACTATTTTCAAGAAAAGGAATAGCCATCTGGTAACCTATGAGTCTAGGACAGCTAAGCCTCACGTGGTCTACATTTTGTAAGGATGAAAGATGGGAAGTATTTGCAAGATGTAAAAGTGATACCTGGTGAAGAATTTGTGACCCAGCATAAGCCAGTAATTTGTGACTTTAGGATTAAGAAAGTATATAAACTGAAAAGAAAGTATATCCCAAGGAGAAAGATGTGGAGACTAAATGATGGACAAGTAAAGTAGGTCTTTGAAGATCAAGTGAATGGAACTGTGGCTGCTGGTCCAGGTAAAGACCTAGGAAGTGTAGGTGAGCAATAGGAGAAGATCAAGGATACACTTTCAATTTTGAAAGCCACAGACCAAGTCTGTGGCTGGACAAAAGGGCTTCCATGTCATAGAGTGACATGGTGGTGGAATGCTTCTGTTGAAAATTATGTGAAAGAAGAGAAGGCTGTGGAGTCTATGGAAAAGGGGTTAGTGAACAAAGAAAGGTATCTGGAGGCCAAGAGAGCAACCAGGCGAGCAATCTACAAAGCAAAGATGGATGCCAAGAAAAGGTTTCCAGACATTCCATAGAGATGACCAGAAGAATGAAGTATTCAAGATAGCTAAGCAGATGATCAAGACTAATCAGAATATCATTGGGAAAAAGTGCATCAGGAATGATGATGGAGAACTTGCAACAAGTGAACTTAAAAAGAAGAATGCCTGGAAGTGCTATTATGAGAGATTGTTGAACACAGAGTTTTCGTGGGACAGAAAATCTTGGAGAGGTAGAAACAGTATCTGGCCCAGCCATTTTTATTGAGAAAGAAATGGTGAGGAAAGCAGTAAAGAAAATGAAGAAAGGCAAAGCAGCCAGTCCTTCAGGTGTTGTGGCAGAGATGGTCAAAGCTGCAGGTGAAAGTGGTATAGAGATGATCACTGATCTAACAAATCAGATCATAAGAGATGGTGTCATTCCTGAGGACTGGGAAATAAGTACAATTATCAATTGTTACAAAGGAAAAGGAGAAGCTCTAGAAAGAGATAATTACAGAGGATTAAAGCTAATGGACCAAGTCCTGAAAGTTGTTGAAAGAGTTATGGAAAAACAAATTAGAATTGAAATAAACATTGATAACATGCAATTTGGTTTTATGCCTGGACGAGGAACTATTGATGCCATTTTTATCCTTAGACAAATGCAAGAGAAGTACCTTGCGAAAAACAAGAAGCTGTACTTTGCCTTTGTGGATTTGGAAAAAGCCTTTGACAGAGTGCCAAGAGAAGTTGTTTGGTGGGCTTTACGGAAACTAGGAGTAAGTGAATGGCTGATTAAGGTTGTTCAGGCAATGTACAGAAATGCTAAAAGTCGGGTAAGGGTCAACAGTTCCTATACTGAGAGTTTTGGAGTTGGAGTTCATCAGGGATCTGTACTAAGTTTACTGCTTTTTATTTGTGTGTTGGAAGCACTGTCAAGAGAGTTTTGAAAGGGTTTCCCAGAGGAATTGCTATATGCAGATGACCTGGTTCTCTCCAGTGAGACATTGGATGGTCTACTTGCTAAGTTAGAGACTTGGAAGAAGGGTTTGGAAGGTAAAGGCTTGAGAGTGAACATGGGAAAGACAAAAGTAATTGTCAGTGGTTGCAATTTAGCCAACAAAGCCATTGGAGAAAGGGAAGTTTCCCTGTTCAGTCTGTGGGAAGGGAGTTGGGAGCAACTCAATCTATTGTGGTTCTTGCAAGCACTGGGTCCATAAATGAAGCAGTGGAATAAAGGGCAAACTGACAGAAAGTAACCGTTTTCCAATGAACTCAGAAGGAGATTAAATCTGGACAGTATTGACAGCTCTATGCAGAATAGGAGGCTTCGTTGGTTTGGTCATGTGGAGGAAATGGACAAGAATGTTTGGGCAAGTAGATGCAGAACAACCAAGGTGACAGGAACCACTGTCAGAGGAAGACCGAAGAAAACATGGGAGGAAGTGATAAGGATGGATCTCAAAGAAAAAGGTGTCAGCAGAGGCCTGGTGAAGGATAGGATATCTTGGAAGTTGATTTCAAGAAAGCACCTAACACATGCTGGCGTGTAAAACGGACCTTAAACCGAATATGATGATGGTGATGATGATGATGTAATAAATGTTCTGGCGTCGCTCATTTTTCATTCAACATTGTGATATTTTTAAGTATCTTGTAAATAACTATCTTTGTTACTCTGTTGGCATGTGGAAAACTAATAAAGCACCAATGCCAAAACCTTTGTGCTTATTTTTCCTCTTTCCATTTGCTTTCTTTTAAATCAAATCCAATTTATTACTCATTTTTTCATAAGCTACATCATTCTTTAATTTATTAACAATAATTTGGGTTATATTCGACGTGTTTGTCATTGTCTTTTGACCGTATCCAAATTCATTTTAGTTGGGCTTTCTTCATCAAGTGTGTTGGGCTTTCCCAGTGAAATACGAGGAGATTTTTTGCAGACTTAATCTCATCAAGAAGTGGTTCCACACAAATTTAACAGCTGAATTGATTTCCCTCCATCAGATGCTCTACGTATTGGCTAATTAAAAACGTCTAATTGTCAGTGATTTTTAGTTTCTATTAACAATGTTTCTGCCCCCAAATCAGACCTTAACAAAATTAAGAATAAACAAATTTTTACTTCGGTTCTGAAAGACAAGGCCACCAAATAAACTGTTTTATACTCAACGGTGATTAGCCATGATAATAATTTATCATGTGAAGTTTTTGAATATTGCTAAATATATATTGATCTGGCTTTGCAGAAAATGGTTTTCATTGCAGTTGGAAATTTATAAGTTTAAAGAATGCTTCTTATATTACGGCAGAAGTCAGCTGTTTTTCCCCACATATTTCTAGTGTGAGAGATGTTGCTTAAACAAATACACTTACAGTGTAGTTGTTGAAAAGTATTTTTGGGGAAAACTTAAACAAGCTAAAGACTTTGCGTAGAGTATCTCTTAAGACTTTCTTTTATGCTACAAAAATGACCCGTAAAACCTACGGTGGAAAGATTTAATCCCTGGCACATTTCAAAATGTCAACCAAATGTAGGCAAAAACCAGTCTTTAAGGTGGACAAGTCATAAATCAATAAAAAAGATTTTTATGCTGATTAAATTTTCTTAAAAGTAAGCACTGAAAACAAACAGGAGAAGTGTTACATCCTATTGAATGTTGCCATATTAACTTTCCACATAAAATATTGGATATCAGGTAAAAGTTTATGAGCTACAAAAGGGCTGACCAGTTTTATTTGTCCATTGTATTCATATGATTAGAGTGCTATTAGGAATAAATAGTAGATGGTTATTTCAATGCCATCTTGAATGCCAAAAGCTGGATTTATATGAATGGTTTGATAAACAAGGAGTGGAACTTCATTGATTTGTAAATTTTTGGTTTTATCTGCCATTTTTGACAAGGGTAAAGTTCACTACCTATTTTTCTTTCCTTTCACTTTGTGCACATGTTGTTTGTAATAGACTCCGCCTCATTCCCTTATTTTTATTGTATACATATTCAATACAACATTGCAAAAACAAGCAGCTGGTTGAATGTCTGCTGACTGACCTTGGAACAGGGGAGCAAGCAGAACGAGAGCGGAACAAGCTAGAAGAAGCAAAGAACAATTGGAACAATCCAGGAACCAACCATGTGAGGATGAGATACTTGGTCTACATGATTTTTTTGAAAATGGAGACCATTGAAATGTAGGCAATTGCAGCAATTCTTCATGACATTGAGGACAAGGTAAGGAATTTTGACTTACGGCAACCAAGTAAAAGTTTTAACTTAAGAATGGAAATTATGTGAAAATGGAGACTAATTGTATGCACTAGAGGTCATCTGCCCTTGGGACCCAAAACCTAGGTTGCACAAAATTGTGAATATATTAAAATTTTTAAATGCCAGAAAATGTTTGATCTTAAAATGCAAAAAACACAACATCAACAAAAAATCCACACAATAACTTCAATGTCCAAGAAAATTTCACTAATTTGGTATGGTCAAGAGTGTGTAACCGCTATTTAAGTAGGCCAGAGTGTCATTGGATTTTCAGCAAGCTGTTTTTAAAAGCAAAGGAAATGCACAAGAGTGTGGCAACTAGAGTGGGATAGAGTTAATGAACCGCACCATGAAATTCTGGGAGAGAGTTTTGGATGCAAATGTCATAAGGAAAAATTGGCTTTTAACCTAACCATTCACTCTTCAACGTTGAAATTTTATTGAGCTGAGCTTCTTGTTGTAACCCTGTTTTGTGTATGGTTAGCGGTTTCACAGTCGTTGCCGCCGTCTTTGTTGTTAGTTATAGGTAGGAGATTTTATCCTTATTAAAACCTGAGTTTAGGTCAACAGTTTCATTTATTTTTACAACAATTCAATAAGTATAAAGCTTTAAAACAACATGGATAAAATTCTGAGGCGAGAGAGACAAGAAACGATTCCTAGTAGCAGCACTGCAGCGAAAGAGTGGCTTCATTGGAAACGCACATTCGAAAACTTCATGGCTGTATTACCCGAAAAAAACTTGGTTAAACTTGCAGTACTCGCCAACTTTTTCTTGCCTAACATTTTCCAACGCATCGAAAAGTGTACCAAATGCGATGCAGGCATCAAAATGCCCCTAGAGCTCTTCGTTAAGCCAAAGAATGAGATCGTTGCACGTCATCTCTTAGCGGCTAGAAGCAAACGCCAACCGAAACGCGAGGTGAATACTTTCAAGCCCTAGAAAGGCTAAGTAAACATTGCGACTTCAAAAACGTAACAGCTGCTGAGTATTGTGACGAGAGCATAAGCGATGCCTTCATTTCAGGATTTCAGTCTAATTTCGTCCGCCAAAGGCTTTTGGACAGTAAAAGATCGGAATTAAAAACTGTCTGATCAAGCAAGGCCCCTTCAATCTGTTAAGAAAAGCTCTGAGTCCTATTCAACTCCAAATACAGTTGTCAAAAAAAATTCAAATTCAATTTTTGTTTTGTTTAACATGTAGCACCTTTGGTCAGAGCAATACAATCTCATGTATTTAACAACTTATCACATAAAATTAATTGAAATTCAAAACCATTTGTCGCATACTTGATTGATATCATTTCAATCTGTTTTACTTATTTACTATAAAGCTATTTCACTGTCTGGATAAATAAAGCAAGTCATACTGTGCAGTACCTGTGCAAATAGGTAATGGAAGTGGCAGTTAGCCTTGGATCTGCCTTCTGTTTTCCTCGTTGATACAATACCGCTTAAATTGTATTTTCTCAATTTACCGTGTTACTACAAATGAATGACAGAAAAACCTCTTTTAAAACTGACTTTGATTTTATTACAATATTTAATTAGTGTACGTATTACCGATAATGGTTGTTTTTCCCTTCCGCTAGAACGTTCTTAGGTTTGTGATATTCAACCTATTGGTAAGTCTGCTTCCAAAAAGACTGGTTCTTTGTATCTCGCTAGAGAGCACATTACGTCTGATGTCATTTTGTGTCCCTTTAAATCTGCCATCCGTCCTTGTATCGAGTACTGTTTTCAATTGGACGGGTGATCCCTCATCTCAGTTTAATATTTTTGATAAAGCTCAGAGACATGTTTGTACGTTGATAGTCCTAATTCCTACTTGTGCTCTTCAACCTTTACCCTATCGAAGAATTTGAGCTTGTTTTAGTCTTTTCTAAAGGTATTATTATCGGAAGGCGTCTAATAAGATTTCATCGCTGGTACCACCTTAGTTTGTTCCATCGCATGTCCTTCGTTTCTGTTGACATCTTCATCCTTAACCAGTTGCTGTTCGTCGTTGCATTGAATTCTTTTGTCAGTATAACTTTTTTTCGTTCAGATGACTAGGTTGTAAAATTCTTTGGCTTTTATGTGCTTTCCTCCACCATTTGACTTAAATGTTCTGGAATTCTAAAGTTAACTCATCACTTGGCTTACCTTTTTTTGTCTTTCCGTCACAGTTTCATACACCTAAATGCCATAAGCTTGTATGGCTGTCAAGCAAAAAAGAATTCATTTATTTATTTTTTTGTAAAGATTTAAGGAACACTGCAACTACTCTCTTTACAGCCGATGAAATTTGACATGGAGCTTGTCCCGACAGAAAGTGTTAAGTAATTTGTATTGATTAGCAAGAGGTATTTAGTTACTGTTGAAATCAATAAAATATCCACAATAACAGTTGAAATCAAAATTGTAGAAATGGTGACGTTATCACAATGATACCCAGATATCTACTACTATGAACGACGATTTCAGATTCATTGTACAGGGATAATACAAAACCATTGGGCACCAGGATGGTGACGTATTAATTTTTTGTCTTTATATACTGCTTTAATGTCCATTTCTAAGCTCAGAATGAACCAGCACGCTATGGTTTTTCTTTTTTTTTGCAATGCTAAAAATGCACATTGTACTTCTGGCAATTTTTTAGAAATTAATGTTTTTCTGCCCTTCTCTCGTTCTTGATAGTGTGCTTGGTGATGGGATCTAGACAATAACTTACACATTAAATTTTATTCAATCACAAAGATTCGCTGATATGACAGAAATAGCAAACCAAAGATTTCAAGGCTATCATCAATTAACTAGATAAACAAGTTAAGAACATACGTCCAAAGTCAAAATTTGCTTCCATAACGTTTTGTCTGCTTTCATGTTCGAAATGAAGTACCATTTCGTGGGACAATAAAATATTTGGCTATGACAGAGAATACGAACCTTGGTAGACTAGACTTCCTTATTATTATTCTTGTACTACTACTACTACTACTACTACTACTATTATTATTATTATTATTATTATTATTATTAGTAGTAGTAGTAGTAGTAGCACTAGTAGTAATAGCAGTACTACTACTACCACCACCACTACTACTACTACTACCACTACTACTCCTCCTACTACTACTACCACTACTCCTACTACTACTACTACTACCACTACTCCTCCTCCTACTACTACTACCACTACTACTGCTACTACTACTACTACTACTACTACTACTATTATTATTATTATTATTAGTAGTAGTAGTAGCACTAGTAGTAATACCAGTACTACTACTACCACCACTACTACTCCTACTACTACCACTACTACTCCTCCTACTACCACTACCACTACTACTGCTACTACTACTACTACCGCCACTACTACTCCTACTACTACCACTACTACTACTCCTACTACTACTACCACTACTACTACTCCTACTACTACTACCACTACTCCTCCTCCTACTACTACTACTACTACTATTACTACTACTACTACCACTCCTCCTACTCCTCCTACTATTACCACTACTACTCCTCCTCCTACTACTACCACTACTCCTCCTACTACTACTACTACTACTACTACTACTACTACTACTCTACCACTACTACTACTACTACTACTACTACTACTACTACTACTACTACTGCTGCCACTACTACAACTGCTGCAACAACTAATACTACTA
>RDPX01000025.1:1507064-1568888 GCA_003991215.1 Morbakka virulenta
ACTACTACTACCACTACTACCACTCCTCCTACTACTACCACTACTACTCCTCCTACTACTACTACGACTACTACTCCTACTACTACTACCACTCCTCCTACTACTCCCACTACTACCACTACTACTCCTCCTCCTCCTACTACCACTACTCCTCCTCCTACTACTACTACCACTACTCCTCCTCCTCCTCCTACTACTACTACTACTACTATTACTACTACTACTACTACTACTACTACTACTACTACTACTAGTACTACTACTACTACGGTGTAATGTGACCTTGTAACTTGTATTTATTAAAATGAGTAGGGGCGCAGCCAGACAAAATTTGAGAATGTTGCTCGTCTTTACTGCTTTCCATTGGATGTGGATGATTGATGCACGTATGCACATTTGAGTACAAATTTATCGGATCAATAAGTGATGAAGTTCATTTCAGCAAATACATTAACATTGCAAGAAACTCATCTGTGGACGTCGGTCATTGTACTTAAACAATCAAAGTTTGTAATCCACAGTTGAAATGGTGCAGACAGAATGTTTCTCACACTGAGTGAAATTATTTGAATTTGTCAGTCTCATTTGTTATGTGTTGTTATGATAGTCTGCCATGGGTTATACCCCATGATATTCACGTTTATCCAGCTATGTTTTAAGGGGCCTTGCTTTCGGCATCGCGTCGACAAATAAAATTATATTTAACTAATTTAATCTGCAATTAAGTGAAACCCTGAGGGCAGAAGAATTTTCCTTGTGTTATCTTCTTTTTGCGCTTTCAAGCTATAGAGACGACATTTTGTAAACTTATCTTTAGGATTTATTAGTTCTACCCCATATCGTCCAGCTGTGTCTTGCCATTGCTGGTAAGCATCACAACCTTTTTTATCGTACTAGTCTCCTTGTATGATTATACGTTTCTTTGGGTTTTGTTTCTGATTTGATCAAGATCTTCATAAAATTCGTCGTTGGAGTCTGTTGCTGGTAGGTAAAATTTGGGTGATTGCCATTTTTATTGTTTTCCCCATGATGCAAGTAAAAATGATTTACTTGATACTCTTTTACAACCTGTAAGTAGCAACACCGTGATGTTATTTTTAAAAACTTTCAACCTCTTTTATGCTTTTTGTTCTCGTTACAATGAAACAAAATGTTGTGTCTTTAAAACACCTAAGCGTATCCGCTTATTGACACTGGTTCTTTTTATTTCTCGTGGGTGGTCACACTCTTCTCTGCTGCTATTTCTAGTTACCATGAATTTCTACCAGATCAACGATTTTGAAACTACAAATAATCGCTTAAAATTCGTAAATCATTTAGACATGATATGCAAAATTTTCTGATGAACTTTATTATTATTATCGAGTGGTTACACACCATCTATTGGTGGATGGGTGAAAAACCTACATTCAGCACCCAGCAACAAGCCAGGTACGTTGAATGCAGGCACATGTACTATTATTATTATTATTATTATTATTATTATTACTATTACTATTACGGGAAGGTCCTGTCTGGTTTTCAAAACCCTACGTGTTTCAGTTAATGAATACTTGCTTTATCAGACTTTGTCCTCTTAAAGCTGTGGCTTATGTTGTGTATGTGTGCGTGCACAAATACTGTCCTGATATTAAGCATAAATAGTGGGTATTAGACCAGTTACTTTTTCCTTAGGGTTATAGTAACCACTTTCATAAGCATCTAGTTATACCAACATGTTTATATGGAGAGAGACAACAGGCAAACCTTATCATGAAGAATGCTAAAAGAGCTATTTGTTAAGCTTGACAGCAAAACGAGTTAGCGAAGCAGAATATCTGATACTACTAAAATGGGAACGATGTTTAACATTCGTTAATTTTGCACGATAGACTGTACTGGGAATGGTAGAAGTACTGGGAATGGCATTTTTAATCTCACAGGCTTGATCCAAATAAGAATTGTGAGGGATAGAGGGAGATGACTTTTACGAATTGTCTTCTATAAGATACTGACTAATTCCCCAGTTAAGAAAAACCATAACAGTAATTGAAATAGGCCCACAAAAAATCAAGCCGTGTGAATCCTGCGATACATGGACCATAAAGGTGCAGTCTATATCCCTGACAATGTGACACTATGGAAAAAGTCTTGAATTGTTCCACAAATGAAAAAGTCAACAGGGTGACAAAATTAATAACCAATGCAATAAATCTTAAAGTTTCTGTATTTGTTTCAAAATCTATTATGCATCACTAGCAATTTTTATTCCTAAACTGTTTACATTATTTTATTGGACTTTATTACTTTTCACTTTGCAGGCATTTAAAAATGTTATTATTCTAATAACTTTACACATGCGCTTCCAGAATTACCTTTTTTTGTCTCATGTTAAGACCAACTACCTACTATAATGATGGCTTGGCTCTAATCTACTGTTATCTTCATTTCCTCCCGTAACTGCTTCATCAATTTACCAACGCTTGAAATACGGAGCTTGTAATTTTTGACAGAAATGTCATCATTCTCTAATGGTGTATTGGTGTTCGTAATAAAGTTTTGTTGTTGTGTATCAATTTCATTAAGAGATTTTCCTTCCAAATGATTTATCTTCCGCTTCATTCCCTGTATTTCTCTCTACGGTTTAGAAAACAGTACATTTACGTAAGATATCAACACAAGACAACTGGTTTCCAATTTTTTATAAGTTAACTTTCAAAATTAATTTATTGGTCGTAATATGTTCATAACTAAATGACACCTTCCATACTTAAAAACAGACATGCTTCCTGAAAGAACAGTGACAATTCTGGAAGGAGATAAAAGGACCAGTTCGTCATAGTTATTTTGCTTTTCCCCCATAGAAATGGAACCTTCGGATTTATTGATTTTTGACTAACTCCTTGAAGAACTAAACAGTGGTTTTTACATTTAAAGTAGGTGCAAAAAAACCATGGTAGTAAGTGAAAGCCCCATTTTTACCACAAAATCTATGTAAGAAAATACACCCTTTACGTCTTCCTCAAACTACACAGTGGTACCATCCCTTTAAAAAATGTCTGTATAGCCATGGGCATTTTGGGAATATCACTAACACTAGGAGGCTTAGTTTGCTGTCGCAGCACGTCAAGGTTATTAAGTCTTGATGAGCAATAGAGGGAGTGATATTCATCTTACTCCCATTATTGGATATTACAGTTACCATTTAATCTCAACTGGTGTACTTACATAAGTTTATTACATTAATGCAATAAGTTGTCCGAGACAGCTAATGAGATTTGTTAAAGAATTTTTAATAGTGGGTGATGATCAAATCAGCTTTGTATGTTTTTCATGACCCCTACTCCTATAATTTTGAGAATAAATACGCGCCGTCAGACATTCTCAGAATACAAGTAGATAAAGAGAGATTTAACTGTGACTACAACGGAAACCTGCCACTGGAGACTCATCAAGAAGGCTTGAGACCTTGGCGGCAGACTTTTTTGTGAAAAAGGGTATCTTTAACTGAAGCAATTTTCAAGCGACTTCAGCAGCAGCATCTGCGTTATTACTATCACCATTATTGTTGGCAAACAGTGATATTCCCTTCAATTGTTCTGATACGTAAATGTAGTAAAATAACGATCTGAAATGGCTTTAACTCCGCGTCACAAGCTGACCTTCTGCAGTCAATCTAAATTGCCCACTACCTAACCTGAAAATTCTTAACTTCACTACACAAAATTCTGTCTTATCCAAAATAAAAAACCTTTCAAAAGAGTCATCACGGCAAAAGACATCACCGGAAGACTCTATGCACCGTAGGTTTTTCCCAATACTGATTGTAATACTACATCCTGGGAAGCTTTGGCCAGGTTCTTAACTTCCGTTCCTATCACATTCAACCTCCTAAAGCACTATCAGCTGCAGCAGGTGTTGTCCATGTACCCTTTGTAATTGACAAGCAGAAGACAATAGGCGAGATCATCGGTTCTTATCATAAATGTTTATCCCGAAAATAAGTCTCCAAAATGATTGATGGCCGTCATCCTCTGAACTTCCTGTGGACCAGTATTGGGATTGGTGTTAGTCGTTGCTATTTTCCAATAAATTTCAGGCTGCTGTAACAATGACTTCTCCTTCAAGGACCTGAAAATCCAACGGGAACAATTTACAAGTTCTTAGCTCCTTAGCACTGACAAAACATTGTGAATGAAAACATTGCCAGCATAAAGAAATTCGTACTCAGAGAAAATGTAAAGTATTTAAAGCGATAAGTATCTTCTTGTATCCCAATACAGAAAAGAAATGTTGCATACCTAGTTAATGATATTGATAAGGGAGGAAATCGATTTCCTTAAGATTGCCTTGGTAATTTTAGTGCAAAATAATAAAATTTACCAATATCCAGTCCAAAATTATTCCTACTGTGTCAAACTATTTAGGCACTGAACACCCCCCCCATCCCCCATCCCTTCCACAGGCATTCCATAGACCTTACATGTTTTCTTTGTTGTTCACACATTTCTTCGATGGCAAATGTCTGACAATGGCAATGATAAAGAACTAGACAAGTAGTTTTCTTTGTTATCAGTGGCCTTGACTGCTACTTCTGTGGGGAATTTGCTGACATACTACCGCAACCCCTTCAGTAGCTAGCAAAATTATTTTACCCCTTATAAAAGTCTGGCTGCAGAATGGTTGCCAATCGTTAAAAAAATTGCAAAACTTGCGCATCCCTTTTCCTGATTTTACCAACCCTTTGCACTGTGAAAACGGAGAGCTTGTTATTACAATCTTTGGAAAGCTAAGATGATTGATGTTCCGTCAATTTTTAAAGTTTTCGAGATTTAGTATTCTGGATTGCATGCTAGACTGTGTGTTAAGGAAAATGAACTCTCCAAACCAAGAGTACAACGATAGTGTTAAACAAGGTGCAAGTCAGGTGGCACTCTCTTTGAGTTATATGTTGCTATCATGCTCCACCTTTATTTTATGAAAATAAACCTTCGCTGCAGTATCATAGTTCGTTTTAAATATCAATTTGACCTATTTGATGTCAGGGAGCTTCAAATCAAAGACCAAGATGCTCGCAAAATACATGCAAGAAGCCCAGTATGGAGGTGATATTTTTACCAATTGTGATACTATGTTACAACATCTATTATTGACCTTCTGAAATTCGACAAAGAAAATGGATCCCAGGGTTACCATTAAGAAAACAAAAAAGACGAGTGTAGGTGAACAGGTTGACTTCTTTATTGATGGACAAAAGTTGAAGAGGGTAGAGTACTTCAAATATCTTTTAAATTGCGTCACCAAAGACATTAAGTTAGATGAAAAGATTACAACACGTATTCAGGCTGCATGGTGCGCGATGGGAGGTCTTATTGAAAGGCTTTTCAATTGCGAGACCTTACAGAAATTACGAAGCCAAAATCATAAAATCAGTTTATTTTACCGTTATTGGTGTATGAAAATGAGACCTGGACTCTATACAGTCATCATATCAAGTTACTCAGAACAACAAAGGTACTGTGGATCCATTCCAAATATCACGGGGAATGATTACGTCACAGGGGAAGATGTACTGAATCGAACAAGATGTACAGATATTGAGATCATTCTTCTTAGAAACAAATTGCTTTGAATAAGACATGTTACGCGTTTGCTAAATGAGCAATCTGTAAAAACAGTCCTCTTTTGGAGGACTGAGCATTCAGGAATAACATGCCTTCCTCTTTTTAGATAGGAGACAACAATGGGGGAAGATTTACAACTTCTGTCTGCAAAAAGATAGAGAAAAACCGGAAAAAAGCAACATAAAAAAAGATGGAACTACTACAAGAGGACTAAAAACCATTTTATCATTCAAAACTTTAACTTATTTTTCATCAGTTTTAATTTATTTGTTAATTTGTTGATGTGTGTTATCCGTGTCGAGCTACAGGCATATGTTGTTTTTAATAAATGATAATTTATTATTATGTCTAGTTCTCTTAATATTATCACGAGTAGCATCTCTCGCTGTGGCTATATTGCCTCAATGGTGGTCTTACCTGATGCTCATCATCTAATGATTGGGCTTCTTTTAATTTCAAAGTGGTCTCCTTGTATCTGTTTTTCATTTCTGATACTGTTTCATCCCATTCCTTCCTTTTCTCAGAAATTGTTCTCTTTATAATATCAGGAATCTCATTTTTGTCTCTCTTTACATCTTTTTTGGCCTCTCTTATTGTATTCATTAGTTCTTTGTAATCATTTTTTGTGGCTGATCTACTGCTAAGAATCTTAATTTGTGACTCTAACTTTTCCAAGGCATTATTCTGTCAAACATAAAGATAAAGCGTTCAAAAATAATACCTGGAACATACACGGTGGACCAAACTATAATGAATTGGTCAAGTAGGTAATAAATATCTTATGTGCTGTATAATATTAAGCCCAAGAAACTTGTATGTAGACCAGGTATGTCATAAAAAAAGCTAAAGTTTATTGACACTAATGGGAGAAATGTCACAATTTTTGAATCTCAAAATAGTAACTCTGTAATATTTAACTTAATGGGGACTTGAATAGGGTGATGAGATAAAGAAATTTTCTGCTAGTGGTGTAGGTTCTCCAATCCATTCTTGACAAGACTAAACCATGTGGACTTGGATATTTCGTCAGACAGAAATCCACTCAACTTTTAAATCTGATTTCTTGACTTACCTCTTATGCAAATGCCATGTAAGATTTATCCTGTAACATTTTCCCCTTTAATCAACACAGCTACCATAATTTACTATTAAAAACGTCTACTAAACATTTTTGGGCTGCTACAGCATGATGAACAGCTACAAATAATAGATCGTGTTGATGCGAAGGAGGCAGGATATTTCATGCAAGCATTTAAAGCCACAGCATTATCAACTGTAGATCAAGGGCCAACTGTCTGGGAAAGATAGGTCAACGATGTCTTTGCGATCATCAAAAAAAACATCTACAAGGTTTCTTTGAGCACATCAACAGCCTACACTCAAACATATTCACCGTGGAGATAGAAGAATAATGATAATTACCCTTCCTGAATGTTCATGTAAAGAGGCAAACAGATTGCAACATTTCCTTTACCATCTACAGGAAACGAACTCACCCTGTCCAGTACCTCAATAATGCATCACACCATACAGTCTAAACAAATTCTATTTTCAAATACCCATTAGAGCTGAGCAGATTGTCTATGCACATCATTCGATTGATCTGTGTATTCATTTAATGTGACATAACTGGCAAAAAATGTGGCACACTTGTAACCTCAAATATACTGGCATAAAAAAACGATGTATATATGTGGGACTTTGATTTGATTCAGAAAAGGAATTCAAGAAATAACTGGCTTCTCTTCAAATTCCACAGCAAATTATGTCAATTTGTCAATTTTTAACAGCTATTAAGAATTTTGTTATAAGAGCAACTTAAATAGCGAGTTTTCTATTTGAGTTACCCTTGTACAAAACCTTTTTGAACCATACTTTAATTGGCCACTGTGCAAGCAGAAAACTCAGTCCTACAGTAAACATGCTTTTATTTTTATCGTCTTTTCTTGGTACCTTTGCTCCAGATTGACCTCTCTGAACACTCTTGGTTATGTATTTAACAATAATTTATATATATATATATATATATATATATATATATTAATGAATACTCAGAGAAACACAAGGAGGATGTACCCTTTGATTGAAATTCCTACCATTACTACTCAAATATATATGCAACGTCCAGTATGAATGAAGATGTGCAGACCACGTAAATATTTTTGTTGACATTTGGTAATTATTAATTTGTAAACCTGAAAATAACCTTACTACCTTTCCAGTATTTCAATGTGCAGAAAACAATTGTATTTGTTGTCTAACTACCCTGTAATACTATTTTTTGATATAATGGAAAATTTTGATATTTCGTTTTTTACCCACCTGTAATTCAATCCGCTCCAAAAGCAAATTTCGCTCAGCATCAAAATTAGTCTTTGTGTCTTGCAAATTTGCTCTAGTTGCTAATAGGTCATTATTTACTTGACGCAACACAAGGGCAAGATTCCGTATGCCTTCTGCATTGTTGTTTGATGCTATAAATGTAAATGAAACTTACAATCTTTTTTTTCACAAAAATAAAGTGAAAAAAGTACTAAAATTTGCAGCCATAGCAGGAATTTAATAATAAAAAGTAGCTATCTTCTAAGTAAAGTAACTTTCTATATAGTTTATCATCAAGTAATTATTCCTAACATTTAATAACTTCGTTGAATCCATACCAAGCAATATAACATGGCATAAGTTTGCAGTTTATTCAAGCAAAATTTTATCATAAAGCATAAATGAAATTCATGGTACACAGCGTGGCAGATGCAACCTCAGCAGTAACTACTGACTAGGCATTAGGTACAACATTGGTTAAAAAAATCAGTTCCCTGCTTTCTTATGGTATTCAGGGTCCATTACCTCTATTTTCTCTCCTCTGAAGAGCTATCATTTAACTCAAATACACTTGTATGATCTGAGAATATCATCACCAAAGAATGTTGATCCTTCCAGACAATGTAGCTGGTGACAACTTTACTCTCAATCGCTTTTCTTATTCAGACATTCAGAATTCTCTTTGTTCAGCATCTGAACCCAATTTTATTGGATTGGAATTAATATAAGTATAAAATTCTGAATAACAATGTGACAAGATTTTGTAGTTGTTAAATTTATCATTTCCATTCCCTAGTTTTCTCGCGCTCACAGCTTAGAAATTTTGCTCCTGATTTTCACTGGAGTATTTTCATATTTTGTTACCCATTTTTGGCTTTTTCATCATTAAAATTAACTTTTAAAAGCATCGTTAAACATGTTCCAGGAAAGACTCCTGCCCGATTTAAGATTCCTTCCTTTTCCCTCAATAGAAAGTCTGCTCTAGTCACACAACCTAATAAAATTTCTGATTACGAGGCCTCTGCTTTTCTCTGTATAATTACAAAATTAGAGTTCTCCTGGATTCCTGGAATTCACAGAAAAACGGATAATGCTCAGCATAAGTATTACACAGGGATTTATTTACTTGAATAAATAAAATGTTTGGGTGGCAAGCAACCCAGTTACCCCACAATTTTCACAAACTTTTCAAAAAAGGCGGGTTGATAAAGTAATAACAAATATACTGTTAATGCCATAACGAGAAGTGTTGTTTTGGATTCCCGATTGTAAGAAAAAATAGAACATTGCAAAGGTAATACTAATACCTAAAATTGAAGAGCAAAATAGAAACAAAAAAATGTGTATTTTACCATACATAAACAAAAAAAGTGTGAGGAAACTATCCCAAATATAAGGTAAGAGATTTTGCAAAGGTAAACCCCATTCAAGCAAAAATAAGAAAGAAAAGGTTACAGAGGTTTGGCTATTTAAACTGAAGTGATTAGAGGGATTATACCCGAAGAGTATTCGGGTTGAAAATATGCGGCACCAGAAAATGAAACCCATGTAGAGATGGGTTGACTTGACTAAAGTGAATATAGAAAGATAAAATGTGACAAAAGTTTGGAAAAATAAAGGTCACTGAAAATCCTGCTAGAGAATGTGATGTTGGCTCTCTTTCAGCTAACTATTACCCGAACAGGAGACAGTGATGAAAAGCAAATAAAGGTGAGTACCATACTTTTATGTTTCTTCGTGAGGTTTAGTGTGAATGTAACTCAAACTACCAAGACCAAGAATAAATTAGACAATAAAATATATGAAAATTGCTAATAAATGTGGATAAGATCTAAAAAATGGTTGAAATATCTACCTTAGCATTTTTAGCTATTTTCAAACGTACTGTAATATTGTGGTTTGTTGAAGTTTCTAATTTTGAAGGCTTCATTTTTTTCATTGTTTTTTCCATTTACTTACAGGAAAAATTTAAAAAATACAAAATAAAAGTAGTTCAAATTACCACAAGTTTCAGTTAGATGAATAAATGCAGGGTAAGAAGTAATATACGAGATAATATACAAAATTCAGGGCCAAAAATAATTTCTTTACAAACTAGCCACTTCTGTATTCCTCTTTTCTAGAGGTAACTTCATTTTCAAGATAGGCACGCTATCTTTTTATGTTGTTTCTTTGTACAGAACTTCTTTAGTATATTCCAACATGGAAAGTCTGGCCTTGTATTTGAGAGACATTAAAAGAATAATGTCCTGAAAAGTCATTTCAGAGATGCAAAATAAACCTTTATTTAGATGAAATGTCTCAGTTTAAGTATCTTCCTTCCCAGGTACAATAGCATGTGACACCAAGCAACTCTATCCACCATTATCCTCACAACTTGGTATTAGTGGTCTTAAAAGTGTCAGTAAAGTAACTTCGCGTTGTCCACTTCCTTCTGTTTTAGCGATTTTACCCTCAAAAAAGAAGCTAAAGCCTTTCTTTTCCTGAACTGAGTAAGAAAGAATTTTGCCTAATTTTTCTTTGCTGTATGCAATACCAGCTGGAAAGAACTGTTTACAAAGAAGTAGCTCAGTGGTAAGTTAAAACTAGTTACACGAAAAAAATTGCCCGTAATGATATGAAGACAAAGGGTAATAAAGTCAAGAGTTGTCAAAGTCACTTAGATCCCTTGTTAAATAATTTTATTGATACCTTACCTTCTCTCAGCTCGTGGAATTGACTGTTTCCCATGATAAAAAGTAAAGATCTTACCAGGGTTCTATTAAAACTGTGGCTTTCGTTTTACCTTTTTTACATATGAAGTTCAAAATTCACATCTAATGTTCATATATAACAAGAATGACGTCAAATTTGTACCTTCGATTGCCAAAGTGTTTGCTTGACAGGCTTGTTTGACGTCAGCTGTGCACTCCTTTTTTTCCCCAGTTCTCTCTCTTCCCTTCTCTTTCACTGGACATTACCGTGCAAAATTAGACTACTGTTTATCAAATCACGTAGAACCTTCAAATAACTTGATGATCGCTTCCTTCCCTGACTTTATTTCTCGTTTTTACATTCGCATTTAGTACGACATGGCAGGAACTATCCCACCCCCAACTTCAGTTGTTAACGTCCTGTTAGCTGCTGTCCTGTCTAAAAAGCTCCATTTGGATTGTAATGAAGCTTCAATCTTGACAAATCGCAAACTATTAAAACTATCGTCCAAACGGGAAGGGATGTTGGCAAATTCACTCTCACAGATAAACTTGAAAATATAGAGTATAAGATTTTTAAGCTCTGTGTGAATCGACCTATATCCCATCTAAACTACCCAATACAAAAAAACTGGTTCCTTTTTTACCTTTTCACAGTTTAATACAATTTGTGGCTCTGTGGTGCAAAATAAACAATCCTCCTCCTCAAGTACCATGTCTTCTGAGAACGTTGGCGATCATGCTTCTCCACATATCACTATTCTTCGCTTTTCTCAACATTTTCACCTCGCTTTGTCTCATCCGTAATGCGATACTTGACATGTATGTTATCCTTGGTCTTCCTCTTCCATTTTTCCCGTCTACCTTCCCTTTCAACACCAGCTCCTCTAGTTTTTCTTTCCTTATCACATGTCCCAAAAATAACAGCTGACGTTTCCATATGTTGAACAGAAGTTTCCTTTGGCATCCTGTCCTCCTCAGGACCTCTTCATTTGTGATATGATCTGTCCAAGGTATTCTTAACATGCTTCTGGTTTCTTCTTCGGTGTAGGTGTTATGGTCCAGGTTTCACTGCCATACGGTAGGACCTGGATTACATAACAATTTAAAACTTTTATCCGAGTGTTTATTGCTAGCGATCGGCTTTTGAGAATGTTTGACATTCGCTGAAATACTTCCTTTGCTGTGGTGATTCTTTTCTTTACTTCAACCAAGCTTCTTCCGTCTGATGTGATTAAGCTGCCGAGGTAGTTAAATTTGTTCACTGGTTGTATGCTTTCTCCATTTATTTTTAGTGGGCATCCTAAGTTTATGCTGTCTTTGCTGACGGTCATACAAAAAGTCTTCTTGCGGTTAATGCTGAGACCTTTCTTCCTACTCTCTTCAACAACAACGTCAGCAGGAGCCGTTGCAGTTTTACTGGAGATTCTGCAATCAGCGTCGTATCGTCGGCATTCCGGATGTTGGTGATGTTATTGCCACCGATTTTAAATCCATCCTCGTCGTTTATTGGCCTAAGGGTCTTTTCACTATATAGGTTAAAAAGATCTGGCAAAAAATCACAACCTTGTCTCACTCCTCTTTGTATTTTACAGTATTTGCCAACTTCCTTTTCTATTATCACTCCTGCTGTTTCTTCCCAGTATAAATTCCTGATCAGTCGTAAATCTTTTCCATCAATATCCAGCTCCTGTAGCGAGAGAGAGGAGCCGTGGCTAAATGGTTAGTGCAACTGCACAGTAACCATGAGTTTCGGGTTCGATTCCCCGAGCTGTCGAGGAGAATTTGGAACTTTGCAAAGAAAGAAAAGCCATTGGTTGGCGTCAGGAAGGGCATTCGGCCAAAAAATTCCTCGCTGCCAAATA
This sequence comes from Morbakka virulenta, assembly GCA_003991215.1. NCBI lineage: Eukaryota > Metazoa > Cnidaria > Cubozoa > Carybdeida > Carukiidae > Morbakka > Morbakka virulenta. Next base: position 1,519,548 of record RDPX01000025.1, read on the forward strand.
AAAGTCCCTCTGATCTGAAGGGCACCGTCTGAGCCACAACTGCTGGTGGAAAATGACGTTAAAACTAAAAAAAAAAAAAAATCCAGCTCCTGTAGTATCTCAAATAGTTCTTCAGGTCTGACTGTATCGAACGCTTTGGAGTAGTCTAAAAAGCAAAATAAATGTTCCGCTGCATCTGTATGGCGCGTTCTGACATCATCTCATAATGAAGAAAGCGTTTCTTGTGCCTGCGTCTTGAACAAAACCGAATTGCTCTTTTCCGATCTCTGGCCTTATTGACTTCCTTGCTCTGGCCATAATGACTCTTAATAAAATCTTTGTTATATGCCTCATTAAGCTTATGGTTCTGTGGAACTCACATTCGGTTGCACCTGGCTTCTTGGGTAATGCAATAAAGATAGACCTGCTTAGATCTGAAGGGATTTCTCCACTGTCGTCTATTTCATTTAGTACATCGGTGACTTTTTGTATTCCAAAGTTTTCGAGTGCTCTTATCATCTCGATGCAAATTTCGCCTGGACCAGTTGCTTTGTTTGCTTTCATCTTGGAGATAGCAGCCTTTACCTCACTAGGAAGAATTCTAGGCCCGTCGATAGCTTTCAGGATGGGTAGTTTTTCTCCTCTTGTATCTTCGAATGACTCATCAATATATTTGGCCCAATGTTCCATTTTCCCTTCTTTCTCCATGATCAGGGTGCCATCTTTTGCTTTAATGCATCCACTTGCAGAACAGAAGTTCTTTCCGGTCAACATCTTGATCTTTTTGTACAAAAATGTAGGATCCACTGTTTGACAGTTTTCAACCTCTTGACATTGTTCATTAATCCAGTTTTCTTTCGCTTTTCTACAGTCATTCCTGATTTCTTGGTCTAAGGCTTTGTACTGATCTGAGTTCCTCTTTGAAACTGTCTGCCTCTCCCTCATCTTCTAAAGAATCTCTGGTTTCATCCAAGTTTGTTTTTGTGTCTTTTGTTTTGGTTGGATAAGCTCTTTTCCTGAATATACCATGGTTTCTTTTAATACTTCCAACTTACTACCATTGTCTCTTTCTAGAGCCTCAAAGCGGTTTTGTACCGCCACAGAATATCTGTCTTTGAGTTCTCGGCTTTCCCTTAAAAGATTCCATTGCAGTTTTGCCTCAGGTGCTTTCCGTTTCAATCTCTTTAGCCTCACGCGTACAGTTGCTACAACTGGGTTGTGGTCGCTTCCACAGTCTGCTCCGGGGTAGGCTTTATCTTGCTTCACAGCGTTTCTGAAACGGCTGCTAATGGTTATGTAGTCTATCTGGTTCTTATATCTATCACCAGGGTCTCTCCATGTCCATCGCCGTCTATTGTGATTTTCAAACCAGGTGTTTGTGATTATCTGATTGTGTTGTCTACACCAGATCTCCCATCACTATGATTACTCCTGCAATTTACATTGATCCATAGTCTGTTCAAGCTGTTCATAGAATTCATCGATACCTTCATCGCTGCTGTCAGCTATTGGTGCATAAACCTGAACAACGGAGAGGTTGAACGGTTGCCCTTTGAGTTTGATTAGTAGAATTCTCTCTGATACTGTCCAGTATCCCAGGATACACTTACTGATCTCTTTATTTATTATAATGTTAACTCCTTTTTCGTGCTTATCTCCACCCGAGTGAATGACTTTGTGTCCTTCTGTCTCGAAACAACCTGTGCCAGTCCACCTAGTTTCACACAAGCCAAGCATATTGATCTTCATTCTTTCCATTTCCAGCATAACATTTGCAAGTTTTCCAGCTTGATATAAAGTTCCAACATTCCAAGTTGCAATCCGCATAGTGGTTTGGTTTCTGACAGTATCTGGATGACGGTCAGGCTCCACCTGTCTAACATGATTATCCTGACCGAGCGAAGTGTTGATGACTGCATGGTCATCAACCCTATTAACGCTGTTATTGAAAGAAGTCGATCCGTGCATTTTCATGATTTTCTTGGCTGTATACAGTGATGGTTTACCATTGCCTTTCACCGACGGATGGCCACTGCTAATAAATAATCATACAGTGCCCTAAGGATACCGCGATGCGCTTGCAGGTTGCGCCATTGTTGCCGTTGGTCCAAAGAAGGGACTCATCCGCCATTTCCGCCGCTTCCTGACTTTAGCAGTACAGAACCATTCCCTAGTTGAACTTGGTACTAGCTCCTGTTTCCGCTCCACCAAACCATTGACACATGACGTATTCCTCCGTCCTGGTGAGCATCCGATGGTAGTGCTACACAATCTTCACCTTTTAACCCGCGGCAGGGGGTAGCATTAGCGAATGTCGGGATGTGTCTTCGCCCATTCGGGGATAGACCCACCACATTGCGCCTCATATCGAGGAAGTCTTTTAAGAGCACCTCGGTTTTAGGGCTGCTACTGCTCCCGGTCTGTTTTGGTTCACCCTCGGTTATTCTTGCATTATTCCCGAGTACCCAACAAACAAGTTCGAATGGGCGTCCCCCACACCCACCACCCGTGGGGAGGCGCTACAAACTAAACAGACAAAGCCTCACAGAAATAAACAATCAAACACGTCTATTAGATATATAAGAAATTTGAATCAACTAAGGTAGAGTACTTACCATTAATCACAATGTGAAAATAGTTGGAAAATGTTTATTTATTATTCACCTGTTTGCAACAAATTTCTGATTGTTTCATTATTTTTTAACACTGTCTGAGATGGCAGCTAAACTGCCAATTGGTCTCACTCAGGTATGAAGTAAAGATCTAGCTTTTACCTTTGATATCATTGAGAGAGCAAAATCTGACTCACTCCGCTGACTCTTTTATTGGTGAGCTTCAGGAAATAGTGCCCAGGTCAATTTCCAAATAAGGAGGTGAGTTGCATCATCAACTTCACATAAAGTATTCGTTGCACACGTGATCTCTCTCTTTTTTTTCAAGTCCTCAGTCGACGTTGTGGTGGGTTTTAATGAAACTTTTTCACCGTTATTTAACATCGCAAAACATCCTTGTTCAAAGAAGCTTTTTAGGTTTAATTGAACTCTTATCTCATTGTTTGTGTCTTAATGATTATAACTGTGGCATTTTTTATTTTGTTGAAGCGGATGATTGTGCGAAAAACAGCTTCATACCATGATACTTGACGTTGTTGGAACCATTGATTGTGAGTAGGGTCCTTGTTACCGGAATAATTGTAGTAATAAATAAGTATATATTGCTCTCCTTTTCTCCTTAGACGACCTTCTGGATTTGCTGATCATTTTTACTTGACGAAATGGGTAAGGACAGCGAGAAAAAACATATTAACATCGTTGTTATCGGCCATGTCGATTCTGGCAAATCAACCAGTACTGGACATCTCATCTTCAAATGTGGTGGTATCGACAAACGAACTATTGAAAAGTTCGAGAAGGAAGCCCAAGAGGTAAGATTTTTAATTTGCGGTGCTGATGTTAACATGGACGTTTAGCACGCATAACATTTTACAAAAAAAGGCGTTTTTTTCACTTTGTTAAAGGAATGTGCAGTCTATTACCGACAGGCAGGCTTTTCAGGTATGCCAAGGCAACCATCTTTGTTCCTGGATTTTAACGTGTTGCATCATGCCAATTTTGAAGTTGTTGGTCATGTTAATTAATTGCTTTGGTTTACAAGCGCCAGAGAACAAGTATGACATGCATGCATGTTTGGTAGATACTTCCGTTTATTTAACGAGTTTTAAGGTGTTCTTGCAACTTTCAGAGTTTTGAATATTGCCGAAAAGGTAAAGCAATGTTTGCCAGACTAGAAATTGGTTACGTTACCTTCTACGAAATAACAAGGGCAAGTGCAGTTTGTTATACATTTATCGTTCCAGTTTGCTAATCAAGTCTCGACTCTTAAGCTTAATTTCCCTTTATTTTCTAGCTGGGAAAGGGATCCTTCAAGTATGCCTGGGTTCTCGACAAGCTGAAAGCCGAGCGGGAACGTGGTATAACCATCGATATTGCATTGTGGAAGTTCGAAGTTGAAAATTATTTTGTTACTGTTATTGATGCACCAGGACATCGTGATTTTATCAAGAACATGATTACTGGAACTTCCCAGGTAATTTTTTTCCTTACAGATTGCTATTTATTACGATGCATTTTATTCCTTTTTTTTGTTAGAAGAGTTCATATTATAGTACTTAAAATGTTGAGGCCTTAAGCTTATCCTTTAAAAATACTAAACTAGCAAGGGAAAAGGACGAGCAGGTTAAGGAGCATTGTGCAAACTAAGAGTTGCTTGTGTTTTTATTTTGACTGTACACCCCTAAAGCAACTTGTATCGAACAAACTTCGAGGACTTGTATTAAAAGAGGCTAAAGGTTCGTTTCGCTTTGGTAAACCTGAGAATTGCTACATTCCTCGGTCGACTTCAGTGTCGACAGTTGAAACAGAAAGAAAGTAGTGATGTGACTGCGGTTTTTAGGCAATTCCAAGTTTTGTGTAAAATGTAGCAAGACCTTGCCCATTCCAACAAGATGTTAACGAATCTCAAAAAGCGCATATCTAATATCGTGTTTGAGGAAAACTGGAAATTATAAAAATTGTATGTAGTAGTTCAAACAAGTGTACTAGTACGATTCGATTTTAAGTTATCCTTCAAATGTATATGAAATAACAATTAAATTTAGTTTGTGGTCATTGTAAAAAACTAAAGGTACAGATAAAGGTCGACACGTGTCAAAAATCTTTGCTGTTGCTGGTTATTTATTTTGCAGCTCCGTTGGCAAAATTCAAAAACGGCTTGTAGCCAGTAAAGCAAGGCGAGAATATAGGATTACAGCATAAAGTTGAGCCAGTCTTTTACATCGAGTGTCGATGTACCATTAAAAGGCGTTAAAGCCTTTCGTTTTAATTGATAAAAAGGTTAACTAGCAATAAACAAGGACTGCAAAGCTTTCAGTTTACTTTTAATTAAAAGATATCTCATCAAGACGAAATGCTTTGTGCCGCTCTCCTTTTAACCCGCAATGTTGACATCGCTGATGAGAGGCTCTTTAAAACGAGGCTGATAGATGATCAAGGAACGTGGTCGAAGGGTTCAAAGTAAAAGGTTCTTTAATGCATACAAATAAAAGAACTGTTAAGAGCGTATTTTGTCGATAGCAATACTTCCATCATTTTGATCTTCATCGATCAGGTTCTCTTGGTGTCTTAAGCATACATAGACCGTAACACGTGGGTAATGTTGCTCCAATTGAATAATTTGCTCAAATAATGGTACCAGTCACAATTTGTAAACGTGTGTTGCTGCTTTTATAGAAACTGGGGGAGGGGTCTATTGGTACTCGTCATTTAACTTGTTTCCCTTGGTGTAGTGCACTAAAATTGACAAGTTGACAATGCTCATTATTTCTTGTTTGGTTTCTTCATTTCTTCATAGGCCGACTGTGCTGTACTCATTGTTGCATCCAGCACAGGTGAGTTCGAGGCTGGAGTGTCGAAGGAAGGCCAGACAAGAGAACATGCTCTCTTGGCCTACACTCTCGGAGTGAAGCAGATGATAGTCGGTGTTAACAAGATCGACAACACCGATCCACCATACTGTGAAAAACGCTTTAATGATATCAAAGCAGAAGTTGGTTTGTACTTAAAGAAAATTGGATATAACCCCAAGAATATTCCCTTTATCCCCATCTCTGGATGGTTTGGAGACAACATGGTCGTCAAGAGCGATAACCCCAAAATGAGCTGGTGGAAACACTGTGTTGTTACCAAAGATGGCAAGGAACAGAAGCTCACTTGTCTGCGTGATGCCTTGAATAACATCGAGTTTCCCAAACGCCCAGTCGATAAACCTCTTCGGCTTCCACTCCAGGATGTGTACAAGATAGGTGGTAAGTTTCAAATTTTTATTTGCCTATGCACAATAGATAAATGTTTAAAAATGCAATCAGGTTGGACAACATGTTTTGGCCGTGTCCACACTATTAGCCAAACGCCCCATGGTCGACTTGCCAGGAAATGATAAATGAAATGTTGATTTAATTATTTATTTAGATTACAGATACGTCGCGCTTCAAAAAATACTGTCATTTACCCGACTTAACGTGAAACCACTGTGAAATGCGAGTTTTTGATTGCCCTTTGGGTGCACGGAATGTGCTTTAAGATGGCATTGTAATTTGTCATTTCTTGTAAATAATGCATCGCACACCTACAAACGTGTTTACATGAAACTACTCATTAAATATCTGTTTACTTCGTAGGTATTGGTACAGTACCAGTTGGCCGAGTCGAGACTGGGACCCTGAAGGCTGGCATGATTGTGCATGTGGCTCCAGCAAACATCACTACAGAGGTCAAGTCTGTTGAAATGCATCACGAGACGCTGGAGATTGCAGCACCTGGTGACAATGTTGGTTTCAACATTAAAAACGTTTCGGTGAAAGAAATCAAGCGTGGAATGGTATGCGGAGATTCGAAGCAAGACCCTCCAAGGGAAGCCAAAAATTTTACCGCTCAGGTAATTAAAATTTGACAATTGATAGTTAGGGGTGGGTGGCAAGTCAGAAAAGCTTAATTAAAGTTGCTCCGCCTTTGCAATGTCCAGGTGTTGGTAATGATGTCTCGGTCTCTTGAAACTCTTTGCTTATTTGTTTTGTTTGTTTTTTTTCCTTAGGTAATTGTTCTGAACCATCCCGGTGAAATTCATGCTGGGTATTCGCCAGTTTTGGATTGCCACACAGCACATATAGCATGCAAGTTTTCCGAGTTGAAGGCGAAGTGTGATCGACGATCTGGAAAAACCGTTGAAGAAAATCCAAAGAGTGTGAAGTCTGGTGATGCAGCAATGGTCGTGCTGGTTCCATCAAAACCGATGGTCGTTGAAACGTACAGTGAATACCAACCCCTGGGACGTTTTGCTGTAAGGGATATGAAACAGACCGTAGCAGTTGGTGTAATAAAAGGTGTAGAAAAGGTCGAGGGAGGTGGCGGTAAAGTCACCAAAGCAGCACAAAAGGCCCAAGGTGGAAAGAAGAAGTGACGGCACAAGCGTCGATTGGTAAATCGGTTTGAAGTAATTAGAAAACGAGGATATGGGACTAAATTACATCGCAAACACAAGCGGAGGAAAAGAAAATGGTTGTGTTAAACATAATATTGCAACATTTGCTTTCGTTTTTTAAATAAAGGCAAATTAGAAAAATATTAAAAACCTAGTTTAAATTATCTTTGCGTTGTAATTACTGCTGGTTCCTTGTGGAGTCGATTAATTCGATGTCAAATGCATTGTTTGGACAACCAAGCAGCGAAGATTTTGCCCTTTTTAACAAGTTGTGTCTGCACAAATTTAACCTTCTTCATACGAGTTTGTGAGAAGTATGACGTTGGTAAAGGAATACAGAAAAAAGGGTAAAAAGTGTTACTTGACGATACATACAGTTCTTGCCCTGCACAATTGTTGGACCTCTATCAGTTAATTTCCATGCATAGAACGAACGGGTGTTTAGGTTACATTCCCCTTGGTCATAAGCGAGAACGTGTGTTAAGCTGAAACGCGTCTCTTTGCGCTCACTTCAAGCTTGGCGTAAAGCAGCTCTGGCAGAAAGGGTAAGAATTTAATCGCTTTTAAGTGCGTGGCGGTAATTTAAACATTGTTCAACAAGTCGAGAACTTGACGATACTTTAAAAAACGCATGGGGAATGAGAAGGCGGTGTCTGAGGACAGCGTCTGTCCGAGTACTAGTTGTCGAAGTTGACATGAGCTAAATTTGGTTAGTCTGTGGTTGCCGACTAAACTGACATTAAGGTTGAAGTAAGTGAACAACTAGTCGAAGCAGCAGAGTAAAAGTAAAATGTGGTAAGGAGAAAGGGCTGACCGTTGGCTGTAATTCTGATTTGGCACCCATTAATGGATTTTACGGTATTTTTCGGTGGATGGGGTTTTGTAAATATCGTAACTTAATTCGGAAGACGAAAACATGTTTTTGGAAACGCTTGGTGTCGTTGAGCAGACAAGTCTCGCTTTTACATTTGCGATAATTATTGCAGTGCACAAACAGGTCGGCCAATCTCGGTAATACCGTTGGTTTGGTAATCAAGGTGAACAGCTAGCTGGTGTGGCCAAGATTCATTCGACCGATTTTTGATTCGATCATTTAAATGTGCAACATCGAATGGTAACTTTGTACTTGTAAGCCGAACACGCGTGGATTGTTTGGGATGAGCAGTCAGCACAGGTTACTCGAGCTGAACTCTAAATGAATGATGGTAAATGCAAATAGTGCAGTTGAGCTATTGGTTATCAAGTTCAACCGGCACAGCTCGGCGGTCTGCGTGCATCGGGAAGAGATATTTGCTGGAAAGTTTAGCATTGGATACAGGACTAGCTTTGGTCACTTGTTGCACCTTGATGCCACACAAGGAGTCTAGGTTGCTGTTGTGGATGACTGGCAGTAAAATTGAAAAGGTTCATCGTTCTTGGGTGTTGAAGTCAACCATTTAGCAATTACCATGGCACTTTTGGCATTGGGTTTCACGCTAGTTCAAAGGTGCGTGGTTAGTCTCGACACGTTTCTTGGTAAGAGTATAAGATATTGACGCCCCTAAAGTCGTTGAGAGCATGATTTTAAGTTCAAGCCCATAAACACCTAAAAATAAAGCCACTTAACTGTAAGAGTTAACGATGTAATTAACATCGTTAACTCTTCTTAATAGATCTAATTCTATGTCACTTGACTGTACTAGTTTTCCTTTCTTAAAGGTTGCTTTAGCACATTTATCCAATCCGAATGACATATTGATGTCATTACTGAAAGTCTTTACAGTTTGCAACAGCCCTTCAAGTTCACTATCATTCTTTGCAAACAACTTTAGATCGTCCATATAAAATAAGTGATCTAAAACTTTACCATTAACTTTGTATCCATAGCCTGTTGCATTAAGGAGTTTCGAGAGTGGGAAAAGGGCGATACAGAAGAGAAGGGGAGACAAAGAGTCTCCTTGGAAGATTCAACAATTTGTTAATGCGATGGGATTTAAGAAGTCCGTTTTCTTGGCTTAAAGAGAGAGCTGTTTTCCACATCATCATGCTACTTCGTATGAAATTGACGATTACTGGAGAGACTTTGCACAGTTCAAGTGATTTCAAAATCCAGCTATGTGGAACGCTATCAAAAGCCTTCCTGTAATCAATCCATGCTACACTTAGGTTTCTGTGCTTCGATCTACAGTTTTCCAAAACCATCTTGTCTATGAGTAGCTGATCTCTACACCCATAGGACCCACGTTTACAGCCTTTTTGCTCTTCGGGAAATAAGTTATTTGCTTCAAGAAATGAATAAGTTCGATCCGTAAGAATTGAGGTAAGTAATTTTTATGTAGTACTTAAACAGGTAATTGGTCTGTTGTTTTTTTGTCTCGTTGATTTTCGGTAATAAATATGTAGTGCCTTCAGAAAGCCACTGCGGACATTTTTCGGGGCTGCTAAGGAATTGTGAAAGTTGTTGGGTTATAATTTCATGACAAGAGTCAAGACAATCCAACCAGAAATTATGGACTTTATCAATACCTGGAGATTTCCATTTCTGTGTTTTACTCAGGATACTCTTGACCTCCTCAGTTGTAATATTGTTCCATTCCTGTACAGGAATGTCTGCATTTGATGATTCAATTTCTTTAATCCATTCAGCTTCTTCATTATGAGGTTGTTCCTTACTCCAGATGTTCTTCCAAAACTGTTCCACTTCTTCAATCTCCGGTGCTTCAATTCTTCCTTCTTTACCTACTTCCCTATAAAACGTCTTGCGGTTTGTCTTAAAAGTGTTATTTTGCCTATAGAACTTTACTCTTTTCTCAAATCTTTGCATCCGTTTCACTTTCGCCTGCAACTTCTGCTTCACAGTCTCCTTGACTTCACTTGTATTATCCTTATTTAGCTTATATTTCCTTTTGAGTTTGCGACATGTTCTACCTTAACATGTTTTCCTCTTCTCCTAGGTGGAATGCCAACCAAGGCTAATGACCTCCACCTACCAAGGGCTAACAGGTACTACACCTTGCCCAAGGGTGACCTGGAGGTAATTGTGGCAAAGGGTAACCGCCCACGTCGAAACTCCACAACCGGATGCATTTTAACGTCATACCCAGGACGTTTATTATTATTATTATATTATTATTATTATTATTATTATTATTATTATCATTACCATTGTTGTTTTGAAAATTTTGTTTAGTAGAATATTTAATTTAAGTTTTGTTAAATAGGCAAGCCAATGTAAACTACCTTGATTAGTGAGGTTTGTAATTGTATGTTTTCAAATAGAAGAAAATATAGTCTCTTCATCTACCCTATTAGTTAAAACTGAAGGTAAGCTGAAATAAAATTGCAAGAATCAAAGTTAAATTTTAAGTGCTGTTCGTAAAACGGTTGCAGTCCCTGACGATAGAGTTAGGATATTACCTGTCTTTATCTAAATTCCAATGTCCTTGATCCAGCTTTCCAAAAGCTTCGCCACACTTCCCAATGCACCAATCACAAGAAGAATTATTTCAACGATGGCATTTCAAATCAACCTTTTCAGCTTCTTTCTCCACAACCTTATTATCGCTACGGCAAGCTACCTCGTTACACCAAAATATGACGCTGAAGTTAATAAGCCGCACAAAATTAAGCCGCCATTAATTAAGCCACAACGGCGGAAAATCCGCATTTTTGGTGATTGAGAAAGTCAACAAGATTGTCAAAATAAAGCCAACTGCCCCCTTAAAGGGAAGGGAAGTGCTTGCAATTTTGCATAGTCTATAAAACCGAGGTGATAACGGCCTCTGATGATTAATTTATTATGGTGCTTTGGAAGGAGAATTCAAGACTCGTTATAATAACCACACGAACTAATTTAGGTTAAAGAGGTATATTAATGCGCAGATCTATCACAATGTATCTGGTACTTAAAGGAAAAATATACAAATATATGTATATACAGTTTAATAAGGATCTAAAGTAAGTTTTTCCCCCTCCCGTACTACCTTTACTTAATTAGTAATCCCTGTAAATCGGAATCCCGATCTGATAATTTCATGTCACAGTTTTGAAAAACGTCGCAGACTGTTTTGAGGGATTGAAGATCAAATGGCTTTAACGTGGTCAACTTTAAGTCCACTTTGATGGTCGTAACATCGCGATTTGGATCTGCTGACAGTTCCTGCATGACAACAGACGTGAAATATTTGCTGAATTCATTACGCTCCATGTTTTTAAATGTTGCATTCGTGGTTACATCAAGTGGCTGCAGGAGGTGTGTCAAATTTTCGGCACCGTGAGGGATTCTACCCCTAACTCAGCCAACCTGGCTTTTTGATGTATTTTGACCAGTAAAGGCATCCCAGATGAGCAGACATTTCTGATTTTTTGAGAGTTTCAAATCGGTTTTCACGTGTTCAATGTAAGGCGCTAATATACAATCAATCACACGAAAAGTTTCCTTTTCGCTACTCCAATGAGTGTCATTATATGAAAACAAAAAGTATTCGTCGCCTGGGCGAACCTTTGGGAGACGCCATTCCATTTTTCCTTTGTATATTACTTGCATCGGCAGAAGTTTACTACTCAAGGTCTCAATTAATGCCAATGTTATCGCGCGCTTATCGCTTCCACCAGCAATTGGAATGTGCTTTTCACGCTCACCAGCCATGGTTACCTTACCAAGTGCTATGATATCAAAATACCTGAATCATTAATATTTCGTCGAAAATAGCGATTCTAATTTTTGTCAAAATAACAATTACAATACTGTACAAATTAAGACGCTACATTGATTAAGCCGCTACATTGATTAAGCCGCAACAGTTTAAATGCAGCTTAATTAATGTAGCGTCTTATTTTTGTGTAATATGGTATATCTATGAAATGATACTCTCTTGTTTCTTTATCAATAATCGTGATATCAGGTTTTCTAGCGCCTATCATGCGATCAGTTTAAATTGTGGAGTCCTATAATATTTTACACTTTTCATTTTCCCTGACACTTTCAGGATCATATTCATACCATTTCTTTATATGATCTAGCCCATTTTACTTGCATAACTCCCAATGAAGTGGTTTAAGTACGTAGTCGTGTCTCGTTTTGTTTTCCTTTAGAGCAAGCTTCTTAAACTGACTTTGGATATGAGTCACTTATTCGTCATCTAACTTGCACATCCTATATTTAAGATCACCTTAACTTTTATTAATCTTTGCTTTGAAAAGATTTGTTCGAAGTGTCTGATCTTGATCAGCCATCAGAAGACCTTCAGTCTCTTTCTTTAGGTTATGTTAAGTAAACCATATCCAAGAGCCCTTACTAGCTGTCTTCTCCGTCTATCTCCAATATTGCCTATGTAATTTCTTTTCTTTCCATTCAGATTTTCTCTCCACTTTTATTCTCTCTTTGGCTTCTTTCACACTTTCACTAAGTGTCTCGATTTCTCTCCTTGCTACGATTATAAATCGTTTAGCACTCTGGCTTATATATCTTTTAACTCCCAACTTAGCAAGGTCTATACAATCTTTTATTCCAATTAGTCCTTGACTACCTTCTTTCCTTGGTAGATATAAACTTCAGATGCTATACCCAGGATATAACCCCTTGTGCATTGTCAACATTTTTCTTGTCATTCTATTCATGGTCCATAATTCTTCCCTTGTCCTTTCAATAAAGGGCACTGAGTATATCAGTGAAGATACTACCAAAATGTTGATGGCATGCAGCACATTTCTCCCATTTAAATTCGACTGCAACATTTACCTTGCCCTCTGCTATGCCCCTTTCTTAACTTTTCTTTCACCTCTTTCTACTTTACTCAATCAGATTCAAAATCACCTAACTATTTGTATAACCATTTTTTATTCATAAAGTTGATCCTATTATCATCTTATAGGATAATACTCTAATATTTCCTATATCCTTGTTAAGTTATGTATTTGACAAGTAACATTGAGTCAGCGATTTCTTAAGGGGTACTCTCAATGCTCAGTTCCAATAAGGAGGGGTATATTTCAATGGCAAATCTCCTTGAAATATTCCCCTCTTAACCTCAATGTTAAACAAATTGATAAATAATTATATTTTCTTTCCCCGTTATTTCTATTATTTTAGATAAATCATCCCTTCATTATCCCATATAGCATTCTTTGTCTTCCGTCGTTTAGGTTTTTTACTTAAAATTCTTTTTCTAAAGGGGTTGGGGGTCAGTTTTTATTATTCTAATATTTATTTTTATTCTAATTGAGTCTGTTTATTTTCATGTATCCTGCTATGATATAATTAGCTTTAACTTATCCGATCATTTCGTTTTACTTGTTTTTATTGCTTTATTTCATCACTTTCCTTCTGCTCCGGTGGGACACACGGTACCATCTGCTTTAACACCCCTTTGTAACACAACACCTTGCAGGCTGTATTGTTTTCATTGCTGGTACACGTCTTATTTATTTGATTCGAGTTTTGCTATTTTTGTGATTGTCATAGTCACTGTATATTGTTCTTTTAAGTATGCACGGGCAGACAATATCATCTTCATCAACACATATGTAACATGACAACCAGTACATTAATTATCTTGCAATAACATGAGTTTTCTAGTGTATTCCAATTTAATTGTTTAGAGATTTTCATTATAATTATCTAATTCTATATTTTCTTTTGTGTAGTTGATTGTAGATGCGGTGCGTATAACTGAATTGCGCGTTACTGAGGAAAGTTGAAACCTTTAAGAAATTCAGAGTTTTTCCTCTGCGATTTAACTTTATGAGTGTTAAAATATACACATAAATACATATATATAGAAATATTTATATAATATAGTTATATTTATTAATATATGTAAAATGTATAAAAAATATATATTTAAACTTTGTAGTTAACGTCATCATTTTGCCGTTTCCGAACTTCTTGTTTGATCTAAGAAGTCAGTTATAACTTAACATCTAAGATGTTAAGTTATGTATTTGACAAGTAACATTGAGTCGGCGATTTCTTAAGAGAATACTCTCAATGCTCATTTCTGAGCAAAAAACTATTTTGGTACTTCCTTTCTGTTTTTGTTTTGTTGAAAGTTGGTGATTAAGTCAGTAATGATTTCTGTAAATGAAAGAGCGATACATTAAATGGTCACAATGGTACTTACTTTCTGTTTTTGCTTGGATTTGTTAAAAGGAGGTGATAATGTGGTTAACGATCGGTACACGAAAGAGCGATACACAAAATGATGCAGGTAATTTTTTTTATGGCGTCTTCTAATGATCGCTAATAGTTCTTCTGCTTTGTAAAAACCAGGTGGCTACTCTTTATGTGAACTTTTGTAGTATTAGTTCGGTCTGCTATCTCCCTTTGAATTAAATTTTGATAGCTCCAGTTAAGTCTGGAAAAAAGGTGGGTTTTTCGTCATGAGCCTCGCGTAACATGTTATCATTAATAGTCGCTTTGTAGTCAATTTATTGTATGTGAATATCGTTATTTTTCTCAACATGACAACTATTACCATGGTTGGTTGACTCGGTTATAAGAGGACACATGTTGACAGCAGTGTTTATTTTCTTTTTATTGTAAACAACTGAATTGCATCATCCTCTATAAAGATAGAAATAATCAAATCCTGAATTACGTTTGATGCAACTGGCATCAATTCCGTTGACACAAATCTTAACCATGTTAGGTCATAGTATGTTCCATTGTGGTCTGACTAAAGGAAAACTTGTTTCTGGCTCAGTTTGGAAGGCGAGAAAAAACCCCACCCTAACAAAAATTCAGTCCCTCTCCAAGATTTTTATGAATTCGTTTCTCCTCAAGTATCGTTACTTCCACTTGCAGAATTTTTTTGTCGTGGATTTTGGTGACGTTTCCTGTAAAAGTCTGAGTTTTTCTTGATTTATGTATTTTTAGAATTCAGTTAGTGTTCTAAAAATGACAGAAAATACCCCACCAAACACGTGATTGTCGGACATTTACAGAAAATTGGACAGAAAGATCGGACTTTTGAAACAAAGAGATCGTGCTGTTTATGGTTTCTGTGTTGCAGGCACATCTGGTTTGAAAAAACAATTTCAAACTTAACATCAATTGAAGTTTAAAAGAGAACAAAAAAGTGTAGCCATTAATGATTGACCGGATGAAAGTTTTTTCGAACTTCTTAAAGATCACATTGGGCGAAAACTTAATATTCCTTTGTATTATACACCTGGAGAGTTAGTGTACAAAGACCATCTCTCTGTGATGACATTAGTTGTTTCGATAGTCAACTTTTTAGTTTCTCATTCTTCACTGATTTATTGTTAACTGAAATCTTTTCTGCAGGAAATTGAGTGTCAAGTGGACATCGATTTGTATCGATTTGTAGTGACAAATATACTTCAGAAATATATTGAGGCATTGGAAAGAGAATTTAATAAACAAACGTAAGACTTAGACATGCACTACTCCTTATTTTCGTACCTCATTAAGCCTGGCTTGCTTGGCTGGACAACTACCTAATTGGAGATTTTTAGTTGGATGAACATTGATGGTTTTGAAATGCAACAGGTTGAATTTAAGTCTTCAAAATTATGGACAGTAAAACTTTTTGAGTCGCTAAAATGTCTGGTAGACGAAAATTTAGAGAAGTCTGGTACTATTCTCAACTGCTCGGCATCTTTCTTCAGATATTCAGGTTTTGGTTCAACTTATTCCTGTAAATAAGTACTCTTTCACATGAAAGCAGTGCTAAGTCCACATTGAAGTCGCCTAACACCTGAACAGACAGAAAACTGCATTAAACTGAAAGAAATCAAACATGTACATGATGTTAGACAAAAGAGTTAATACGATGAGAGCTAGGATAAGGCAAGAGCATACAAGAATTAGGATTGCATTAATAATAAAAAACTAGTTGAGAAACTTAACTGCAGTTTTGAAAATTTCTTATATGGAATACATTTTTTTTTTGCGATCAAGCTGAATTTTTTTTATATGGCTTCAATCATATTAGTAATTGTACATTAAAATATTGTATAAAAGCCATGTCGACCTATACCCGTAGAAAAACATGTAGGTTGTTGGTACGCTAATTGATATGAACCCCTACGTCGGCAAACTGTTTTTGAAAGGCTCCCTATACCTACACCAGGAAACGCATGTAATTGCAAGTACCAAGGGTTCGTTTTAGACTGGCTAGCAACCCTCGTAAAAGGGTGATTTCTTATGCCAAATCTCGCTATGCTGAACAAGTTTGTGAATCTAGTTCTTTTCAAAACGTGAATCCTAGCACGGTTATTTCTATAATTTTTATGGTCTTCGGTCTTCCGTGTTCTCTTGGAAAAAGGCTGATCTCTTTGCTAGATTCCTTTTTGCTGATTCTTTTCTCAATGTCACTCTTGTTTCTTTGCCGAAGTTTTTTTTGTGAACTTATCAGATCTTGGTCTTGATCATCATACATCCAAGGTTAATTGCAAAGGTTGTTTATAGGCTTTATTGATTTTAATTACGTGGTCTAGATTTCATTCCTGCAGCTCTTTTGAAAGAATGTGCTTCGGAGTTATCTTCCTTGCTGTCAAAACTTTTCAATCTTTGCTTATCGAACTCTTGTTTTAGGTCTTATGTTGTCCTTGTCCTCAAGAATCTAAGTGATTTATTTGACCCTGGAAAATGTCGCTGGAATGTCGTTCTCTCTGATAAGAGAAGTCTTTAAACAACTTATCAACTTTGCACTGATGTGATTCTTGCGAAACATAGGTATTTTATTGATGTTCAGTAAGGATTTTGCGGGTCTTGTTCCACTAACGAACTTGTGGTAAGCTGGCTTGCATCATACGTTTTCTAGTTATTGTACTTATGGAAAGGTTTTTGGTATCGTTCTGTCCTCTCTCTCAAATCCTAAAATGCCTGTTACAGTGAATAGGTTTGGTATCTGATAAGTACTATTTTAATACTGGTCTTCCTCAGGGGTCTCCTGTTGGCTGAGGTCTCTTCTTTCTTTACATCAGTTACCTTCCTGGTAATGCCTTTCAGTTCACCAACGTCTATTTCGTATTCTCTGACACTCTGACACTAGCTACAAGGCAACTGAGCAGTAATAAGTCAAACCCGGATAAATTTAGTCTGACATTTAGGCTGGTAGAGAATGGGGAAGGAAGTGGCTGGTTTCTTTCAATGCAACAAGAAAACCCAACTGATGTCGTTCAATAGAAAGCTGAATTATTACCTTCTTCAAATTTATGGACAACCATTTTGATGTTAACCCTGGTGAGATTGTTTTATTGATGACCAGCCCTCTCTTGAGGGCTGGTCATCAATGACGTTGTTTGGCTTGTCATTTTCTTAAGATCTTCTTGACTTTTATGTTCAATCTATTACCAAGTCTGCTTCTTAAAAGGTAGGTTCTTTGTATCGGCACAAACAGGAGCTTACACCTGAGGCCATCTTTGAAACCTACCATCCGTCTTTGGGTGAATTACTGTTGCTATATTTGAACACGGGCTTGTTTCTTGTCATCTTGAAGCTCTTGGTCGAGTTCCGATACGTGTTTGTAATTCGATACGGCCAAATCTTGGGGCTACTTTTCCACCTTGGTCTCATCGACGAAAAATGGGTTGTCTCCGTCTTTTCTGTGAGCCTTATAATGGAAAGTACTCTGATAAGGTTCTCTTCCTTGGTAGCAGCTGATTTTGTTGGATTTTGCTTGACTCGTTTTTCTCAACGTCTTTATCCTAATGGAAGTTATTGCTTCTCGTTTTTTGTTTTCTTTGAGACAGCTAGATTGTGGAACTCGCTGGCTTCTAAATGGTATTATGGGAAGATGGGCCTTTTTAGCCTTGGCTGACAACTCTTTTAAAGATGCTGTATCGATAAGAACATCGGCGGTAATTTTATCTCATCACCACTCCTTCTTTATGAAGAAAATATATGATAGGTAGTGCCTGTTGTCCCCAGTTTAATACCACTCCCCTTACCACAGAACTCAGTTACTCGGAATGCTGATAGTATGCATCCTGATAATTCTTTTGAACTTCTCTTTTTATTTTCCATCGTTTCTTTGACTGTCAAATGAATGCCTCCAGTATCAGGCAGAACACCACTGGTCAGTGGGTGCTAAGAATCTCCGGATCCAAGACCGACTTCATATCCCAGAGTATAGACAATATGTGGTAGCACTGGCTTTACAAGAGACCTTAGCCTTCAGTAATGCGATAGATCTTCGTTCTAATTTTTCTTTTGTGATCGCTTTTCTTCATTCTGACTCACCATATATTCTTTCACTTTGTCAGACAAGACTCGATGACCGTGTTAGTGATAAGGGTCTTAGTGTTAATGACTACTTACCTTTGTTTTGACTAGACTCTATAAACAATCTTTACGGTCTTTTTATCTATGCTCAACAGGATCTTCCAGCTGTTGAAGTACAAGAGCTAGAATTTAGAGATATGTCTTTCATGTGCTTTTGATTGTCTTGATAGTTTTCGTTAACTATTTTTCTTGTATTGATCTTCCTCTTCTGACTCTTGCTCAATTATTGAAACAGCATCAAACTCCAATGATAAAGCATTAGACAAGTATCATAATGCTAATATCTTTGCACTTAGTGACTCCAATGCTGATCATATGACCTGGTTGAGTCGTGTTAATTGCAGTAACAGACCTGGACAAAGTTACCCACACCTTTGTTGTTGCTCATGGTCTTATATAGCTTGTTAATTTTCCTGCAAGATTTCTTGATTCAGATTCGGGAGGATATTCTCTTTCAGAACTCTTTTTTGGATTCTGGTTCTGAGCATTGTGATGTTCTGACCATGCTGGTGTCACTGTAAAGGGAGCCTAGATTAACCATCAGTTAAAAATAAACACATGCTTAGGGCACCAAGTAGCAAGAGAGAAACACATTTCCGCTTGTATTATTTTCAAGTTGCTATGAAGTTAAATTTCTAAAAGAATCCCATTACAAATATGATCCCTGTCTTGGTTATATCGTTTACATCTTTTCTTTCATACATTTCAGACCACAAGATAAAACGTATTCATTTAACTGGTGCAGAAAAAAGAAAACTAGCCAAATTGAAGTAACAAAATGTTTCTTTTGTAACGGCCAAGACTGGAAAGTTAACTGATTATTTTGTTCCAGTGCTACAACGTGATTAGGGATTACTTATTTCCCGGTTTTTCAGAAAACCGGGAAACCGGAAATTTGCAACTCCAGAACCAGGACTCCCGGAAATTTCTGGTCTCGGTTAAGTTTCAGAAACTCATAACTTCAATAGAACAAACCAGATTGATGCTTTCGTAAAGTCAAAGTTGTATGTTTAATTACCCTTTAACATTTAATTTAACATTGTACATTGTTAGATATGCCTGGTATTGACATATAAAATATCTCAGTTAGGACAAATTACAGTGCAAATATGTATTACATTACATTGTCTGAATTTTTCTCATAGATATCAAAAATGAAAAACATGATTCTAAGATACCCTGATTCTATCATGACAAAATTTGCTAAATTAAAACAGCTGGGCTCTTATTAATCTTCATTGCAACTTCAACGAATCACAACATAAAGAGCTACTTCTTACGAAAATGTTTCTTCAAAAATAGAAGGTTACTGAGATTTCTATCAGACAATTTTGACCTTATTTTACAAGTAAACGTTCCAGCTGAGGAAAAAGTCCTCTCTGCTTCAACGGAAGAAGGCGGGACACTTAACAGTGCATCATACAGAAACTGTAGATTGTATGTCCTTTTGTGTGTGCTCTCAAATATTTTAAATTCTGAATTCAGTGATTTACATTGGTCTTGTGGTGCACTCACTTCTGTTTTTTCCATGGATTTGTTTATGAACTTTTGTAACTGTTCTTCAAGGGACTGCTCCTCAGACTCCTTAATGTCATCATCAATTTGCTCTGAGTTGGGAGACACTTCCATGTCTTCGTCATCACTTTCAATAACAGATAATCTCTTTAGTAAATCAGCTTTAAACCCAGCTTTAACATTGCAGTTTTTGAGGACAATTCGAAAAAGTCGTCCTCAGCAACACTGTGTACACTAGTTGGATTGTGCAGATACAGAAGCAAAGAAACTAGAACTTTGTTGCGTCTTTGAGATACTCTACGTCCGAGTGCCTCCAGCATTTGCAAGCTAAACGATGTGTCCTGCTTTCTGAGCTGTTCAAAAAGGATGCGCAGTACACCTTCTGCAGTGATCAGGGTGCAATCTCTTCTACATAGAGCATCATAGGCAAGCTTCACAGGTGTCAGGGTCTTTGAAATACTTTCAATCAGTTGTAATTTAATTTAAATGAGACATTAGTATGAGTGGCCATCCGCCGGTGGAAGGCAATGGCAAACCACCACTGTATCCTGCCTAGAAGAATCATGACAATGCACAGATAAATGTCTAACGCTAACAGCGTGAATGGGATTGATGACCATGCAGCTATCAACACTTCGCTCGGTAGGGACACACATGTTCGGCAGGTGAGACCAGACCGTCAGCCTGCTACTGTCAGAAACAAAACCACTCTACGAATTGGTACATGGTACGCACTTTGTATCAAGCAGGGAAATTGGCAAATGTGAAGATGGAAATGGAAAGACTGAATATCAATAAGCTGGGTTTATGTGAAACAAGATGGACTGATACAGGATGTTTCGACATGGAAGGATATTAGGTCATATACTCTGGAGGAGATAAGCATGAAAGAGGAGTTGCTATGATTCTGGACAAAGAACTGGGTAAATGTGTTTCTGGATATTGGACCCTTTCAGAAAGAGTTCTGCTTGTCAAGCTGAAAGGGCAGCCTTTTGACTTAACTGTTATTCAAGTGTATGCACCAACAGTTGACAGCAACGATGAGGAGATAGATACGTTTTATGAACAGCTTGAGGAAGCTATGAGGCACAGTAAATCTCAAGATATTGTCATGGTGATGGGAGACCTAAATGCAAAGGTTGGAAGCCAAAGAATAGGAAATGTAGTGGGAGAGCATGGCCTAGGAACACAAAATGAAAGAGGAGAAAGATGGGTAGACTCGTGCACAGCACATGATCAGGTGATTATGAACACATGGTTCAGAAATCATAACAGACGCCTGTGTACTTGGAAAGACCCTGGAGAGAGGTACAAAAATCAAATCGACTATGTGACCATCAACAGTCGTTTTAGAAATGCTGTCCAGCAAGCGAAATCCTACCCTGGAGCAGACTGTGGGAGCGACCACAATCCGGTTGTATGTATAGTCAGACTGAAACTTCGTCGCTTAAAACATACACCCCCAGAATCGAAGCTACAATGGAATTTTTTGCGTGAAAACCAGGAGCTTAGAGCCAGATATGCAGTTGCGGTGCAGAACCGGTTCGAAATACTGGAAACGGAAGAAGGCAGTAAGTGGGAAGTGTTTAAAGAAGCAATAGTAGAAACAGGAAAAGAATTTATTCAACCCAAAAAAAGAGCAAAAGCAAGCTTGAATGAAACCAGAAATTTTACTAAAGATGAGAGAGAGACAGAAAATTTTGGAAAGAGACTCGACTCAATACAAAGATCTAGACCGTGACATAAGAAACGACCGTAGAAAAGCGAAAGAGGCATGGATAAATGAGCAATGTCGAGAAATTGAAAACTGCAAGACCACGGATCCTAGCTTTATGCACAAAAAGATTAAGGCGTTGGTAGGGAAGAGACCCTGCTGCTCAAGCGGATGCATTAAGGCAAAAGACGGATCTATGGTCATGGAGAAAGAAGAGTTGATGGAACGTTGGGCAGAGTATGTTGACGAGTTATTCATGGATGAAAGGGGAGNTGCGGTGCAGAGCCGGTTCGAAAAACTCAAAACGGAACAAGGCAGTAAGAGGGAAGTGTTTAAAGAAGCAATAGTAGAAACAGGGAAAGAAGTTATTCAACCCAAAGAAAAAGAGCAAAAGCAAGCTTGGATGAAACCAGAAATTTTACTAAAGATGAGAGAGAGACAGAAAATTTTGGAAAGAGACTCGACTCAATACAAAGATCTAGACCGTGACATAAGAAACGACCGTAGAAAAGCGAAAGAGGCATGGATAAATGAGCAATGTCGAGAAATTGAAAACTGCAAGACCACGGATCCTAGCTTTATGCACAAAAAGATTAAGGCGTTGGTAGGGAAGAGACCCTGCTGCTCAAGCGGATGCATTAAGGCAAAAGACGGATCTATGGTCATGGAGAAAGAAGAGTTGATGGAACGTTGGGCAGAGTATGTTGACGAGTTATCCATAGATGAAAGAGGAGGAAAGCCAACCATCAAGAAAGCCATCGAAGGACCCAGAATTCTACCATGTGAAGTGAAAGAAGCAATTAAGAAGATGAAAGCGAATAAAGCCACGGGTCCAGACGGAATCTGCATCGAGATGATAAAGGCTTTCGAGCAGTTTGGGATATGCAAAGTCACTGAACTACTCAACGACATATACGACAGCGGAGAAATCCCTTCAGACTTAACCAAATCTGTATTCATCACTCTACCCAAGAAACCAGATGCTACCGAGTGTGAGCTCCACAGGACCATCAGTTTAATGAGTCATATAACCAAGGTCCTAATGCGAGTCATAATGGGAAGAGCACGGAGAGCAATAAGACCAGAGATAGGGAAGCAGCAATTCGGTTTTGTCCAAGATGCAGGAACAAGAAATGCTATATTTGTGATAAGAATGCTGTCGGAACGAGCCATAGAAATGCAACGTAATCTATACATGTGTTTCATCGACTACTCAAAAGCATTTGACAAAGTGAAACACGAGTGCCTGATAGAGATGATGCAAGATCTAGACATAGACGGAAAGGACATTAGACTGAAAAGGAACTTATACTGGGAGCAGACTGCGGGTGTGAGAGTGCAGAACGAAGTTGGAAAATACGGCAATATTCGAAGAGGAGTCAGGCAAGGCTGTGTCTTTTCACCAGACCTATTTAATCTATATAGTGAGAACATCATAAGAAGTATCGAAGGAAAAGACGGTTTCGTGATTGAAGGGTATAACATGAATAATATACGTTACGCTGACGACACAACTCTCATAGCTGACAGTCCAGAGAAGCTACAACAACTGCTAGACATAGTCGTAGAAGAAAGTGGGGCCAAAGGTCTTAATATCAATCGCCGCAAGACTTTTTGCATGGCGGTGAGCAAAAGACATGTGAACTTGAGCTGCAAGATAGCCATAGATGGAGAAGACATACAGCAAGTAAATAAATGTAATTATCTTGGCAGCATGATTACATCAGACGGAAGATGTTTGGTGGAAATACGGAAAGGAATTCCCACAGCAAAAGAGATATTCCAGCGGATGTCCAAGATACTGAGGAACCGAACTATTTCCTTGGACACCAAGCTCAGAGTCCTCAATTGCTACATAATTCCAGTGCTTACCTATGGGATTGAAAGCTAGACCATCACACCAACCCTAGAGAAGAAGCTGGAAGCAGCAGAGATGTGGTTTCTACGCCGAATACTAAGGATTTCATGGACAGAGCATGTTACCAATAAAGAGGTACTGAGACGAGCAGGATGCAAAAGAAAGCTACTGTCCACCATTCGAAAAAGACAGCTGTCATTCCTAGGACATGTAATGAGGAAAGGGGAACTAGAAGAGTTGTCAGTGACCGGAAAGATTGATGGGAAACGAGGCAGGGGAAGACCAAGAACCACATTCATAGGAAGCATAGCAGCATGGTCTACAAAGAGCAAGCTTCAGCTCCTGAGGGCAGCGAAGGACAGGAATCTATGGAGAGACATGATCGCCAACGTTCGGCTGGGACACGGAACTTGAGGAGGAGGTAATTTAACATCACTAGTAGTTTCGTATGGCTTTGTTGTTTATATTTCTACTCCAGTTCGTTTGAGCCATTTAAAGTATTCCCGACTGCAGGAATGTATTGTTGTGTATTCGCCAGGGATCTTTGTCATTAGACAGGTTAGGAGCAGGTGTTCTGTGTCCTGAGGGGCAATTTGACATTTGGGGCAAGTAGCAGACTCTCGCAGGCCCCATTTGTACAGATTGGCAGCGGTTCTGCCATGACCTGATCTCAGCCTGTTGGCCGTGGTCCACTGTCTTCTATTGGCGGTCTTGAAACCTGGTTGCAGGCGTGTAGGGTCTTCTATAAAGTCTCCCCCTCTTGGGATGTTCTTTTTCCAGTATTCTGCCCACGCCCTATCTATGTTGAAAACTCTGTTGGATATCTTGTAGAACGCAGCCAACCTAGGCTCTGCCATGTTGGACCGACCTAAGTAGAGAAGTTAGACCAGGAGGGATCCAATCCCGGCACCCGAACGAGACCATGTCTCCTCCCGGGTCCACTCCAAATCATAATTTAACATCACTAATTTCTTATTTGATCTTCAGATCAACATAGGCTTTCCATAGACAGGGATTAATATGAACGTATCGTGAAAGCATAGCCTCCATACTATTCCATCTAACTTTTACATCAATAATTGGCTTGAGCTCTCTTTTAATGCTGCTTTTTACACATTCTTGAAGGATTTCACTTTTCAATGCACTTTTTCTGAATGCCTTGCATTCTTTCCGGACTTTGTTAATTACATCAATCAATTTCAAGTCCAATTCAGGTTCATAAATGTCAAGTTCTTTGAATTCAAAATCAGCAGTGCCCATGTCTGGTGAATCCTCTTCATCTTCAAGGTCATCATCTTCATTGTCACTAGCATCAGTTTCTGGAGAATCTTGCTCGTCAGCATGATTGACATCATCTTCAGTGGAAATAGGCCTTTGCCTTTTATACAGAACATCACAAACTGCTAAGCGTATACCATGGGTGTAGCACAGCTGAGGCTCAGTTGGGGCAAGCCTTCCAAATTTTGTCATCACAGAAGTACCATCTGTTACAGAACATATGTCATTGATGAAGTTCAGGCCAAATATTTCCAAGCTGTCATGAACTGTTTCAACCGTTCTTTCTGAGGTAAATGATCCTGTGATTCGAAACAGACCTAAATTGTACAGTTTTCCATTAGATCCATGCACACTTATGTTTAGAAAGATTTCACTGCTTCTTTTAAATCTACGGTAATGTTCTTTCGTACTTGCAGAGCATATTGATCAATGAGACTCATACCATGTGTCCTTCCTTTAGGAGGTGAAAATCCATCTCTTATCAAGAATTTTCTGATGAACTGGCTTTTGCAAATGGCATTTACGGAAAATGCATCAACAGCTGCCAATTTTTCAAGGATTTCTGGAAGAGTCTCCTTGCCTATAAATGTCGTCACCAAAGCCTGCCTTTTAGTCTCTTTTTCAGGTCCACCTTCTCCCTACAAGAGAGCAATTACACAATGATAATCACAAGAATTAATAAATATGTCTATGTATAGAAATCTCTATCCGAGTCATATTGACGCCTCAATAGGTAAATGTTGTTAAAAAGAAGTGTATTGTGATTTACAAATTATTGAGTGATATATGGTATGGTACATATAGTATGGTACTCTGAATGCAATTAATATTTGATCCAAGTAAAAAGCACCCAAAGAGGAGCCGTGGCTTAATGGTTAGTGCAACTGCACAGTAACCAAGAGTTCCGGGTTCGATACCCCCGAGTTGTCGAGGAGAATTTCGAACATGGCAAAGAAAAAGAAAGGCATTGGTTGGCGTCAGGAAGCGCATCCGGCCAAGAAATTCCTCACTGCCAAATCGAAGTCCCTCTGAAGGGAACGGTCTGAGCCCCAATTGGTGGGGGGAAATGACGTTAAAACTAAAAAAAAAAAAAAAGCACCCAAAAGACGAAAATTCAGTCATGACTCATGAGACATTAAAGAGACAATAATTTTTACTGCACAAAACAAAATCTAAAATAAAATCATTATACTTACACTGGTGGAGGGTCTGGCTGGCAAGTTGTCTGTCTTTGAAGATGCAACTTCGGAGTCCTGGTCCTGGTGTAATTTCATATGCTTCATCAATCCACTTGTGATCCCTCCTTTTGTCTTTATCAGAGCATTACATTTCTTGCATCTTGCAAAATCACTCCCTTCTCTTGTAAAATGCCTCCAAGCTGGAGATGCATTGCTTCTTGATTCCATAGTGAATCTCTTGGTAGCTGAGCAACAAATGATCAAACTGCTGGAGACAGTCCTTTTTATAATTTCTGAACTGATTGGTTACATAACCACTAATTTGAGGAATAACACGTCTGAACTTGAAAAATGTGATGACGTCAGATTATTAATAATTGGTATTCAGTTTTGTTGCTTAATCATGACCCAATTCAAGACTTGTTTTAACATGCTTTTCTGAACTGCGACAGGACTCACAAGAGAGTTCAAGGGTGATGTCAGCAATCAGCAATCAAAATTTTAATTTCAATGCAATTCATACTGCAAGTGAAACCTGAGAGTTATTTATAAATATGATTATAAATAGATTTTGGCTTTGTAAATTGCATGAAATACAATTATACAACACAATCTGGTCTCTGTATAATTAATGTTCTGCTGAGAAACCAAAATAATAGCAGTTTTTTATAATCGATACCGTATCCAGTCCCGATTTCCATTTCCCGGTTTTCCCGTTCCTAGCTTTTTGTCCATTTCCCGGGAATTTCCCGGATCCGAGATTCCCGGGAACAAACACTAAACGCGATCTTACAGATACAGGTCAAAAGCAAGCTCTGTCTGAGAAAGAACTCATTTACACAGTTGATTTGCTTAGTTGTAGCCCTTCATTTACTTTACGTTCAGAATATCATGGTGACTTCGATGGCAATGAAAAATCACTACTTTGACGAAGCTGGTGCATATAGTGTACTTACTATTGATCTACCTCTAAACCCTCTTGATTAGTCTATAGCAAGCTTTTCTGCAAGTTCTGATGTTGAAATGGTACCTGAAAATGAAATTTGTGATGACACAATTAATCTTCCCACTAAGGCATAGCTCGTCCAGCTCTTCATGCCTAACAACATATCCTACAAAAGTGCGGCTTCCTACTCACGACTGACAGCAAGGCTTTACTTACTCCAGCCTAGGCCAACACCTCCTCATTTGTTCTTCTGACTGTCTACGGAGCTTTCAACATTCTTCTGCAACACCACATCTCTATAGCTTCAAGTCTCCTTTTATTATCCTTCCTAAGAGTCCATGTATAGCACCCATAGAGC
The DNA here is from genome assembly GCA_003991215.1 of Morbakka virulenta. Lineage (NCBI taxonomy): Eukaryota > Metazoa > Cnidaria > Cubozoa > Carybdeida > Carukiidae > Morbakka > Morbakka virulenta. The sequence goes on from RDPX01000025.1 coordinate 1,546,639, forward strand.
ACTACGGACCATAAAAGACACTCCACAAATCTCATTCTTGTTGACATTGTAGCACATCTGATAAAATTAACATTGAATGCGCCAACTTTAATGCCTTCCAACTCACTGATATCTCTCACTTATTTGGCTATAATAACTACATAAACCTAGTGACAGAACACGCCATTGTCGTACTCCACGTTTAAAATTTTAAAAATCTGATTATATTTCACCATTTCCTACGTTTTCCCTTGTCTCTAATATAAATTTCTGATCAATCTTAAACCTTTTATCTTCAATTTCCAATCTCTTAAGCATGTCAAATAGCTTGTCATATTGCACTCTATCAAATGCTCTTTCATTACCTACAAAGCACAGGTAAACCTCTTTCTGCATTTATAACTCTCTCTCCAGTAACATTCTTAATGAAAAAATTCCATTTGTTGTACCTTTACTTTTCACAAAACCGTACTGCTCCATACTAACGTTTGGTCTTATTCTTTTTCTAATCCTGTTTAACATTACTCTTAGTATTACCTTACAAATTCAGTTCATGATGCTAGTCGTTCTGCCTATTGCACTCCATTGTGCCAAGTATGTTTGGTATAGTAATAAATGTGGACTTGTACATATGCGGAACGACTTCACCTGTGGAGAGGAGGATTGTTACTTAAACTGGCCAAGATGATTAAATGCAGAAAGATGCTCCGCCTCCTATCACGCATGACAGGAACGAGGTACTATAGCGTCTGCCTCGGCGAAGACGAGAGCAAGATACGAAAGATAAAAAATGGAGTACCGCAAGGATCTGTCTTAGCCCCCATCCTCTTCAATATTTACCTAAGTGACATGCCCAAAACAACATCGCAACAATTTGGCTACGCTGACGACTGGGCGATCGCACACCAGGCCCTAAATGTTCGGGAACTAGAGACCACCCTTACAGCAGACATCAATACCACCCACACGTACTTCAAGAAATGGTACTTGAAGATGAACACAACAAAGACAGTAACATCAGTCTTCCATTTAAATAACCATCAGGCCGACGCCACCCTCGACGTGAGAGTAGAAGGCAATACACTACCATCAGACACCCACCCAAAATACCTCGGTGTGACCCTGGACCGCACACTTACCTACTGGAGACACATCGAGAACACCACACATAAACTAAAGAAGAGAAACAGCCTCATAAGAAAGCTAGCAGGCACTGGATGGGGAGCTCAACAGAATGTGCTAAGAACATCCACACTGGCGCTGTGCTACAGTGTCGCCGAATACTGTGCACCAGTATGGGAGCGCAGTAGTTACACAAAGCACATAGACACACAATTAAACGCAGCAATGAGACAGATCACAGGCACTCTGAAGTGAACACCCCTACCATGGCTACCTACCCTGAGTTGAATAGCACCCCCTTACCTACGAAGACAAAAAGCCACCCAAGACATGAGGACCAGAGTACAGAAACTCCCTGACGGGCTCCCACTAAAAACCATCGTCAGCGCGCACCCGCAAACCAATCGCCTGAAATCACGCCGCCCTTTCTACAAGATATCCAGCAGAGTTTTCAACATAGATAGGGCGTGGACAGAATACTGGAAAAAGAACATCCCAAGAGGGGGAGACTTTATAGAAGACCCTACACGCCTGCAACCAGGTTTCAAGACCGCCAATAGAAGACAGTGGACCACGGCCAACAGGCTGAGATCAGACCATGGCAAAACCGCTGCCAATCTGCTCAAATGGGGCCTGCGAGAGTCTGCTACTTGCCCCAAATGTCAAATTTCCCCTCAAGACACAGAACACCTGGTCCTAACCTGTCCAATGACAAAGGTCCCTGGCGGATACACAACAATACATTCCTGCAGTCGGGAATACTTTAAATGGCTCAAAAGAACTGGAGTGGAAATATAAACAACAAAGCCATACGAAACTACTACTACTACTACTACTACCTGTGTCATATATTAGGTTTGCCACTTGAGTTACAACATCATTTTCAAACTCTTCCAGGGTCCGAAGCATCTCCACAACAACACTATCATCCCCAAGTGACTTACCTTTTTCCATATCATTTATTGCTACCCTTCTTTCGTCCTTGGTTATGTACATGCCTTCATCATCAAAATCTAGGTTGATACCCTCCACCCGCTTGTTATCAAATATTTCTTTGATGTATTCCCTCCACCTTCGTCCTACGTTCTTCAGCTCCAACACAACGATTCCATCTGCTTTCTTAATGGCCTTACTTGTGATATTTCTTTTGTTACGTGTCAATTGCTTCATTTTGTCATAGATCCGCTGCCGAGCTCTCCTATTCATATCTTCAATTTCCGTACATCTATCGCTTATCCATTTTTCCTTTTCTTCTACACATTTTCTTTGTATCAAATGATGATCTCTTTATTTCTCATCGCATTACTTTTCTTTATCTTCTTTCTTCCATTAAATGTAATGTATGCTCATTCATACATGGCTGTTTTACTCTCCCTCTGTCATTTCTCACTCCCAATCTATATGATCCAGCTACATCTTGTTCTCGGCCTTCAGCGACCTTAGCATTAATATCCCCATTACAATAGACATCTCATCTTTCTTGCATATCCTGCGTGCTCTGTTTACATCAAAGTAAAAATAATCTACTTCCTTCTCCTACCCTGTTGTTGTTGGGGCACAGACCTAAATTAAACAGTATTAAATGTTTGGCTTTTAAATTTCTCTAGAAGAACTCTGTCCGTTACAGACCAATATCCAAGAATACACTATTTAAGGTGCTTGTCCACCATCACACCTACACCTCCCTGTGCAGAATCACCACACGAATAAATGAAGGTACCCCAACTCAGTGCGTCCAGGCAGCCAACACCAGGCCATCTTACCTCGCTCAAACCAAATAGGCTCAGGTTTAGTTATTTCGTTTCCTGTTCTACGTTACCCTGGTACATAGTTCTAATGCTCCAAGTTGCCAACTTGATATACTTTGACATCCTGTGTGTTTGGGAGAGGGGGTAGTTGTATGATGATGTTTGAAGGACACCTGTTCCCCGCCATTAATCCTACGACTGGACAAGGGAGTCTGCCGTTCAGCAGCACTACGCCCATTACATTTATTTTCATAGTGTAACAAACATACGGTTATTCTTGGGTTAATATGTGGTGAGGCCCCCAGTTCTCTTGTAAGCTGTATTATAAGTACGGACCTTGCCATAGCCTAAAAAGGCTTTCTGCAAGGTCTCAGGTCGAGCCTACTCATTAGCGTCTCCCAAATCCAGCTTCACCGAAGGCTGCAGGTCGCCTGGCAGCTCGCCAAGCAAAGGATTTTATTGAATTAAGCTCTCCCACCTAGGCAAGGTTATAAGGCTCTTATGTTGGAGAATGGCAGTTCCCAACACGGAGAAATGGTGTCGCCACCGAGAGGAATTTACACCTAAAACCCTTTTTCCCTTCTAAAACGTACCACATGTCTTTGCATGATGTACTGTTGTCACATTTGAACACGGTCTCCTTTCCATTTTAAAGCTCTTGATTAATTTCAGAGATGTGTTCGTAATTTGATAGGGTCAAATCTTGCTCCTACTTCTCTACCTTTGCCTCAACGGCGAAATATAGGTTAGTCTTTATCTTTACTGTTAGTATTGTGGTAGAAAGTCTTCTGAAACCTGTAAAAGCAAAATAGTATGATGGCTTTTACGATGTTGTAATGGGTCTGAATGGAGAAACGAAAGCACAGGTAGATTGTACCTTGGCCAGGACATTGATATTGTAGAACGTTTTCAGGTTTTTTTCTCAAAAGTGGTGTTTTTAACTGATTTTCACTACAGCAGTTTCTTCGTTATCCGAAATTATTTCCGGAGCCTATTATTGTAGGCAGCTTTTCTGCTTTCTTGTCATGAAACTCTCATTTATTTTTTCTGGACCAGCCTTTGAATAATACGATATTGGTTGGGAACACCATTTGATAAAGCAAAAATGAAATAGGCATGTGAATTTTGAAATATATTTCAAACATTACTTTCACATTAGTCGACTAAAAAGGCAAAAAGTATTTGTTTAAAACCTGAAACGTTGAAATGCAATTAAAAAGTCATTATCTACTTAAATACAAGTGTTATAATACATATGAGAATAAATAATAGCAATGTGATTCCTATGTCAATACGACTTTAAAAGAAACAATAAACAAAAGAAGTAAACATCAGATGATTAGATTTAAATACCTAATTTTCGGTACAATATAAAAATTTTATATTCAAAGGAGGCTTAACTTTCTGGCAAGAAAAGCCTCAAGAGTCAACACATGGTCAATACCCCATTTTACTCTTTTCTTTCCATCACACTTGGGCCAGACTGTTGCACTCTTGTTGCATGTAAGCCCGTGTTCTGGTTTCTCTTTTCTCAAACACGGGCTTGTGATTCTTGGTCTCTATTGGTTTGTAAGAGTATTACATTTTTACTTTTTCTTTCACAGCCTAGCTCATTCACCTCTTAATTACGAACTTTAATTGCATAAGCTCTTTTTTGCACTTCTCTGCTTTGCCTCGTGGTCTCTTGAGGGATCTGATGTGAATTATTACTCAATCTCCGCACGTGCACGCACACTGACACTGACAAAAAAAGTGCTCAGCGTATGTCGTGTAGTACAAAGCGCTTCTTGGCCAATTTTCAGATATAGAGATATTTTACTCTAAGTTACTTGACTTAACATGCGTTTTAGCATGACTTTGTCATGCAAGTTCTTAAACAAAATCTTAAACTGCTAGACCTATCTTCTGAATATTTCGAGCTCCCACTGGAAGCTAGCAACTGGTTGTTTCATGCAATTGTTCACATAAAAATCCCCGACACGTTGGTAAACTGGATAATCTCCGAAACTTCAATCTGGCAAAACAACAATTACTACCAACTGGGTTTGAGAACGGTCATTGTATATATACTATACATATATATACTTTGCAGTTTTGAAAACTATGACAATAGGTCATTACGTTTAAAAGTTTTAAAAATTTTATGTACTTCTAATTTTCTCTTAAAGTATCAATGTTAAGCATCTATTTATCTTTTTTAATAAAATTATATTTCCATCAAAGAAGGTATTTGAAATGTAAAATGAATTCAACATGTTTTCTAAGTGTCACAAAAATTTTCTTTTTTCACTCTTTCAAGCTTAAAATCATGAGGTCTTTAGTGGTCTTATTTCTTGTTGCATAAAAGCAGGTTTATTTAAGGTTCAGAAAAATTTTAAAAAGTTACAATTTTTTTTTCTTTCCAGAGTGTTTCCTTACAATATCTTGAAAGACTTTTCATATTGTACGGAGAGATGTTAGCTAAGTACTTAAGCTTTCATTGTGTACTTTTCTTAACAGCTAAGATGTGCATATACATACAGGCTAACTTTAGTTTACCTCACTATGTAAAGTTAACACGAGTCACCACTGAATAGAAGATATAAGTTGTAGCGATCTTGGTTCAAACCAGTCCCTGTAGCTTGCTAAATGTTGAATATTTAGTTAAATAAGTGATTTATTTGATATGTTTGTGCCATCAGCTCAGTTGATGGGTGCATATTGAAAAAAATCCCTTAGGTACTATATAAAAATAGTTTTGTGCGACTTATATTTTTCATAAATTTTGGTGCTGTTATTATTTAAATCAGATAGTCTAATGTGTATTTAATTTATAGAAGATTATTTTTCGAGAACACGACTCATTGTTTTCAGGAGGGAGTCCAAATCCACGTTGTTATGAAACTCTGAATCTGTGTAATCATTACAATGTCTTTCCTTGAATCTGAAATATATTCCGGTATCACAGGAAAAAAGTACTCCCCGGTACTTATTTCCCGGATATTAGTATAACTCCCCAGTACACATTTTCCGGGAAAAAAGTACTCCCCGGTACTTATTTCCCGGATATAAGTATAACTCCCCAGTGCACATTTTCCGGGAAAAAAGTACTCCCCGGTACTTATTTCCCGGATATAAGTATAACTCCCCAGTACACATTTTCCGGGAAAAAAGTACTCCCGGGAGTACCTCTATCCTAGGAAATAAGCATCCCCTCGGGAAAAAGTACTCCCTGGAATATTAATTGCCCAGGTAATAGGTACTGCTGAAATAAGGTACTCCAACTGTGAATTGGTAACTATGATGACATAACATGATGAAAAAAATGAATTGTCACACCCACGAGGTCAAAACACACATATTCAAAACATTTGAATTTCTGTTCACAAGTTTTAAAAACATTCGAAAATTTCGACTATTGAAATGAGTGCAGTGGAGAGTCTTCTTTTTCAGGATGTACATTTTTTCCTAGGAAAAAAGTACTCCCCTGATTAAAATTGCAGAGGAGTACAAATTTCCCATAGGGGGTATCTATTTCCTAGGAAAAAAGTACTCTGGGAGTACTTTGTTCGGGGGAGTACTTATTTTCTGTTACAGGCGGGCATTGTTGAAAATAATGTATCAATCTTTGTACGAATGTACGAATGTAGGAATCCTTTCAAGCTAGTCCACAATTTGACGTAGTAACGCTTCAACAATAAAAACTTTGTAGTATACTATACTAATAACTTCGACTTTTACTCCTCTTACCCACATCTGGCCTCTTGTTTAGCTACGTGCAATGACTTTGTCGCCTTCCTTAAAATTCTAAATGAATGTTTTTTGCTAGAAGTAACAACTTTTTCAATACAGAAAGCCACTTTTTACTGCAAGTCAGGCTTCACCTAATTAAGTATGATTTGATTTACGTTTAAATATTTTCTCTGAATTCTCATTTCAGTATGTTTCTGTAAGAAAACAAGAGGAGATTTATTTCCCTTTTGAGGAATTTAACTGATGTTTTTGATGTCAAGTTTTTAATTGTATTCTTAATGTCTGTACAGCACTTTCAGCTGCCCCATCCGTTGAAGGATAATAGGAAACACTGGTGAAGTAAACCGTTACATTTGCTTTTGATAACAGCTTCAAACTGTTTACTTTTAAAATACTGAGATGTCACTCATGTTACTATCAGAAATACCATCAATTGCTAAAAAATTCCATAGTCCTCCATAGTCAATGTGCAAACCAGACCATGGTTTGGTTGCATCTTTCTATAGATGTATGGTGGAGGTGATCGGTTCTATATCTGTCACATTTATTACACAAATTCAAATTTACCTTTTTCTTGGTACTCGAACCCATTGGCCTTAATTTACCAAGGACTTCATTTTGAAAAGCAGGCAGCATTATAACACGATTTCTTTAAAATAAACAATTGTCTTTCTACATATTTTGCTTTGATTTTCAAAAACACTGTTCAATAAAAGCATTCAAACTAATAACAAGTTTTAAAAGTCAGTTTGTTGTAAGTTCTCTATATGTCTGCAATTTTAGCTGAGTACTATCTACTGGTGCATGACTCAACTTAATCATCAGTGTATCACTGCTAACATTAAAAGTCTCGTACTTCAATGCTCAGGTTACCTACTGATAGCACCACCATTACTCTTTACATTGCATGTACGTTATAACAGTTTGTGGTAGAGAGGACATGAAAAATAACAGTATCACCACAGTATCCGAGCTGCTGTCCTACAAGGTATCAGAGAGATTTTACTTGATATTCTTAACAGTTATTATCATTAATTATAATGAATTCCTCTCCAAATAAGTATTAATGCAATTTCTCCGTTAGCACATCAGTTCTAATCAAATCAATAAATATATGAAGAGCAAAAAAAAAAAAAACCCAGAAATTTCTTGAAATATTTTGTAACTCATTGTTACTTCATCAGTCAAGTCACATTGGAAGGCAAGGTATGAGACAAAATGAGTTGCATTGAAACATGGTGAAAACGAGGCTACGGAAACAAAACTTGAAAAATACAATTCAACAATAAATGAATGTCAACAGCAACAAAAAGTACTTTTTTGAAAAAGTATTTTCAGAGACGATTTGGAAGATTTGCGGATTTCATGGAAATATAACGTTCCTGCGCTCCTTCAACATGATCAGTATTCGGATAAAGAGATTCAAAGTCCATAGAAACTAAAAAAGGTCTTGAATTGGAATCAGAAATACTAATTTTGTTCAGCAAGTTAATGGGCTTAGTAGTACCATGAACACAGGAGGAAGTTTTTCAGCAAGTGGGCAAAGACAGATCCATGTACTCTGAAATTCGGACTGTGCAACTCTAAAACCACAACAGATTGTACGTAATGGAGGAAAGTCTTCAACGATTTTATGACGTTAAGGTAAACCATCAAAGCTTGGTACCTGATTGCCACCTTTCATAATTTGGCGTCCCTTTGTATTTATCAACTTTTCCAAGTACAATTTTATCTAGAATAACATTGATGCTTTTCCTGTTTATTGGGTTTAGATAGGAGGAAAGTTGTTCATAAAAAGTAGGATCTTGTAAAATGGCTAAAAAAGTAATTTTATATTTTCTCCTGTCCATAATTACAAGTCCTCCAGACTTAGCAGGTGGCTTAACTTTAACTACATATAAAGCATTAGAGTGAAACACTTAGAAAACTTCAGCCAAAGATTGAACTGGCTGATTATGCGATAATAATGGGACAATGCATACATGGACAATCCACATCACAACACGAAAGAGAACACAACGAGAAACATAAAAATGAATTATTCGCAAATAAAATGAAGAGAGATGATGGATGGGTATGAATGAATAAAGATATGGTAAAAAAAGTGATGAAAAATGTTAGATGGTAGTCTTAGTTGATGAACAAGAGAAAGTGAATAGGTCTGGTGATGAATACTGCAGTCATGGATCATCAGTCGATGACCATGTCAACCATTTTGGGGTATTTAAAATCGAAATGGACATACAGACATGGCTGCCCAACAACACTGATCAGGTGCCACCTCCATAAAAGGAGTAAAGCCCGAAATGAATAAATAATAGACGTAGAGAGCTATATCTACTGAGACCGGCATAAAAGAGTGAAATAGAGAAGAAATTGCCACAGTTGTGATGTAGGAAGGTCACAGAATACATAAACTGTAGGGAAAGGAAATTGAGAATGAAAGAAAGGAAAAAAGGAGAAGAAGAAACATACCGAGAGGGTGAGGTGAGAAGGGGAAAATGTTAAAGATCTTTTGTCAGTTCATGCTCAAGAACAGTTATGTTCTTGTTGAAAGAGGCAAATGCATCACTATGTTTTTCATGCATCTTATCGAATATTTTGAGAATCTTGGGGCAAGAGGCACCTTGTTTTATCATCCTCACAATACGTTTTTGACTCTTAAGAATAAAGTCATTATACTGTAAAGTTACACGAGCTGTCCATAGAAATTCAAATGATATAGAACCATAGAAAATATGTTCTGAAATATTTCCAGAAAGATCAGACATCCTAACGATGTAAAAGGGAAAGTTGTCTCTCTTATCAAACAGTTTATGCACGAAATTCCCATCTTTGATCCATGGAATCAATCTTTGGTTTTATATATATAATTGACTGTAATCCAACATTTCCCAAGGAATTTTATGGGGGAAAGTTTTGAGTCCTTGAAAAAATGAGCAGCGCCGTTTTTTACCACTACTTATATAACAAAAACCCACAAACATTCAGTAAAATTTCTTTTTCTTTTAAGGTATTGTATAACATGGCATGTGTGGGCCAAATATGGACATTAAACGTAAGTCAACTCACAAAAAGCATGACAAGGGTGAGAGATTGACCCCTTATGCTCCTCCACTAAAAATCCGTCATGGCCCATAATGCTTCACCTGTAAAAATATAGGTATTTCGTAACTCACCCAGCTATGTCTCAAATCAAACTTTTTCATGTATAAGCAAGGTCTGAAAACTAACCTTATGTTCGTATTTAAGTCAACTATGTTATCGTCAAGAGCAACACTAATGATAATGTTGTATACAGAATATCTACAGGTCAACAAGTGACACATTCCAATAGCAGTCTTTTCCACGATATCAAGTGTCGTGAGACAGCTTTACATTTTAAACATTGTTAAGGTTAGTACAATCAGTGTTGTTTATTTCAGCATCCAAATAGAGCGAAGGAAAGGATAAAATTAAATAGATCCCTCAACTGACCCAAAATGCCCCTCTCCACAAAACCACCGAAGAACACTTGCGTCCCTCATTTGGGAGTTAACACAATCAAACGCTCAAAGATTTCTAAAGATCCAGGAATCATTTACATGTTATGAACACTTATGCAAAACAACACGAAATTTTGGATTTCAAATATAAACTTGAAAGGATGTCATTTATGGATAAGAACTTCGCACCGACCATATAAGTTCATATAAAAACTTTGATGTTATGTTTACTTGGCTTCGTACTAAGCGTTCAATTCATGCCATGTCACGGTACACATTACTTACGGATATACAGTGATATGACTTGACCTGAAGCCTTAAACAAGATAAACTTTGCGTTATTTTTACATTACATTTTGAGATAACTGGCTCTAGTGACATTTGTTACTACTTAAAAATGTCTGCCGTACATTGACTCAACAATCGACTTTACACTCTATAATCGACGTTCATACTTTAATAAATTCATTTTTCAGAACAGAAAAAAACCCAGTTAGTTTGAGTAGACACATAATACTCCTCCAGGAACTTTCCAATATGGGCAGATTTGGTAACGTGACACCAACTCATTTTGCCTGACTTATGGATACTTATGAAAATATTCTTTTTTGGCTAGACTTATACAATCACTCACCTCCACAGCTTGTACATTTGGCGCACAAAGGACATCATATGTCAGTGGCTTTCTTGAATGATTGACTCTTTCACTTTCCCTGAGTTGGAGAACCTTCAACGTCATCTTTAGAGTACTAGATGACCCACCTATTGCAACGTATCCTCATTAGACTCACTTTCAGCCACAACATGTTCCCTCACTACCTTAATTGCCTCACTTTCATCATATTCAACAGTACTCTGATGTCTAACCAGCTGACTAATATCTTGAGTGTTTTAATCAGTGCACTCTTCATTACCATTATTATCCTTTATTTCATATACTTCAATTTGACTAGCTGGTTCTTGCATTTCCTCAAAAACTTATCATTGTCATAAACCAAACCTTGACAAGCCTATTCTAAGTTGTAAGAACTCTGACTTTCACTGAGCTTGTCAGATCTAATAGAAACAGTAACCTTAGGGTTAACTGGTTTATTTGAATAATCCTCGCCTAAATCAACTGCAACTTTGCCTGGCCACCTTATACTTCGTCTTGCAACCGCTTGCTTTCTAGCATTTAAAATAATCTGTTTTTGTCATCAGCATCTACCCAAGATCCTTCAGCCAGGTCACTTTCATCACTTTCTTCACTGCTATTCTTCATTTTTTCCCCCTGCTTCCTTTTCCTTTGAGATCTTATACGGATGATTGTTTGACGACCTTGTTTTAATATTCCATTTGGAGGCTTCGGTATTTCTTCATCAAATCCAAGCATGATACCAGTACATGGGTTGAGCATATTTCGATTAACTACCCGAATTTCACCTGACGGCTCATCTTCACGCTAAATAGAATACACTACGTGCTCAGATCCTTTTACCTCCTTGATGATATACACATGTGGTTTCATCTCTTACCAGGTTCGCCTTTCTCTCTGACATTTTTCACTGAGACCAGATCACCCACTTCTAATGTAGCAAGCACAAGATCCTAAAAAAAACATTGCTCATGCATTTCTTTTCGCTTGGAAGACTTCTCCCTTGCTATCTCATATGGTTCTTTCACCTGATCCTTCCAATTAAAGACAAACTTATGGGTTGACAATTAATCTGACCATCAAGACCAAGCATCAGATAATAGTAATGTTGCATGGCGACCAAACATTAGGAAGAATAGGCTGAAACCAGTACTGTCATATTCGGTAGCATTTTACGTAAAGGTGAGCTTGTTAATCTGCTCTTGCCACCGGATTTCGGTGTTTCAGGAAGAGTTCTAAGCATTCGTAATAGAGTACCATTAATTCTCTCCACTGTCCCATTCGTCTGAGGGTGGTAAGGACTGATTCTCGACTTAACAATTCCGCAAAACGTCTCTATCTATACAAACAAACGATTCTAAAACTCACGACTCTGATCATGTATGACGCGGGCTGGCAGTCCAAACTTCAGAACAAAATCATTATACAACTGTTTCATAGCAACTGTAGCACTTTTGATCTTTGATGGATAGGCTTAACCAAAACTTGTGAAATGACCCACAACCATTAATATGTTTTTATGTCCAGCCAAGCTCTTCTCCAAGTGTAGGAAGTTAATCACCCCTGATTCTATTAGACTACTTGATATGATGCTCTACAAAGAAGCTTCTGTGCATGACGTTTCTGCTGGATGATGCAAGGATACTTCTTCTGGGTACATTTTTGAATATCACTGTACATCCTAAGCCAATACACTCTCTGGCCTGCCAACTGGAGCATTCTTTCTGGACCCAGGCGACCCATCTCTACATACAACTGCTTGTACACCAGATTTCTTAAGTGGTAACACTAACTCCACCATCTGACCACAATGTTTCTTAAAATACCATTCTTATCTAGAAATAACTTCTTGAAATAATGAATCAGACCTTTTGCCCCTCTGAATGGATCAGCTATGTCATCAGCAAGCCTCTTTTGATTGATTTTGATGGCATCGATGACAATGGTGGTGGTCTTGTCTTCCAGTTGGGCTTTGCTGATGACATGTGTTTCCATGCGGTGTTGTTTGAGATTGGAAAGTTGAGCTTCATCATTCACTTAAAGGAGTTGAAGCCAGGCCTCTCCGTTACCTTTTGCAGGTTAACACCAGAAACAATTGCTTGGAAAGCATCAAGAGTGACTGTTTTCTTACACGGATGAGTATTTCTCAATTTCCAGTAGGGTTGTTATCAGTGAAGACTTGAAAATCTGGCATATGTAAATGCATATGCGAGATAATCCCTGAAGTGTTCAGTTACTGCCCACTTTAAAGCCAAAAATTAAAGTTCGTTACTGTGAGAGTTCACCTCTGGTTAGTGGAGGGTACGACTACCATAACAAATAATCCACGTCTTGCGTTTCTATTTCTGGTGTAAGATACACTCTAACCCATTATGGCTTGCATCTATATGAATGAAGAATTCTTCAGCAAAATCTGAATAAGGAAGCATAGGTGGATTATTGGCCAAATCAATAAGTGCTGATAACGAAAGCTGGTGAACTTTTGTCCTTTCCACAAATTTTCGAGCACTGATTGCTACTAAATTCACTGCTTTTAGGCCATTACCACCTTTCCAATCTGAGTGCTGAGATATCAAATCTCCATTTTGTCACTACTAGCACATTTAAATCGACAGCGTCCGCATTAGCACTCAGTAATCAGTGAATATTTTAGCAACAGAAACAGAGTCTTGAATGTGCCTGCCATGGTATTCACCTTACCTTAGACCTTAGGTCCTCCTGTCTCTAGTAAGACATTAGGCACCAAGACGGCGCCATGGGGCTCGATCCTTGGCCAGAGCTTGAATGTTTCGGACATAAATCTTCCTGTAGCGCAGATCGTTTTCGAAAGTGGCTTGCCAAGTTGTTATTGGCCTGCCCCTCTTGCGCTTACTTCCACTTGGCTTCCAATTCAGAGCCAGTTGTGCTAATCGTCCAACTGGCAGTCGTAGCGCATGACTAGCCAATCTCCACCTTCTCTCTTCAACTATCTTATGTAACTCCTTTTGACCAGTCGGCCTCAAGATTTCTTCATTTGTAATTCTTTCTCTCCACGAAACCCCTAAAATCCTTCTCAAGTTACGCTTATGGAATGCATTCAATTTCTGCTGTATCTTCTTGGTGCTCTTCCATGTTTCACTAGCATATAGGGCTGTGGAGATGATTATAGCTGTGTACAGTTGCAATTTTATCTTCAAGTTTATCTGCTTTGACCTCCAAATTTTTGTCATGGATCGGAATGTGGCGCCTGCTCTTCCCAATCTGTTATTGATGCCTGTGTCAACGTCACCAGAGCTGGTGACCACACTCCCTAGATAGGTGNACCGCCCTGCCCCCCTTGCGCTTCTTCCACTTGGCTACCAATTCAGGGCCTGTTGTGCTAATCGTCCAACTGGCAGCCGTAGCGCATGACCAGCCAATCTCCACCTTCTCTCTTCAACTATCTTGTGTAACTCCTTTTGACCAGTCCGCCTCAAGATTTCTTCATTTGTAATTCTTTCTCTCCACGAAACCCCTAAAATCCTTCTCAAGTTACGCTTATGGAATGCATTCAATTTCTGCTGTATCTTCTTGGTGCTCTTCCATGTTTCACTAGCATATAGGGCTGTGGAGATGATTATAGCTGTGTACAGTTGCAATTTTATCTTCAAGTTTATCTGCTTTGACCTCCAAATTTTTGTCATGGATCGGAATGTGGCGCCTGCTCTTCCCAATCTGTTATTGATGCCTGTGTCAACGTCACCAGAGCTGGTGACCACACTCCCTAGATAGGTGAACTTGTCCACAAAATCAAGGGGGTTCCTCTGATAGTGATGGGTGGTGCAGCAGTATCAGGAATGTTCATAACCTTGCTCTTGCTTTCATTGATTTCTAATCCGACTTTAAGACTTAGTTCCTCTAAACTATTTGTCATTTCTTGGCACCTCTCATTATCCTTGGCTATTAATGCAATGTCATCTGCAAAGTCAAGGTCAGTGAGGGTGGCGCCCTCTGCCCAGGGTACTCCGAGAGTGTCATTTGCCATGGCGTTTTTCATCACAAAGTCAATACATAGGATGAAAAAGAATGGTGAGAGTATACACCCTTGCCTGACTCCAGAAATCAACTCAAATTTTTCTGTTGTGCCTGATGCTGTCCGGACTGCACATGTCGGGTGATCGTACATGGACGTGATGATGTTGATGGCTTTTTCTGGAATTCCATATACTTTCAACACTTTCCAGATGGACTGTCTGTGCAAGCTATCGAAAGCTTTTCGGAAATCAATGAAATTTATAACAAGCTGTACTTGGAACTGCAAGCTCTGTTCAATCAGATTTCTCAGAATGAAAACGTGTTTGCTGCAGGAGCTCCCTTCCCTGAACTCTGCCTGTTTTCTCTTAGTCTACTGTCTGCAGTAGTTAATAGGCGTTTGAGTAAAATTCGGCTGAATACTTTCCCTGTAATTGAAAGCAAGGTAATGCCTCTCCAGTTGTTACAGTCTGATAGCTCCCCCTTCTTGGGTAGTTTCACTATGATTCCCCTATTCCATTCTACTGGAACTGTTTCTTCTCTCCAAATCACATTGAATAACTTTACTAGCTCTTCCCGTACTGCTGGCCCACCCATTTTTAGGAACTCTCCATTTATGCCATCAGTTCCTGGTGCTTTATTATTTTTCAGCTTCCTTATGGCCTCATCCACTTCCTGTCTCGTAATGGGACCCAGCTCAACCTCCAAGGCTTGTGGAGTTTCCAGATTCTCCCAGTCAAATAATTTTTCTGGAGGAGGTTGATTTAGAACTTCTTTAAAGTATTCAGCCCTTCTGCGATCCTGCTCCTCTTCGCTTGGTAAAATTCGTCCATCCTTACTCTTAACTGGGACAATTGCCCAATTGCTTTTCCCATACAGTTCTTTAGCAATTCTGAACAGTTGTCTAGTATCATTTCTTTCTGCCGCTTCCTGTGCCTCCCTAGTCTTCCTCTCCAACCAAGCTTGCTTTTCTCTTTTGCAGCTCCTCTTCACCTCTCTATCCAAGTTTCTATATTGCTCCTGTGCAACTCTGACCTGTCCTCTTGTTCCAGCTTGGTCTCTACAGCTTTTCAAGCTACGATGTTCGTCAATTAAGCGCCAGGATTCATCTGAGATCCATTGTTCCTTTTTGTTTCCTCTCTTGAACCCTATTACACTGCTTGCGACTTCATTGATGGCATCTCTGAAATTTGCCTACTTTTCTTTTGTGTTTTCATCATTTTGAAACAATAAAAATTGGTTACTCAGCTGGTCTTGGAAGCGTACGCACACTTCGGGATTCGTGAGCTTTTCAACGTCATAGGCTCTTTTCCTCTCCCTCTTTTTCAGCCTTTTTAGCCTAAACTTATCTTCCCCGCTAACAGATAATGATCTGAGAATACATCCTCTCCTCTGTAAGCACGTACATCTAAGAGGGAGGATCCCCATCTTTTGCTGATACAGATGTAGTCTATCTTATTTAGAGTTTACCATCTGGTGATCTCCACGTCCATTTATGGATGTCTTTGTGCTTAAAGAATGTGTTGCCCTTCTGAGATCATTGGCATTGCAGAACCCTATTATTCTTCCTCCATTATTGTTTGTGCATTTGGCTGATCCATGTGGACCTACTTCGCTTGAATATCCTTCACGGTTAGGTCCAATCTTTGCATTCCTATCTCCCATCACGATTTTAAGGTCATGACTCTGGATGTTGTCTAAGGTTTCTTGAAGATGTTCATAAAAGTCATCCTTTGTCTCCTCCTCCGCTGCTTCTGTTGGTGCATAAATTTGTACTACTGTTATCTTCATTTGTCTACTCTCCAATCTTGTGGTAACAATCCTATCTGACACAGGTTCCCACCCTACAAGTGCTGCTGAAGCCTCTTTGTTCAAGAATATAACTACTCCACGACTGTGCTCTGCATTACCTCCTGAATACAAAACAGTTATTCCGTCACTCGTTAATCTTCCTTGTCCAGTCCACCTTGTTTCACGGACACCTGGCACTTCTAGGTTGTAACTCTTCATTTCCCTTACTACTTGAGCCAACTTACATTTAGAGTTCTTACATTCCACGCTCCAAATTTTGTTGTGGATTTGGTGGAGAAGATCCAGGTATTCGCGGCAGAAACTTCCCCCTGGCTTTCATCCGTGCCCGTCATGAATACATCTTGAGACATCACAGGAGAAGAGTTATCCTGGGATGTATCTGTGGATGTCCCTAGTCTTACTCTACACCGATGATGTTGACCGGAATGGCCGCCTCTTACTGTTTCTGTAGTGTTCATATTTTTACAGGGTGGGATTACTAATCCCACGCCTAACCCTCCTCCTTTCTCAATCTGACTTGGGACAGACTATGGTGGAGTTCGATGGTATTCAAGCAAACCTAAATTGCGACAGACTTCACCAACATTCTTAGGTACATTTCTCTTCAGAACACCAACAGCTTCTACATTTTTATCATCCATCCAATACCCCTCGGCTGACATAATTCTGCCAAGGTATTTAACATGAAACTGAAAGAATAAACAACTTCAATGTTATTCACTTCTCTCTCAAGCGAACCAAAACTCTTCAAATATTGTAAATATCATCCATGAAGATTTCTAAATAAACTGTGCCATCTAAACACGTCATTGATAATTGGTTTCGAAAGTCACCTAGTGTTTCTTTCATAAATTGCTGAAAACAGACAGGTGCATTTATTAACCCAAAGGGGATTCTTACCCATTTGTACATGCTTCAAGGGGTGATAAGTTCTGTCTCCTCCCTGCTCTGTTTCTTCACGAAAGCCCCTGTAATATGCTTAGCTTCGATCTGCTACACTGAACCACTTACTGCTTCGTAAATTATCGAGCGCATCTTGGACTGTTGAAACTGGATACCTTTCAGGTATTGTCTTTGCATTCAACCTTTGAAAATCACAACAAAGTTATATTTTGCCTTCCTTCCGCCGTTCATTCACCACTGGGGCTGAACATGCTGACTTTGACTTTGTTATGTACCCATGATTCAAAAAGTCCTGAAGACCCATCTTAACTTCTTCATAAAATGGTTTTGGAATTGCATTATATGAGTGCCGAACAGAAATTTCATCAGTTGTTTTTAACTCCATCTCCAAGTCATGAACTTCTCCTATTTCGTTTAGATCCGTTAAGAACACTTCATGTTCTTCCCAAAACATACTCTTTGCAATCATTTGGTCTGCTTCAGTAATACTTGGGAGCTTCATTTTATCAAGTTGCTTCTTTGAAAATGCATTTTGAACCTCAATTCGCAACTCTTCATTCTGAACCTTTTCAACTGCAAGATTTTCATTAGGAGCACCAACCGAATTAATTAGGCTTGTTAGTCCAGTTGAGATAACACCAACTACCTGGCGGTCCTTTGTCCCATCCTGTCGTGACTTAACACCTGAGCTCCTAACTTCCTCCACAATATATACATCACATTCATCCACAGAAATATCAAAACTACTTGATTTTGAACTACCATTGCGATTAGGATTTTGATAATATTCAGCAAACTCTTATCATTCCACTTCAACAGGTGTAATTGATTTTACGAGATTCTTGTCGCCAATCCACAACCCTCCAGAAAGCCTGTTATTACTATTTGAGTGATAAGTAACATTGACATTGATCCTGGAGACAGCTCCTTTCTTCAGAGTAACAAGAGATTCATGTATTAACAGGGATTCATCAAGAGAGTAATTCAGCACTGGTTCAAAAATCACTAGTATACGCTGACCCACATGAACATCCTCAATCTTAACAGGAGATAATACAGTAGCTTTCGCTTTTAATACCGCACCTTTCTTGAAACTTGTCACCTCTAAAAATCTATGTAGTTTTTCTTCCTGCAGGAAGATCACAAGAGAGGTCATTTTCTTGGATGGTGGTCCTTTAAAATCCTGCTTAAAGAGAAACATCTGCTCTTTGTCACTAAGTTTTGCAATAGTTGCTATAATATTATAGCCAATAATAGGGTGTAACAACGACTCATTTGTGACAAAGAATGGAAGTGTACTCAGCTACAAAGCAGTCATAATTAGGCCGGACCTGACAGAGGTGGGTGGGTAAAAAGTAGATTTCAAAATCGGTACAAAGGATACTCACCAGCGCTGTTGTGAGATAAGAACGATGGTACAGTTAGTCCACTACCAAGTTACTCCAGTATAATGTAAACGTATGGTCGCAAGATAAACACTTACTATGTAGAGCGGACGGAAAACTCTCTGGAATGAAAGTTCATATACCTTGGGCGCCAGAAATGTAACTTGTGGATCAAAACTTCGCACCGACCATGTAAGTCCATATCAAACCTTTGATGCTATATTTAGTTACCGTCGCGCGTACCAGGATATACTACCCAATTAGTGGCTGGAACTGTATAGGAAAAAGATTGATGAAAAATAATTATTATCTACTATCATATATGTCCCTCGCCTTTCCTCATTCACAAAATAATGTCAGACACGAACAAGGAAATCTCCTATCAAAACAACGCAGGATCATGGTGGCATGACCTGTCAGGGTACACATTACCTACAGATATACAATGATAAAACTTGACTTGGAACCTAAAACAAGGTAATCTTTGCGTTATTTTTACCTATCTTTGTTAGATAACTGTCACCAGTGACAAGGAGTATCTGTAATAAACTTTTGAATCATAAATACACCATAGAGTCTATTTATCAAGACAATAAAGTAACTTTTTCACTGAATGCGGATTCGTGTGATTGCGAAGGTTTACAATGTTGTAATCCAACACATCAACACATAACCAGGGGAGATCTTGAGTAATCTCAAATGGAAAACTCAGGAAGCTACTATCGAAACGTATAAATTAGAAGAAACATAGAGCTATTAATTTATAGGAAGCAGAGAAAGAAATCAAATTATCTCTTGATAGATTCTGAAATTCAGTTGACAAAACTAAACACAAAATTGGTTTATGTAAAGAATAGATTTAATAAAAACTTGAAATGCGAGTAGAAGAATTAAAAGGTATAGCAAACAGATTCAAAATGTCACCAGTGCTTAGCTACGCAGAGATAAAGGCCGAGCTTATAAGTTTAAACAGGCGTTTCAATATTTTTTTAATTGATAAAGCTGAGAATAATCTGCCTTTAATTTGCATAAAAGATTACATATCAAGACTATGTACGGAACTAGATGAAACCAAAACTAGCAACGACACCCATGCGTTTAGCAGTCTTGGAGCAGAGGATCAAATAGGAAAAACTATAGTGAATGAAGTAAATAAAGCGAATTTCCGCCTGCACCTATAATTTCTGGTTACCTTAAATGCACAAATGCCATATTATTGCCAAATTTATTGTAACATCAATTAGTTGCAGCATTAAACCATTAAATAAAGCTGTGTTATGTGTCTTCAAAATGATTTTGTTGCTCAATCAAAATTTTTATCCCCTTTTTGATTTTGCTAATTAATCAATAGTAGTAACATAGTTTTAGTTTGGTAACACGTTTTTTAAAAAAATTACATAACAACCATCTTCCCTTTTAAATTACGTCCGTCTGAAATTGATCCTACTTTTTTGAACACTTCCGTGTTCAAAAAGGGGAAGGTTTTTTTGGAGTCTGAATGTTTGGTACAGGGAGATTCCTTTGTTGCGACTGCGCTTTGGCTTTTTCTCTTGAGACAAAAGAAGTGAGATGGAGTGAAATTCGTGTGTTGTACATGAAGGTAATTCTGGTAGCTTTTGTTTGGCTTGACAGAACTCCGAAAGAAAACAATTTGAGCAAATTGTGCAGGGTGACGGAGTGAAAGGCGTTGCAAAAAAGGCGTACTAAATGCATCATGATGAACAGAAAACGATTATCTCGTCACCCGTATAACCACTATATGTGCCAGGTTTATGGAAATCGAGCTTTTACCAAGCTCTATTTAAGAAAAACCTTTAATTCGTGCAAGAGTTTGCCGAGGAAAGATTTGTTCGGACATTTTGGCTGCGTGAATGCTATCGAGTTTTCCAAGAATGGACTGTGGCTTGCATCTGGTACGTAAAACCAACCATTTCATTGATGAGTATTTATTTGGAATTTTAAATTCTATAAATTCTTATTGTTTTGCCAATAAAAGTAACAAAAGCAAGTTACCTTTTATTGTAACAAACGAAATGCTGCCCCCACACCAGCGAAATTGATTCTGTGGTCCACCACACGTAAAAAGCGTAATTTGTTAACAAAGACTGTTGATGAAGTCCACTGTTTTATTAGTACAAGGTGCCATGTTGTAATGATGAATCAAGGGTCGACAGTTTTGCAATGAGGTCCAATCGCAGGTTGTTTAAAACTGCATTGAAATGATAACTTTTGCTGTTATGCATTTCCAGGTTAAAAGTTAAATATTGCAATAACTTTTATCCGAAAAAGTTACTTGGCTTTAACCACTGGAAATGCAAATAATCTTATAATCGAATTTTTCTCCTTTGGTTGACACATGCTTCAGACGTATCATTTAACAACGTCGATTGTAATGAGAAATGGGGGTAGGGTCATCTTTTACCCCTTACACCCCAAAAGCTGGGAGCAATAGGATGTTATAATAACTCTTATCACTGCAATTTTGTTTTTTTCCGAATTTTCGACAATACGTTATTGATGTAAATATATTTTTCCCCTGAATGGTATGGCTTTAAATTGAAGGATATTAAAAAGCGAAGGCATAACGTTTTTTTTCATCTACTTAAGTAATGTATAGAATTCAACAAGACAAGAAATTCCCCACTGCAAAAACAGAGTCCCACTGAAGGGCACCGTCTGGGCCCTATTTACTCGAGGAAAATGACGTTATAACCATAAAAACAAGACCAAAGGTATTTTTAGGTTACAATATAGAACTCTGAAGATTCAGGGAGAACCGACTTTGTGATCCCAAGGATGTGATATATGCAGGCTGTATCAGATTTTCAAGATACCAATTCCGCACTTAAATGAGAGTATGGTTTTATTTTCCATATTGGCAATGTTTTAGAGGATTAGATGAAGTTTAGGCACCAATCAGTTTTAAATGTTAGCTTCTGTGTTGTCCGTGGTAGTTTCAGTCTGCTGGCTTGGCTTTAAATTTCAGTACTTAAAACCAAGTGATTTGAATGGCTAAGATATACTAATATGTAAAAAGGTCAGTGTAAGCGATACTGTGACATTTACTTGGAAACAATACCTCATCAGGACCGAGGCAAGGTATTGATTGAGTGTAATTCCTTTTGTAAATTGTTTTTGAGCAAGACTGGATAAGCGTGAAGACGTTAAACGACCATTCAAACGTAAGAGTGACATAAAAACCTGCATCATTTGCTTCCACTGAGTCCATAAAATCAAGAGTTTTTAAGAGCTTGCAGGTACTCTCAACTTGTTAATATCACAGCATTTGTTAATACCAAAAATTAATATTTGCACAGTTTGAAATACCTACTTACAAAGGCGTTGTTTGTTCAAGATAGCTCAAAAAGCAATATTTTTTGAAGTTTTTGGAAAAGGAATAAAACTGAAAAAAAAAAAAAAAAAAAAAAAAAAAAATATATATATTATATTTTTTATATTT
>RDPX01000025.1:1568913-1615941 GCA_003991215.1 Morbakka virulenta
AAAAAAAAAATATATATATATATATATATATATATATATATATAATGTGCATAACTCAGTAAATTTGCTTAGTCTACTATTTTTCTATGTGCTTATTTCGTATGGAAGGGTTTTTTTAATATTGAAAACTATTGACTTTTAGATTTCTTTTAAATACATATGAATGTAAATTTAGATATACTTAAATAACAAGAACGATTTTTAAACCTGTACTTAACCACAACTGTTTGAAAATTTGTTTGAAGCAAATTTGAGCTAAATAAATTGACTAAATCACACACGAATTTGTAGCCTCAATTGAATGAATTGTTTTCCATCAAGTATTTATTAAACTTGTTTGTCTCAGTATTGGGGTATTGTTCCCATGGCAGCATACAAAATAGCATGCAAAATCATGCTTAATTATGAATTTAAAGAATTTATTTGTTGTGTGCTACAAGGTAAGTAATTTTGTCATAATTTAACAAGTTCCTCATTTTTCTTGCAGTATACAATTATAAAAAAGTTTTGAACTGAAACCATGACTACTGATAGTAGTAGTTAGACCACAATTAAAAGTTATACACAAGATATTGTATTTGTTATGAACTAATTGCTAAATTTGAAGAGAAAAAACTGCTGGAATGCATAAAATGGATTGCACCTGCTTCTTTACTTTACTAGTTAAATGATACATTCCAACAATTGGTGCTTTTTGATAAGCTGGGTTTTTTCAATTTTATAAGGTAAGGTTATCCAATACATGGGAAAAGGTGGAAAGAATTCTGGACAAACAAATCTACTAAACAATGAATAAAAAGTGCTTTATAAGTTATTAGATTACAGGCCCTCCTATAATCATAAACCACCACTGACAAAATGCACTGACTCGGTGAGTTAGAAGCCAAGATAATGATGATAATGATTGGTCTAAAATGTTTACCTCATAATTCGTTTTGATTAGTAGTTATTCTTGCCTGCTGAAATAGCATAAACATGTTATACATTTGGTTTTCTACCCACTTTTAAGAATATAAGATTATAATTTTCTAAGAATAGCTTAAGAAGACCCCAGCATGGGTTAAGTTGAGTAAGAATAAAATTATGACATGTTTTTTATATGCAAGATGATTATCCTCTACTACATCACTGATGACACCCAGCTTTTCAAATTTAGCCAGATTTTTCATATTTTGGAGGTAACCGTGAAAATAGACAGTGTTTCAAATTTGAGATCAATATAACAAATGGTTTCAGAATTGCAGCACATCACAAATGAGCTGGTTTTAGGATGGAGCAATATGAAAAACAAGACCACCCAATTTTGGACCAGTATTTCAGCCATCCCCTTTTTACTTTTGACAGTTTTTGTTTCCACTGATGGTATTTAGTTTAACTATAAAAGGTTCAAATAGCAGATCTTTATTTGTATGACATGTGATTCCTAAAACTTTGATAGAGAGCTTGCCCCTATTTTAAAGTGAATTCTAATAACAGTTAAGATCAATATAGGTACTAAATAAATTTTTATTGTTTATTTACACTTCTTTTAACAGAAAATGTTTTCACAAAGACCTTATTTCTGTTCATTAAAGAAAACTTGTTAAATGTTTCCATTTTAGAACTTCTTCCTGTTCTTCCAGATTAGGTTTTGTTAAAAGTTAGCATTATTAGAAGAAATGCATAAAATGACCTGGTTTGGTTAATACCAACAGTTTCTAATTACACATTCTTCAGAAAGAACTTCCTGTCTTCTCATCAGAAAGAGGTGCAAAAACCATGAAAAAAAGTCCAGTTTGCTATATATGTGACATTCTTGTAGAAGAGCTTACTGTAGCACTTAAGAACCTGGATGGCTTTTTCCGCAACCAGTGACCATTGTTGTAACAACAAAACTTTTCCATAATATTGCAAAGTAGACCAATCCTTCACTGGTGCAAGTGGAGGAAGTGAACAATGAATAAAAAGTCTCACACCAATATAACCTTAGTTGTGGTTATGTTGGTAGCTGTGTGAGATGGAGTGTAATGTGATAAGAGCTACTGCTATAACCATACCAATATTTGAGGTGTAGTACTTTCTTTTTTGGTGTGACAATTTATCAGTTGTTTGCTTGGTTTTTTCGTGGTTTGGCTGTATTGTAAATATGAAGGCACCTATTCAGATATTCTTTTTGATTCAGAAACACAAATAGTGAAAACTCTACAAATATACACTGAAAATTAAACTTTATCTACGTGAATACTGTTACTATTAGTAATGATAATGGTGTTAGACCATTAACCTCTATTTATCTACTTTAATTGGCTTTCTAGAAATTACGATATTTGTACAAAGAATATACTATGTTTTTTAGTTGTGTTGAGAAGCCTACTTTTTCATGTTTTCTACTTCAAACATATTGAAATGAGAGATGTTTGGCCAATTAGTAGTTGGTTTTTTTTCTACCTCAATTGGTTCTTTATGAACAGATCAGGAAAACTAGTATTCAAGCATAATTTATAGCTTGGCATTCTGCTATAGGACCAAGAATGCCATTAAAACTGTAATTAACATCAAGATTTATTTTGATTGCATACTTATTTGGTTAGGTAACTTACTCGTCAACTAGCTGTAATCAATAAATCAGCCATTTAATGCAATTTGGATACATTTGATGTTTGTGTATGGCTCTACTATAAGTTTCTTGGAAACTTGTGAATATCTAGCCAACTGTAACAAGATGTCCTCTAGCCCAAGCTAAATTGCCAAATATGATTTTTTGTCCTGTTTCAGATCAAGGATATAAATTATGTTTTTCATAGGTGGAGATGATAGACGAGTATTACTCTGGAGTATATCAGAAGCACTGAGTTGTAAGAATGACTGTTTTGAAGTGATGAAGACTCAGCATATGTCAAATATATTTTGTACTATATATGATTTGGATACAAAACACATCTTTTCATCAGGTATGTACCATTTTAGTATTATTTAATAGTAAATTTTATCTACTGCTACATCTTTTGGTTAGGAAAAATCATTTAGACCCCAGCATTGTTACTGATACATGCTTGAAGATAGTTTTAACAAAGTGTGTTATTTTTCCTTACTAAGGATATAAGATAAATGAAAAAAGGATATTTCAATAGATTTTAAATACTTCATCTCATTTTTTGGATCTGGAGAGAGTATTTGGTATGGATATCAGCTAATAAAACCAGTGATTGTGAAGTTTTGAATATAAGTTTTGTCATTCAATATACCAAGTATATTGAGCTTCATAAAACCCCAGTCTACTGAACAAAACAGTACTGGAGATACATGACCTTACAGTTAAGGCCATGGTCTCCCATTTTATGATCCACCCAACCACTTTGAATTTTCACACCCAAAACACTTTAATGATATTTCAATTCTTGGGTATCCATTCCTTGGGAAATTAGTACCCTGAGGGTGGAGAATCAAAATGTGCATTCTAACTTTGTATATTAGTCCATCTTTTTACCTCATTGTACCATCAAAGTTAATGTTGTAGAATTCAGAATCCCCAAATAGGTGGTTGACCAATTTATATTTTCTTAAAGTGCCTAACATCAAATAAAATATTTTTTGCTGCAAAACCATATAGTATTACTTTATATAGCACAAAAATTGAGCTGGTTTCTGGTAATTTTCTAAATTTATGCTGTTCTGAATTTTCAGGTTTTTAAACTAAAAATTAAATGCAGAAAACTTGTGTGAACTTTGTTGAAAATATCTATCTTTATAAAAGAAAATTGTTTAAAATTTAATTTCCAACCAGCCTGGAATGATAACAATGGATGTATATGGTATTTAAAAATGAATTTTCGAACAGCCATACCAGTATATAATATTCACACACCTGATTCATTGAACATCAGTTCCAATGTGACTGTTCAAGTCACCACAGCAATAAAGGATCTCATCCTCACCAATTTGAACAACTGTGGCTTGTAGGTCCTCATAAAATGCATCTTTGGCATCCTCACAGAGACCCACATGTGGGGAATAGACTGATATTACAGTCACACATCACCTGTCCACAAACATTTTCATAAGAATTATACAGTCAGAGACATGCTTTACATCCTACACATTTTCAATCCACTTCTCTGCCAGAAGCACACCAACTCCACCACTACCTTTATCATTACCAACCCAAAAAAGCTTGAAGCAAGAGTCTTTACCTTTGACCATTCTGGCAGAATTTCCCCTCCATCTAACTTTTTGAACACCACAAACATCAACAAAATGCCTTGACAGTGTCTACTATCTCACCAGATCTATCACACAAAGAGCTGCCATTCCATGTGCCAACACTGAAACTTGAATGTGAATGTGGACTAATGATCTCACTGGACTCACATCAGACCCAAGCCATACCAAAAGTGAAATCTTCAACCACACAGTTTCCAGCCCCACTGTTTCAAAAAACCTTGTTGATAGCTACCATAAGAAAATTTGAGGCATAGTTTTATGATTGGATGCGCTTTCTAACACCAACGCTTTTATTTGTGATTGACACTAAGTGGATATCAACCAAGATCAACAGTCCCCACTAAACCAGGTCAGTATGCCAGCTTTTATGGCTGCTAACACTTGCCCAGCCTAATCTTTGAAACAGGCATCTGTGTATTTTATAGAGGTACAACTTGACCACAGCATACCCCTCACACACCAAATGAGTAGGCTGCCAGTTGATCTGGGACTGCTTATTGAGTATTCACAGGTAACATCCATATCTGGAGGTAGTTCCCCTATCCAACACCTGGGGACCCAGTGGATGGTAGATGGTTGCTCCACACCAAAAATACAAAATCAGATACTTAATGTCCCATTCCAGGTAGTGTGCTGTTGGTAGACAACCAGGTATGTTTCCCTCCCCTTTTTAGGTATCATCAATATTTTGTAAGTAATTCAGGCACAGAAATGTCATGGTCTTGACTTAAAGATTGTTTCCATTTTAATCTTTTTAGACTCTTGTTTTTTTTGTGTAATTTTTTTGGTTCTCTTACTTAACTCAAATTTTATGTTCTGCTTGGTGTACTTGTTCACCAATTCAAAAAGGATATTTGATCTAGAAATTAGGATATAAACATAAAGCAAAGTTTAAGTCTTTTTCAGTTAAATGCTATGCTAGAAGCCAGCAACTGGATCCTCTTCCCACACTTTTTATTAATGTACATTATGAAGCTTGACATTCCTTTAACATAGGAGCTTCAATATGAAAACAGTTCATAGAGGATGCTGATAAATGGCTGAGCAGAGATTACTCACACTGTAAATTTGAGCTTAATTTACTTTCAAGACAATGTAACCCCCCCACCCCCACAGACACACACACACCAACACTATGACACCCTTAACCGTTACCCTATCTTTTTTCTTCATTTTTTTACTGATTCTGTACTGTGTAAGATTGACAGCTGTACTGACAGCTGTACTGATAAAGTTACTATTTATTTAGCAGCAGTTATATAACACGTTTTTCTTTTACCAGGCAATGGCTTTGCATCTGTGGATGGATTAAAAGAGGGTAGTGGAGTTGGGAGGGTAATAGCTTATTTATGAAAGTAAGACTATTCCCTATAGTTTTAGGAGTTATTTTGTATATTTACAATCTTGTCTGAAGTGCTGCAGTTACCTTTGAGAGTGGGTGTGGCTAAATCCTGCCATATTGTGCTTGAGTATATTGATTATGTTTCTGCATATGTTGATAAATGGTGTTACTTAAAATGCCTTTGAGTTAATGGTAACTTCATAAAGGTGGTAGGTGTTTTTAATTTAGTTAAAGAGATTTTATTGACTGTGTCTTTAAATTGTGTTCATAAACATGTTTTTTCCATGTCAATTTTTTTCTAGGAAATGATGAACAAATTGTAAGACATAACATTGAAACGTAAGTTGAGAGAGTATTTTATGGCAGTTTAACAGACATGCACCATATGTACATTAAATATAAAGAGAAAAAGATGTTTGTTAGTGGGTGTCATTATTTTACCTTTAAGACAACGTGGAAATGGCTTTAGCTCATTTATTTACTTTCACAATTTACATTGTAATTTGCAATGTATTGTATATATTGAATTTACATTTTTTTTCCCTGTCAATTTGTGATATGACAAGATAAGACAGTAAATCATATTCTTCCCAACATTTTGTTCACAATATGAAAAGCTGGACCTTAAGAGCAGCTTTATAATAATTAAATAAAATTTTTGTGAAAATTAATACTATTGTAAAACCTTCAAGTAGTTCTCCACCTGCAATAGTTAGAGCACTGTTGCCCTAGGTCTTTTTGACTGGTCAATTTTAATGGTCTGAAAGCAGGATCCTATAGGCCGGATCCTGTAAGGCATGACCCTGCTGTGTCTTCTGGCAAATATACCATAGCAGACTCAGTGTACAGCACTACCCTATCAGCTGACTTCCACAAACAAACCAGATACATTATAATGTTTGATGAAGAGGTGAAAAAGTTTAGCTTTAGTATTTTTTGGTTAAAGACTAAGGCTCTGCATTTCAGAAGTGGTTTACTAAGGGGAAAAGTTTTTATGACCACATTCCTTTTATATGTATTTTATGCAGTGTTCACGATTTACCACAGAGGGATGTGGCACGGTGGTGGAGGTCACGACCCTCAAATTCTGTATTGTTATATTCAGTAAATCTAAAGAGATCTTTCATGTTTTTATAGATAGCTTAATTAAATCCAAACAATGAGTGTTCTCTGTGAATTTTGCACTGCTATTCATTTTAAGGTTTATATGTATTCACTATTTATAAGATTCAAACCGTTTGTGTATGTGGTCTGAATGGAATGATAGGCCAGGCAATGTGAGAAGCTCACATTTGGTATCAGGGCATTCAATTGTAAATATGGTATGTGTGAGCAAAAAAGAAGAAGTTGCACTGCAATTTTGAACAACATCGAATTTTCAAAGAATCTTTCTTTTACCATTTCAACAATTGAATAATGCTTCATTGAAATGAATCGTGTGCCAAGCGGAATCCGCAACAGATTCGGTGATTGAATAACAAGTGATTCTTGGTATTGTCGATGAGCATAGGCCTTTTAAAACCTCTAGACATCGTTGAAATGCTAGACCAGTAGGTTAATCAGAAGAAAAGAGTAGTGGCTGCCCATTGCACCCTTTGACCGCCACATTTATCCACCCTTATATTTTGATAACATCACTATAAATATTTTCTTATCTTCAAGTACCCCCAGTTTAACAGTCTTCAAAACAGCGTAGCCTAAAATTAGAAACTGTGACATGCATTGGGATCTGTGGTCATACAGTCACTTTGAAGAACTATGTAAGGATACCAGTACCAGGGACAAAACTTAATATCAGCATTCCCTAGGTTGTGACACTTACCCTGTTTGGATTTGAGACCTGGATTCCAAACAAAATTCTGGCAGATAGTATCAGCGGCTTTGATAAGGAAGCCTTGTTAATAATGAAAGGTGTCCCATTATTGTAGCATGTAACCAGTGATGAGTCAAGAGAAGAGATCGTACGACCACCCATCGCACGCCTTGCCACAATACAAAGGCGAATAGTATAGCCATATCTTTAATCTCATTTCTGAGTAGCCATCTTGCACTACCCTTTACTAAGATTCATGTCAGAAAGGGTGGAAAGGACCATGCAGAGCGCTTTATATCAGCTGGCTGAATGTTAAAGTTTGGGGTGTCAGTGTGTGAAAAACTCACCCAGAACAGGAGCAAAAAACGACATTCTCCTTTACAAAGAAGCCGATTTAGTCATACTCGATGCGTTTGCATACTACCTTCACCAAGGAGATTATATTTTCGTCTGCATTTGTCCGTTTCTCTGTTTGTTTGTTTGTTTGTATGTAAAATAACTTTGAAAGTTATGAACGGATTTGGATGAGATTTTTAGAAACTTTGGATAGTAGGCCAAGGAAGAACAGATGAAATTTTGGTGGTAACTGGAATGGCCTCCTGCATTTTGTTGAGTTTGTGCAGAACAATCCAACAGACCACCAGACAGCCGTCGATATAAATAAAAACACAGTGCTTTCTTTTTATTTGATCAAGTTTGCTGTGGCTTAGTTGGTTAAAATGCCTGCCTAGTAAACAGGAGATCCCTGTTCGGATTCCGTGTAGTGCCTTTTTTTAATAAGATGTTTCTGTGTTTTTAGNAGTTATGAACGGATTTGGATGAGATTTTTAGAAACTTTGGATAGTAGGCCAAGGAAGAACAGATGAAATTTTGGTGGTAACTGGAATGGCCTCCTGCATTTTGTTGAGTTTGTGCAGAACAATCCAACAGACCACCAGACAGCCGTCGATATAAATAAAAACACAGTGCTTTCTTTTTATTTGATCAAGTTTGCTGTGGCTTAGTTGGTTAAAATGCCTGCCTAGTAAACAGGAGATCCCTGTTCGGATTCCGTGTAGTGCCTTTTTTTAATAAGATGTTTCTGTGTTTTTAGAAATGCTATGTAAAGCAGCACTAGATTTCAATAAGTTTGAATATTTTATTTAAATGAATCCAAGACTACCCTATTTACCAGATATTGTAGCTGCTTAGCGGAGGTTTGCACTCTCTGGGTTCTTTTCCAGTTAGTTGATGTTTTAAGTACAAGAGAGATTTAAGTGCTGGCTCATCCTTGTGTTCTCCAGCTTTTCCAGTGTAACAAATCACTTGTTGATGCTACTGAGGATGCCTGAGGACTAGCTTTTATTTACAAAAAAAGACAATTATCCTTTTTAACAAGTGTTATCAAAAGCACAGTATGGAAGCAAAATGTTTGACTTAGGGTCACCTCACCTCATCGATCCCATTAGTTGGACCACAACGTTAGCCTGTGCTTATCTACCATAGAAATGTGTTTAAATTTAAGTCTTTGATTAGCCTCCTCTTTGAATAGCAGAAGAGCAGAAAACTATTAGAGTATCATTTTCATTCTTATCAGGATGAAATACAAAACAGCTGGGGGAATTTTTGTCAGTAAGCACTAGTTACAGGTTTGACCTACCTATTTGTATGAATATTTTAAACAGAAAAGAAGCCGTTGGGTTTTTCGAACACGAAGAAGCAGTATACTCATTATCACAGCCCTCGGACAACTGCAATATATTAGCCTCTGCCAGCGAAGATGGAACAGTTCTTTTATGGGATATCAGGACGCCGCAAGGTATTCTTAACGTTTTATTTTGGGTTTATTATGTACTCAGGGTGATTACAGCTTTAGAAATCTGTAGGAGCTATCGTATGGTTTGAAGGGGCAACGATGCTAGCCTAATACTTAGAATGACTTCCGTCTCTAGATTTCATAAAACCTTGCAAATAGTGCCTTTTTACAAAGCATCATTTCTTAAGTTTTAAGGAATATAGTTGAGTCACAGGCAGTTCGAGCAGTCGATAGATAATGATCAAAGAAACTAAACTGTTATTTTTAAACTTTATCATAAATCCCCAGGTGTAAACCACACTCTAAAAAACTACTCCATGTACAGAAAAAAAGTCAAAAACCCCACGGAATCGCTTTGAGTCCATTTGTTTTCACTGTTTCCACACTCTTGTTAAGAGAGTGATTAGCAGACATCGCGTTTTGGGGGTAATGTTAGCTTTGCGACAGTGCGAGAGTCCTTTTGCTGGTGAGTGTGTGCTTGCGCGCGTGTGTGTTTGTCACTTTCAAAAATATTTACCATTTTGTAGGTGTGACATTTATGGTATTTTGGGGTGGTTTGAGGGGGTGCCAATGACATTTTTTATGTGCGCTTCTTGTGCATCGTGACATTAGACGCACTTTTTTATTCAAACAATCACTTAACATATTAGAACATTTCTGAAAAAGGAATTTTATATTTCAAACATTCTGAAAACGAGACTGTTGAAACAATAATACTAAGGTACAAATCCACAAACGATGAAAGGCCAACAACAGCATCAACAACAAAAATAATTTTTTGAATAGAAAGACAACATAAAGTAACAAATGAGAAACAAACAAATCAGGCAATAATAAGTATATTTATGGTGAATAAAATGATTAAGATAATAAAACTAGTAGTAAAAATAATAAAAATTATAAGTATGGATGTAAGAGCTTTATCATGTCATGAGTTGTAAGCTTTTTCTGAGCTCAGAAAAAGCTTGCGACTCATGACATGATAAAGCTCTTACATCTATGGCTTCCTCCATAAAGTTCAGAATTTTAAAAAATGATAAGTATAATATTTAAGTACAAATTTGAACCTGATTTCAATAAACTGAAATAAATTTGACCATATTCATTCAGATTTCAATTCATTCCATCAGGAACAAGCAATCGAAGACCGGAAACCTATTTATTTTCATGATATTGAGACCAAGCAATAACCCAATGCAAGTTTTCTTGCAGAACATAGATTTTTGAATTATTTTGGAATTCACAACAATTTTCACAGAAATGAAGGACCAATTCACATGTTATGTTGCGATTTCCTACTTCGGAACGATGACTGTTAAAACGTTGGCGAAGCTTGCGGGTTGTGAAGCCTGCATAAAGTAGCTTATGCTTAGTACATTCAGTACCATATACTACATTAGAATAACATGTTCCGCCTATTGTATAACAGTGACTTACATTAACTTTGTTCCGTATAGTGTCAACGTGATTCATGCAACATGTTTGACAAGAAGGGTGATTACAAGGCTCAGATATCCCCCGCTTGGTGGCTCTAACAAAATGAGAGTGAACAAGGCTATCTTTAAAGTTTTTGTTTTTCCGGTAAGAAGGTGATGGAGGCAGTAGAAAAATTAATTGTGAATCAGGATGATCACTTATAATAATATCATGATTACTTTTCGAATTTTTCCTTTTTTCCAAAACTTATGACACCATATTAAAACAAAAGGAACACAAGACAAATACTCTCAGAGTTCATTTTTTCTGTCCTGGAGTAAGGTATTCCTATCATTGTTGCCAGCTCCCTGGACAGTTTTTGTAAGGCTGTGTAAACTGTAACCTCTAGCCACAAAAAAGGATATACTTTATCTTAACCCTAACCCCAACTCTGGCGTAAAAATGGTATTGTAAAATATGATTACATTTGCGTCGAATACGGATAAATTGGGATCTTGGTAGATAGCGAATAAGACTTGGAGGGTGATAAGCATTGCTGCTAAGATACTAGAGTGCTGTTGTCTGTTTGGTATGTAAAGTAGTAATAAATTTACTATCCTGAATTTTTACAACTATGTTAAGATATACTACTTCATCGACAAAGTAACTGGTAATAAAACGGATATTTGATTTGAGTTGAGTTTCATTGCTGAAGGAATTATATATGTGGCGGACGCACTTGTGTGTAGTGTGTATGTAAGTGAATATGTTTATTTTATAAAGTTGACTTTGTATCTAGTCTGGGCGGGTTCAAATATCCTCTAAAGCTACATAAACTGCTAAAGTAAAGCACTGCTCTACTCTACTTTATTTTATATATATTCATTATTCATACATTTGTATACTGTTACCAGTGATATATGTTAGAGAATAACGTAACGCCTTAAATTAATAAAGGAATGAAGGGGGGAAAATCATTTAGTGCAGGAAATGAAACTGCAGTGAGACTTAAGAATAAGGAAAATTAATTTAGATAAAGAGGCAGCTTAAAAGCTTTCCTGCAAATTGGAGGATGTTTTGAAAATTGAATAATTCCTCTACATTTGATCACATTGAGTAACGTGAAAGAATGGACAAATCATCAGTGGAGCAAAGGTGATGTAACGGTGAAATGGAGTGGCTATATCATTCATGATTTCACTTAACCCGTTGAAATAATCACACTGTTTGGAGATCACGGCAAAATCGTATACCACGTCTGTCCATTATTTACTTGATGTAACATTTAAGCAGAGAATTTTTAATTTTTGTTGTAAACATTCGTGCACTGCCTTCTAAGCATATTTGCATGAGAATTAAACGCGCTGGTCATCTTGACATTGTAGCTAATTTTGATTTGGTATGTACAGGTAACAGACAGTTTTTTCATTTTATCTAACCCGTCTACTTTACTCCAGAGATAAAGCAACTGGTGATCAAATTGGTTGCCCGCAATCTGACCTAAATAATTTTTCTTCTAGACACGATAATTAAGGAAGAAATATAAGATGAATCATTATTTTGTAATTTTGACAGATATCGAGGCCACCGCAGTGTAATTTTCTCAGGATGTAGAGAAAGATAGGACCAATTATTTAGGTCTTAAACATCTGAGATTCTATTTTGAAATTGACGACGGAAAGTGGGTGAAAAGACTTACTAAATTTAAGGATATTGTTAAAAGAAAACCAACTTAACATCTTGCCCAACAACAAAGCCATTTTTTATGCTCTATGTCATATGTTTGAATTTGATGCATTGTCCTTTGTTTTTTGTATGTGTATTGTAATTACATAATTTATACACTTGCCTACAGAAGCATCATAAATATGCCATTTGTAGCATACAGTTTTAAAGCAAAAGCTGATATAATATGTTGTATTATGTTTAATAGTTATTTTAGTCACCCTAACCTAAACACTTCATCCCAGATAACATTACATAACACCTTGTAGTCGGATATATTTTATATTTTGCACTTAAGTAGTATCGTCTTGTTTATTAGTCACTGAAGATGACTTCCAAAGGCTGGTCGAAAATTATGGCAAATCAAATATTGGAGCTTCTATGTTGGCATTTCTTGACCGAAGCATCTTTTTCCCTTGCTATTTGCTTTGGTGCCACAGTTTCTGTTTTGAAAAAATAACCACTAAACTGTTAAATATTAAAGTGTGGTTGAAGATTTAGCTTTTAAGTTGGAAAAAGTCAGTTCCCAAGAAGGCATATTAATCCCTTTATTTTTTTGTTTTTAAAATGAAAGCAGCGTTTCCATAACAATGATAGTAAAGCATTGCCCATCCCATCCAGTAATAAGATAAAACAACTTCTCGCCCAGCAGCAGCTGGCGTGGATCAATTCCAATCAACATGGCGGTTTTCTTTTATTCAAAACATAAAAGTGGGTTCAATATACTAATACGGACCGTCATATATTATCAGGAGAAGGCGAGCTGTACTTGGTTCAGAAAGCAAAGTGAATTATCAACTGTCGTCGTTGTGGTTCGTGCTCTATGTCATGGGGTTTTTCATTTACCGGTCTACAAACAGACGTCCTTATTACAAATATCTAGTAAAATTATTGTTTCATGAACAGCGTAGTAATCCATAATACTTCACAGAAGTGCTAAAGATTATTCTCTTCCCAACGTTATTTAATTGGACCTCAGTGTCTCATGTTCCAGCAACGTTAATGACAGCTTCTTTAAGAAAAAAAGGCATTCTTCCCTTAAGGATTTACATGGAGTTTCTTTTGGTTAGCAAAAGTAAAAGAAATAAAAAAGAAATGAAAAGTTATTCATTTATTTCAGGAATTGGACTTCAAAAGATGAAGAAGTTTAAAGGTTCTTTAAAATCGCTGCAACATCTGCCACTGATATGTCTGTAAACAAGCTGCTTCAGCAGTGAACATGTTTCGGTATGGACTTCACGCCACAAAAATGACAATGTTCGCAAGATCTTTTCCAAATTTAATATCATATCTTCAACCTTTTTTCCCTTCTCATCGTTTTTTTTATTTTCACTGTCAATTTATTTTTGTTTAACAATTGATAGTTGATGACAAAAAGGCACTACCTGAATTTGCTTATTCCATAGCCAAAACTGAAATAGAGTGTGGTAACTAGTGTACCACTAAAGTGTATATGTATCTATCGAACACAGGTATGGAATATGCAGTTGCGACCAACAGAGGTACAGAGGCCGGTTTCGAACAAGTGCTGGTTTCATCCGTACACCTAGTCATGGAAATCAGAAATCTCAAAAGGAACGTCTTTCGAGTCATCTGTAGAATGTAATATTGAAATCGTAAAATGCATTTGAATAAAACTTTTTCGTTTTTTCGTCAAACGTTATATATCAAAACTAAGAAATAAAAAAATCACCCACACAGACTTTGATAATAAATCAGTTCACGTCAATTTATGGGAAAGGACAATAGTAGTAGTAATAGTAGCAGTAGGAGTAGCACCAGTATTAATAATCATAAGTGTGGCAAAAAAATAATAATACTAGTAGTGGCTGTAGTATTAAAATGTAATAGTAGATTTAGTTATAGTGGATTTAATTAATAGACATTGTGAAACATGGCGCACATAAAATTATAGTCCTAAAAACTCAAAAGGGAACATTTGTAGGGAGGAGTGAGATTCTGGAACAAAAACACTCACTTCCTTTTTTCGACCTCTTGATGCAGTTGACTTTTATTTTACGGGCACATTTTTTGTACCCAAAAGTCAACTCCCAACGGACCTCCTTGAACGTGAAAAGTAACAATAAGATCCATGGAAACCTTCTGTACTGAGTTTGGATTTAACTTTTAGTTGCTGATACCATGTTTCAGAGCTGCTCATCAAATAATCAAAATAAAAACAATTTGGGCATCCATACTTTTAGATTAAGACGAGATCCTGGTTCAGAAAACCCCCAATATTTTTTGCAGATTGCAAAATCAAAATTTAAAAGAAAAATCAGACAAAGGAAAGCAGAGCATCCTCGGCCAAAGTGTGCTTTTCTTTTTCTGTGAAACAAAACTAAAAGAACCGACAAACATTGACTGAAAAATGGTTTGTAAAATAGCTATTAATGGTTTTTCAAAACTCTACTCTAAACCAAAGAAAATATTCTCAGAACCATATGGTTGGCTAATGCGAATGATAAAAAGAAACATGTAACAAATAACAATGGAGTAACAAGTGTAGGACAAAATATACCAATTGATGACCCCGAAAAAAAAACATGGTTCCCTAATGCCTGATAATTTGATACTAAGCCTGTGAAATGATCATTAATATGAATATGAGGCTACAACCTGAAGCGAGATAATGCGCTGTACCACTGTATTACCTGCTGATGTTAAAATCAGGACGATTCTTTCAAAGGCAATAAACTTTTGCTGATGTTAATTTTTAGAAAATTGATTCTTATTCGTGAGGCAGAAGGAATGTTTTTGGGCATGGAGGAAGAGTTGTTAGAAAGAACGACGACTGGTGGTTCCGGGTCAAATTTTAAAGGTCATCTTCAAAATAACTTTTGAAAAAGGCGTTGTTGACACCGCAAGTGAAAGCGAATCCACGGTCTTAAAATCTACAATTGATACTGAGTAATTGACTTGTTATAAACTTCACATTTATATTGTTCTTTTTCAATTAAAGTATATTTCAAATTCAGAAAATGGCAGATGTTTAAAATTTAGTTGTGAGCCCATGGAATTGTTGGTGGGAAAATAGAGAACAACTTATTTTTTACGTATTGCAATTTTGCAATCACAAGACGCATGGTTCCCAGACTCTCTGAGTCTTTGAGTTGGACTTGTAACAGAGTATAGCTAACTTCTGTGTATATATATGTATGTATGTATTTGTGTAATCTTGTGTATCCGTATCAAAAAGTGCTCAGTGCATATAGCAGAGCAATATACATAAGGTGAAACACGAAAAATAAGAACTATTAGTTGCAATCACAGTTCTTATTTTTCGTGTTTTACAGTATTTTGTAATATACATATATATATATATAAAGCTTTCGATTCGGTTATCCGTATTAAAGTGCTCAATACATAAATGCAGAGCGTAATATAAGATACGATAAGTTGGAAAGAATCAAAAAACTACACAGTCCATTTCGACAAGCTTGTCGAAATGGACTGTGTAGTTTTTTTATTCTTTCCAACTTATCGTATCTTATATATATATATATATATATATATATATANATGGTTCCCAGACTCTCTGAGTCTTTGAGTTGGACTTGTAACAGAGTATAGCTAACTTCTGTGTATATATATGTATGTATGTATTTGTGTAATCTTGTGTATCCGTATCAAAAAGTGCTCAGTGCATATAGCAGAGCAATATACATAAGGTGAAACACGAAAAATAAGAACTATTAGTTGCAATCACAGTTCTTATTTTTTGTGTTTTACAGTATTTTGTAATATACATATATATATATATATATATATATATATATATATATAAGGTATATAGCAAAATGCTGTGAAACGTTCGTAGAAAATTGTTTTGCAATAGCTTTAGTGAAAACAGGATGGATTCAACAGATGAGTTCTTTCTAAGTTAGATATCTAATCGCATAAAAGCATGAAAACCCGAAGAACAGCAAGAACTCGATTACGACGAGTATTCAAATTATTTATATTTGTAGTATCACGTAAAATGTATTTAAACGTATGGACGGGTAAAACGGTATTTGGTGCTTTATTTTTATTTTTTTTTGTAGATGTATTTAGGGGGGAATCACTTCTATATTACAATTTTTTTCTAGTGAGTAGGACTTTTTAAAAGTTGTTGAATTTACAGTGGAGCAAAACAGGTATACCAAATACTGTGACCTCAGCATTTTACTTAATTTTTAGTGAAGTTTTTTCCCCTCTTTAACTATAAATTCTGTTTATCTCTTAGACTTTTTTGAAGACCTATGCTTTTTTCTTGCCCAATTTCCTCTGATGATGGGACTTCTCTTTGCTCGACATCTTTATACTGAAAGCTTACTATTGAAAGCTCAGCTGAGGTTTGGAATTCTGTAGCTTGCTGTGAGGTAATTTTTCACGCCACTTCTATCAGTAACCTAGTATTAAATAACATTAACTAAAATCCAACTTTTCTTTTCTTTGGAATCACTTTCAGTTATTATTGAGTGAAAAATTTCATGGATTCTTTTTCAGTCACACATTACAGTGGTTCAATTGTTGTGAGCAAGTTTTAATCTCAAAAACTATAGGTAGAACTGAGGTGGTATAAAATTTTGTCATACCAGTACATTTCTGGATAGGGGGAGTAGAGAAGGGAAGAAAGGATTACCTAGTGTAGAATGTGAATATGGGAATATCAAGTCTTTTACGAGTCTACATTGGGAGTTGCTGTATAGGTTACCTTAAAATATATTTTGCCTCAGATTGCTGTAGTTTCAATTACCGGTACGTCGGAAAACAGACAATAGTTGGAGGTAAACGGGTGTATGACAAAGCGAAAATTACAAATTTTTCAACATGTCAATCTCACTTAAAAAAACAAAGGTGGTTTATTTACCACGTAGATTTTGAAGATAATGCAATAGATAGAAAGCATTGAGAATTTTGGAAAAGTAAAAAAATATTTATGAACTAGACTCTATTCGAGTATGTAACCTATGGCAATCATGGCCACACTTTCCACCAAGGATAAGTGTGGTCATGGTCTGCGCTTGTTCGCAACCAGATAATTTTTGCAACCATAACCTTCACCCCAGTGTGCCGTTCTTTCCCCAGTTCTCCGTCGATTGACAAACTTTACCAATCACACATACAGGGCTGAGCTTCACGCAACGACAAAGTGTTTAGGCTTAAAAGCGTCTGTGATTTTTTTCTGTGAAATTTAGAGCATATTATTTTATTAGTTTGGCTACAGGGAGAAGTGAAAATTCAATTCAATAACCATGCATTAATTACATGTTCAAACTAACGTACAGAATGTATCATTTTACATCACTACTAAACATGAAATGTAAGTTGTACCAAAGTTAACAAGGAGATAGATGTCAATACCAACAACTGTGGAACTTATCCACGCGAGAACCATGCATGACATATAGGCTTTTTGAACTGAACAGAGAATCATTGCTTCAAAACAATTCATAAATGTTCGTACTAATTATAAGATATTCAATGTGGAATAAACTTGCCCTTGCATGATTGGGCCAAAAGTAGATGTTGAAAAATGAAATATATTGGAGCGAATTAGAAAAACATTATGTACGAGAAAGCAAAACATGGTCTCCCGCTTGGAAAACAGTTCTTTTGCCTCTTAGTCACAAACGTTTACACGTTTACAGAATCAGTACACTTAAGGAGCGGTAAGCAAACATTTGTTCCAAAACAGAAAAAGCCCTTTTCTCCATGAAAATTTAGAAGCAACAGGAGAGAAGTGGTATACTTTTAATTATACTGGGTTTGAGATATGTTTTCAAATCTTCGTATTTTTTTCAGGCGGCCAATGGTTCTATTTTCTAGCTTTACTCCAATTGACTGCTTCACAATGCACGACAAACAATACCGATGACCTCTGGACGAAAATTCAACTTTTTTTCCCCTTGACTTCGTTTCTCGTGATTCCCATAAAGTTGAAGTGAACTCCATCTAGGTATGCTGAAGAATAAAGAGTAACTTAAAGTATAAACATCTTGTGAAGTAAAATTTTATTTAAAAACTTAGAATTGTATTTGCTATTGAAATATCCCCCCTCCCCAATTTCCATGATATTTTAGCCCACTCCACGTTGCTTCATTTTATAGGACATTGCGATAAAACTTGGCGCGGTATCTTTTATATGACGTTAACGGTGTCTGCGACAAGCCTTTTGAATTAAGTTACTCCAAAATAAACCCCTTTTCTAAAATTTGCCGTAGCCTGGTGAAGAACCGTACAAGATGTAAAGCCACTACGTGTACGAGACTGTAAAAAATGACGTAGAAGAAGAAGAAGAAAAGGGGAAAAGACAAAAAAGGTTAGGACAAGGGATAAGAGTTTATGTTGGAGTTAAACACATTTAAGTTATTTGTTGAAGGCAGACACTTCCGGAATCTAGCCCCCGAGGTAAAAACTACATTCATGGAAAGACTTATTACAACAGGAAGCAACAACTGGATAAGGATGAGGACTTCAAGAGAAATATGCCACACGAGGTGCAGCACACGCAGCTGGTACAGCAAGGAAATTTCATTACACCACTTGGCTTGAAAATGGCCATAGAAAAGACTTGCAGCAAGCGACATATCGTGGATGAGACAAAAATTGAAGAGTAGCAGCAAGACCAGGACCTATTAGGACCTATTAAATTACAAACATGACACTGAAGTCGATCAAGAAAATCAGGATGAGGTGATGGAGCACTTCTCCAGGTGTGACAACAGTATCCCATGTAAGGGCGGATAGTAGATTTACAGAGAACCAACCCTTTTAAAAGCAGAGTTGCCAACAGATTGAATTTGAGAGAAAGATCTGGAAAAAATTACAAGGCAACGGCCTCAATGACAAGCAGTTGCCAAGAGCATTTCTCTGAAGCAACCTTGCCAGGGTTAACACCAGCATAAATGGCCATAAACTCTGTTGGGAGATAAGGATTCGGCACTTTGGAACGACATCAGTTGGTGGTCTTGCCGTATTGAAAGGAGCCAACCATTTTCTTTCCCAATTACTGACAGGCTGAAGGTCAGACACCAAGTCTTTCGCAAGTTTCACTTGTTCCTGCTGAGTTGTCTAATGACCATTGCCAGAGTTCAAGGTAATATGATCACCATAGATTTTAATGAACTCAAGGACGTTACCAGGAGGAAATCACTAATGTAAAGAAGAAAATGAGTTAGAGCAAGGATAGAATCTTGAGGAACGTCAGCATTGATGGAAAACTCATTGAAGTGAAGTTGTAAATAGCGTTTCCAGGTCTGTTAGTCCTATTAACACGAGTCAACCAGGTCATTTGATGGGCATTGAAATCGTTAAAGACAAAGTAGTTAACAGTGTGATTCTTGTGGAGAGCCTTGTCAATGGATTCTGATACTGGCGCAATAACTGAGCAAGAGTCAGAAGAGGAAGATCGATACAAGAATAATAGGTAACAATGTCCTTGGGAAACAGACAGTCTAAAGGTCATGAAAGGCTTATCTTTATATTCAATTAATTCTAACAGCTGGAAGATCCTGTGGTGCATAGATAGCAAAACCATGCAGATTCTTTGCAGAGTCTAGCCGAGACAAAGGTATACAAGGATCAACGTGAACATCCTATGACTAACACTTTCATTGAAGCTTGTCTCACAAAGCGCAAGAATATTTATACGGGCTGCCAAAATCTTGCAGTGAATGCAACAATTTTTCTTTAACCCTATTTTTGACTCCAAAATCAAAACATCTTCAGTGATGCATAGATTACAATATAGGCTCCCTGCTATCTTGAAATAAGTTATAAAAACTCTTCTTGAGAAGCTTGTATATATGATTAAGCTGTGATACTTTTTAAAAAGATATTCAGATATTGTTTTCCCATTACTCTTTCTGTGCTTGGAAGTGAAACGGCGATAGAGTCGAAACAAACGTTTATACGTGATGGATTGGCAGCATGTAGCAGTTATTAACCCCACAGGCGACCTTTACACTTAACATTAGGTAAATGTTTTCACAACATCAGCAACCCCCAGAAATTTGATACGCCCCCTTCCCACAGAATACTTTACCCAACCTTGCCTGTCTAGTATGCTTTTAGCCATTTAGAGTGCTATTGACGTTCAACGACACTTTGAGGCCTATAAAGATGAGCAGCCAGCTGTTGTTGCCATGCGATGAGCCTGGTGATTTATATATGCCCATTCAATTCAGTCATTGGTGGGCTGCAAGAGTTATTTGATGGTGAACAGCAAAGATGGAAATGTTAAAGAAATAACAATCCTCTAGCAGGGTAGAGCGATTATCATTTCTTTTTTATTGTAAATTTATTTGATTGTTTAAATAATTCGTTTATACAAGGAAAATTTGAAATTTGATACCATATGTTTTTAGCTACGTCGTGCCTGATGTTATATGATTGTTCTTTACGCGTTATTAAATATATGGTTTATGATATTTTTTTGACTGTTACTTGAGAAAATAAAGCAGTTCACCCCGTTCCCCAACCCCTTTTTGAGACACGGTTTTTTAACTTACCAGTTGTTCTCATTTTACCCATTTCAGTGCGACTTTTTGTTGTTGTTGTTGTTGTTGACGATCAAACCAGCTACAAAATGCCATTCATTGGGTAAGATAAAGTTAAGATTTGAGTACGAAAACCAGATGCTTGAGAAGAATTTGAGCAGCAAGTCAATGTTTAAAGGGAAAATGTTACTTTACTGTACTTGAGTACTGAAGACAAAAGATATCGCTGTTCCACTGCCGAGTGACGTCATACACCTTTTTCCTTTTACAAACAGTTTTGAATTTTAACCCATAACCTGGAAAATAGCCAAACTTGAAACAATTGCTGAGCAACTTAATGTGACAATCGAAGACCAGACACAAAAAAATTAAGCAGGGCATTAGCCCGTTTTGGTCAACTATTTTTGTGAAACCAACAACCCCCTGGAATATTTGCATTGGCATTTTTATTGAGGACTGTACAACTTTATTCGTGTGAACCAAAGATCTCCTATTTGTGATCGATGAACTATCGATCACAAATTGATTCAAGTTTGACAGAATGACGCACATATTATCACTTTCTAGACATCGAAGAGTCTAGACAGTAGGCTTGTAGTTTTACAATCCACGAGGAAGTATGGAGAATAGAGCAATTATGACCAAAATTGGGATAGAAACAAGACCTTGAGATAGACCTTAATTATAAGGTTGATGCTCTGATCACGTGCCACCAGACAAGAAGTTTTACGTCGGAGAAGGTCAGAGTTATTTTCCATGAAATTTTCAGATAATAGAAATTAGTTCTTAGGCATTGGGATACATTGTAGGTAGTAAACAGTTCAAGACACATCTTTCGCAGTTCAACAGCTTATCAGTGCTGCCAGCGTCGTATTGCTGAAGGAAGGTAACTTGACTAGTAACAAGTTAACGCACAAAGCAGAGAAGCAAATCCTGATAGTCAATTTAAGTCCCCACTTGGGGATCGATGCCTGCGGAAGAGACTGCTATGCATTGTCGAACCACATCAGAGGCTGCACTCAACAGCAAAACTAAAGCACATTTAAAACATATTACCCATTTTCATCTTGAAAAGATGACTAAAGCAATATTTAATTTTTTAATAATTATTCCTTTCTTCCCCTCCCCTCATCTTTTGTGAACACTTGTCTACTCGTTTTATGGTGTGTAGGAATGACAACCATATATTGTGAAAGCAGCAAGAAAATTGCTGTTCATGGAGAATGTTGCTCTCTTATTGCTTGTGCCATAACTCCAGGGCAATATACATGCAGCTATCTTACATCAAAAGTGTTATTCAATTTGTTTGGAAAACTCCTTTGTAGTAATAGATATTATCGATTTTGATTATGCCATTAAGTACTTAACAATGTACAAAGTTGTTCCTTTTTCATAATCTCGCACCCGGAATCTTTTTTCTTCAAAATGTACAGTGGGTGCCATTTGTTTACCTT
This sequence comes from Morbakka virulenta, assembly GCA_003991215.1. Taxonomy (NCBI): domain Eukaryota; kingdom Metazoa; phylum Cnidaria; class Cubozoa; order Carybdeida; family Carukiidae; genus Morbakka; species Morbakka virulenta. Next base: position 1,591,145 of record RDPX01000025.1, read on the forward strand.
ACAGTTATCACACCATGTAATGTATCAAAAATCCACATTTTTTTCTTAACCACATGCCGAACTTATTTTTGAGGAACTGTATTGATAGTTAAGTTTTACCTTTATTTTCTCTGAGATGGACAGATAGACAGATAGATAGATAGATAGATAGATAGATAGATAGATAGATAGATAGATAGATAGATAGATAGATAGATAGATGAAGTACATAGATACATAGATACAAAGAGGAAGTAGATGGACGATAAATATATCGCTTATTATATCCTTTTATATATATATATATATTATATGACACAAATACTTAAATAGTTTAAACACCACTTCTTTATCTTTCCTTTTAGTATTCAAGTTAGTTAGTTATCTTTTTCCTTTGCAACTATTCTACACAACGATTACACCTCATATTAGTTACAGATTATTAAAATGTAGTTGCAGAGTACTAATTTTTTTTTCAATACTATACATTTTAATAGTCTACATTTTAATAGTCTACATTTTAATAGTATAGTACTGAAAGTATTATCTGAAAATTCGGCTGCCCACCAGAAGCCATAGCATGGATCGTCTTTAAGCCAGGTGACAAAGTGATTCATAATATTGTGGCTAATTTTGAGATTTTTCTACTGGAACTATTTGTTAGCTTGATAATTTTTATCTTTCATCCAGAAAAATCTTCACTGTGTACATCGACCGGCAGTTTTCATGGTGTTGCCTTCAATCCAGTAGATTCAAGGCTTATTGCTGCTGCTGATTCGTACGACGGCGTACTTCTCTTTGATGTAAGGGTCCCGCAAAAGTACGTGCATTTAGTTTCTATTCTTTTAAGGTTTTTCTTAGTGATTATTTATCAATATCGATAGGAACAGAGTAAAATGAAATGTTTGACAGTAGAGTACTCATTTATGTTTCTGATACCTGCTGGTAGTTTAACTACAGTAATACTTTTATGGAGCTAGCTTATGACGTTGTATGTAGTCGGTAAAAATGACGGAAAGAAAATCGGTGTTTTAAAAAATTAAGAAATGACTTAATCTTGGTTGTTAGGTTAAGGGTGCATTGTCGGTAAACCATTTAAAATACGAGCCGCTGAGTGGGCGTTGACTTCAAAGGTTACTGATGACGATTTCTTTGATGGTTTGTGCAAGTATTTGTCGGTAATTAGTAAGTGAATGAACATTTTTACAGCTACTTAGGTATAACGAAAAAGATAGAATGCATAATTATTCATTGTTAATTGTTTCATTTTGATGGCTGGTGTTTCATTCATATGTGAAGGTTCGTATGGACATGAAATAAAAAGCAAAGGTAACGCTTTTATTATTTGCCTTGATCCTTTTTTTAAAAATAATCTAGTTTATTATTTAAACTTCTGATATGTTTTAAATAGTGCTTTCTTTTCAGTATTTTCCAAAGTTTAGAATAACAGATCCCAAAATTTTGAAATTTATCGGGTTTTTTTAATTTCAAGACAAGCGTAGATGAAACCCCTTACTGCCGCAATTTTTTGAGCAAAAGAAATATACTGAGAGTGAGCCTGGCTTTAATTATAACTTTGCCAACCGGATAACCGTCAGGTGCTGTAATATATGGAGTAGTCACTATCTGGCATGACCAATAGACAGATGATGGACACAAATTTAGGTGAATTCACACTTTCCAATTGGCATTTAAAGCCCCCTTGACCTATAACTATTACGTCATAACGCCCAATTTCGTACCCACCAGAACCTGAAAGGTCACATGTGTCGCCAAAATCACCAAAGTTAAAGACGAAAGTAAAAATCAATTACAAATCAAGATCAGAACCCTAAGTGCTTTCATCACCAGTATATTTCTATATAATAGTGAATTATGGACATTAACTGAAAAAGAAGAACAACAGATCGATGTTTTCCAAGTGAAATTACTTAGGAGGCTCATTAACATAAAATGGCCCCAAACCATCAGCAACAAAGACCTCTATGAACTCACAAACACAAATAAATGAAGTACCCAAGTCAGGAGAAGGGGATTAAGATGGCTTGGCTATGTATTACGTATGCCAGAAGAAACACCAGCCAAACTTGCGCTTAGAGAGTTCTTGCGACCAGTCCAAAAACCACCAGGCAGAACCAAAATCACCTGCTTCAACAACATATCCCGTGACCTTGCAGATTTAGGGATCACTTTTATTGAAGCAGAACAGGTAGCTCAGGAGAACACTGACTGCCGGGAGAGCCCTGCACACTGGTAACAATGTGAGAAGTGCAGAGTCACAATAAATGACGTGAAGCACAACAAAGAGAAAAAGACGAAACTATTTCAAATCAGTTTCTTTCATCAAGGTGAGAACATTTAGCGATAAAATTGAAAAAAACCCAAAAATACCATTTGAAATGTTACTTAATTTTATGGCCCAAGTTATTTGGATGCCCATTCCTATGGGGTTTAGGCGAAGTACAAATGCAAATCGTAACTTTTTACCTAGTTTTTCCCAGACACATGTTTTCTTTGGGGAGAGGGGTGTATATTTATTTTAATTATGCAATAAGCATTAAAGCCAGTAGTATTCCTATTGAAACAACATGTGCTGTGTAAAGGTTTTGAATATCTGTAGATATATGTATTAATGTGCCATTTTTGACGTAATGTTGATGACCTTAAGAAATTCAAAGACCGTTTAAAGTGAACGGCATGCAGAATTTAGTATTATGATAGGTAATTGCTGTTTTTATAGCTACCAAGACATATAAAAAGTGTTTATATAACGATTTCGATTGACATAAGATGATGCTCCCGCCGGGTATTTCGCGAATTTCAATAGATCCCAGAGGGAGAAATTGTAGGGCCAGCAAGTGAGGAATTCTCAATGAAAAATTATACTTTTCATAACTATAGGCACAGTTGCACTCTGAATACTTTTTCAGTTGCTGAAAACACAGTTTAATTTGACTATGATTTTAGGGGCACTAACAGTCTTTCTAATTGGCTAATGGTTTTGCATTGCACTAGAAAATCAGTGTCGCATTTGAGACGTTACTTTTTAATAAAGAGAAAGTTGAATAAATTACAAAAGTTGAAAGCAATCACAAGAAATTTGCCAGTACAAAAGTAATGATGCAAGATTTATAATTGATGGTGATCCCCTTCTTTAACAATGCACAGTTACAAGTAAGTGTTCAAGAAACCCTAAGGTCTTACAATAATCTACAAGCCTTTTTCAGCTTAAAAGCAATAAACCATTAACCTACTAGAACCATTTGCAGTTGATTATTTACAACTGGTGAGGCAGATCTTAATCTTACAGAGGCGATGAAGCTGATATTAATGAGTCAGCATGGATTCTTTTATTAACGAGAAAGAGAAACTGTCGTTCGTGTACTAGACGCTGCAAGTTTGTTTTGCAAGTAAACAAATAGATATCAGAATGCACAATTGCCAGTTCTAAAAATTCGGAGACCTAAAAAACGATGTTGCCTCCTAATGCTTTGCAATGCGGCTGTGGAGCGCATCCCTACACTACCGTGTATTTTTTGTTTAATTTGGACAAGGAAAATAGAATATACTGTTACAGTTTTCAGTATATATATATGTATATAATAAACAGTTATATAGATATAGATATAGTAGACAATATCATGGTGAATCGACTGTCTCCCATTGTGATAGTGAAATATTTACAAGGGTCGGTCCAACCGTCACGTTTTGATTCCTGGTTGTTGGAAGATCTAGTGGGATAACCCAAATTGCTCAATGCTTGAGTTATAGGCCTCTACACTTGCAAACTTGGAAAATTAATAACACAGAGAAAGGCTTATTTGTTCAGGGAAAGGAAGAGAGAAATAGCGAGAAGGGGAAGAGAAATATGAAGGTGGAACTGCAGATAGGTGACTGAAACACTGAACTTTATGTTTAGAATGCGTTTTGAGCTAATAGGATGTTTTTTCCCTCACTTTAGAATCATTTTAACGTATGGGGCTTCACCTCAGCTGAAGAATGCCATGTCTGTAAGATTTAACTACACTGGTCGATTGATTTACTCCTTGTACAGAAAAAGTGGCCCAGTTATTTTTAACCTGCATGAAACCCAACCAGTTTGTATATTTGATGACCCAGGTTACAGCAATATTTGCACAATGAAAAGTGCATGTTTTGCTGGAGATACTGATCAGGTAGGTTAATTCTTCGTTTCGAAACACTATTTAAACTATGCAATGTTTGCTCTGCCATAGGCATAGACGTACTAAACATATTTTGGGCACCAGAGTAGGCAGGTGTCCCGATAAACCAGTGTGCAATTTTAGATACGAGTTCAGCATAATCAATAATAGTAATTTGACTGTAATAATTTTAGAAACAGCAGTTACACCTAAATTACATTTTTTCCTCCTGAGAATTAAGTATGTTTCTTTGCAGTTTTTTTTTTGTTAAGTTGTTGCTGGAAAGAGCGAGCAGGCCAGTAAATTCTGCAAGACATGAAATCTAATAACTCCCTTTTTGTTTTTGGTTGCTCTTATCCCAGAGATGCATCGTTTTATTAAGATACTAATTTAACATTTTTGCCCATACCAATTGTATTCGATGTCAACAGCCCAAAATTTCAGTGGTAATGTTTAATCACAGTTTCATAATGGATTACACGAAAGCACAAAATCATTAGCTAACCCATAAAATTACTAAAATATTTTCCAGATTTTTATGTAATCCTACTGGAATACTTTCAATAAACATTTGTAACTTCAAAAAGGTTATAGCATTTGAGTCTGTGCTTACCCTTGTTCAGGTTTCTTGTTCCAAGTTGCCATTGCACTATCCTAAACTACTTATTTGACGTGAGCAGATGGTGATTTTGTTGACATGCTCCTGATATTAGTTTAGGCTTGTGATATTTAAATTAGTATTAGTACTAGAAAACAACTGAAATCTTAAAAACGTTTTTAAAAAAGCAGTTATTTGACCAATTTTGATGCATGGAGATGTTTAGCAAAGAGGAAATCACTCGTATGTTACCAGGATTTTATTTTAAAAGCCTCATACCAGCTCCACCCCCCTTCCTCCAAGAGCACCGCCGCCTTCAAGGGCTTTCCATGACTGAATAAAAAATGACATCGTGTCGGGATGGTCACGGCATCACTCAAAAATTGCGAGACCTGACGTAGTTGAAGGTGAGTTACGTAGAAAATAGTGGCCTTTTCATTTCCAAGTGGTACTGTGTTACCATACTCGAGGCATTAATTTTCTTCAAAACTCAACCATAAGCTACTACAAAATTTCTGTGGATTTACATTGATTTTACAAAATTTATGTGGAAAGACATGGCTTGCTCAACTGTGGACACGATAACCATCCTTTTAATGGCCACTTAAAAAACCCTGAAGTTTCTCCTTGATTTAATAGTTTTAGGAGCTCTTGTTAGTGTGTTTTTTTTAATTTCCTGTTGTCATCCTTTGATTTATTACATTAAAAAAATTGATTAACAATCTATCCAAAATAAACCTCAGCGACAAGTAATAAACAAAATATTGGTTCTTTACCAATTTCTCAAACATCGGTTAAGCTTGCTGAGACTGTCCGGAAACATAACTCTTTACTTTGGAATAGCAGAAAGTTCTACAAAAATTCATAATGGTTGGATTTACCGTTTTCATAATATTCAACCTCCTTGACATACGACTGGCATGTAGTCGATCATCATTGAAAAACATAAGCTTCCAATCCCACGCCAAAGCATTTGATCCACTTCCTGAAACCTTTTGTTCTGAATGAAATCACACAACAGGAACTGATCAGTCAACGTAACAACACGAAGGTTCTTTTGTGCCACACAGTATTACTTGAGCTCGCCCACAAGGCTGCCGTAATATAGTTCACAACTCCTTTCAAGGCTATTGAAAGTGCTAATCAAAGCATGGTTTCAAATAAGGCCATATTTTTAAAAAACTTAACAAGGCTACAAGCCGTTTTAGTGCAGGAAGTTAGATGTTATTGGATTTTTTGTTTCATAGTTGTTTTTTTTTATTTATTCATTGGTTTCGTTACTTACCCTCGAACACATTTGCAAGTTCTTCCAGCATTCTTCCACTTGCAGCGGAGGAACACATTGGGTCCAATACTTCGGGGGAGGTGGCTCGCAACAGACCTGTAGGGCAATCAGTTGATCTGACCTTGGAAGGGAGGTCGTCGTTCTGTGAGAGGTTCAGCCCTCTTTGCTTGATTGGAATGTGATGGCCAATGGTAGGTATTTAGGGAAAGAACAGCACGCTTAAGTGAAAGATATGGTTGCAAAAAATGATCTCGTGAATGACAAGTGCCGATAGATTGGGTGGTAGAGAATTTGTATAACACTTGCATTCTGAAAATCCAAATCAATCTCTTTGGCGCATACCTTTAATTATATTAATTACATTGTACACATCATAAAGGAGTGTGTGTGTGGAGGGGGGAGGGGGAGAAAAAGAAAAGTAATTTTATAGCCGGAAATGTAACACTTTGTTCAAGTAACATAGTTTATTTATTTATTTTCGAATATTTATGCAGGATAAAAACGTTTCAATAAATGTATAACTAAAAAGTAATGTATAAAAATACTGTTATCAACACATGTCCTGTTAAAAAATATCTGTAAAACAATAAGAACCTGATAAAAACTAGAACCTATGACCCTTTAAAATATCATTAAAATTCATTTCTGTATATTTGCTTCAAGTGGTAGATCATTAAAAACTTTAGCTCCGATGTAACGAATCGACTGTCTCCCATATTCCAATTTGACTTTTGGGACGTAGACAAATAGATTTTTGTTTCTCGTGTTCACTTTCGTGTTTGATGATCCAAAATAATTTTCGAATGGTGGTTTAACATTTCGAAGTAGAACGTTCCTGATAAACAGGCAAACTCTTTCTTTTCCACAATTCATGATGTTGATGTTAGGATTGACATGTTGACCATCTGCCACAATTTCTCGAGCGCGTCTTTCGAAGGACGCGGTTCGTTGAGCCTGACTTTGATTGAGAATAGGTTTTAGTATACAACAATATGTAAACAACGGTAAGATGATGTTCTCAATTTTTCTAATTTTTGAAATATTTATTTGATGTAAAAAATAAAAATCGATTTTATGCCAGTGACCTTACATCCCGTTACGGCACAGATTAGCAAATTGCATCGGGAAAAGGCGCGTTTTGCAAAGGTCTATTTGCTTGTTAACTGCTCTACGAATTTTGAGGTACAAGTTTGAAATTTAACAAAACATTAGCAATAATTTTCGCAGTTAAATGACGAGGTCATTTATGTCTACCTGGGCTCAAAGGGACAGGAGAGCACGACATATTTGTTTAAAACAAGGAAACCTGTAGGCGTCCTTTTCAAGAAGTTCACGAATTTAGAGATTCGTAAAAGGTTCGAGTGACAGTTGTTTCACCATTTTACTGTAATTCCCAATAGGTTAATTGTAAGGTGAAGACTTAACCATTATGTATAATAGTTAGTTACTTATTATTCATAAATCCCGATTGTTCTTCCTTTCCGTAAGAGACAAATATTCCATCATCTCTTTCCGAATAATACTCCCCATGAGGTTGAAGTGTCTGTCTTTGATTACCTTCAGTATTTGCCTAGTTGTTTCCATCCATTGAGATTTTCGTCATTTATTACATGGTCAACTCAAGATGTCTTTAACATGCGACGATAGAACCACTTTTCGGATGCCTCGAGATTTGCTTTTAAGATGGAATTGATTGGCCAACTTTCATATCCACATAACGTTATTGACCAGATATAACGCACGAAAAGACGAATTTTAGGGGCATACTTAGTTTTCTGTTGCTGAAGAAATTCTTCATTTTATTGAAGTTGTCTTTCGATATCGCGACCCTGCGTTTTATTTCCTGATCACATTTGCCATTTGGGATAAGCATTGCACCCAGGTAGTTAAATTTCTTCACCTCTTCAATTCCCATGTTGTTGCATCTTAATCACTATGGATATAACATATGGGTTTTGGACACTACCACACAGAAAGTCGTCTACATATATAAATATTATGGCTGTTTATACTTGATTTATACTAACATTGGATGAAATAATCATTTCCTTGTTATGTAGAAAGGGAAGCTGGAGACAAGGAAAGCCTGGGACAAAGGAATATTCAAATTTTTACAGAAACACAAGTGATGCAGCCTAGGTTAATGTTAACTGAAATTGACTGGGTTTTTTTCTTTTACAGTTCGTCGTGTCAGGATCAGACAATTTTAGTGTTTACATCTGGAAAATACCAGACCCACTTTCCTCAGGTTCGTTTTTTCAAACTCTCTCATAATTGTATCGTAGTCATATATTGTATATTGTAAGGTTTTCTGAGTTCACCCATATTAACCAGATCTGCAATACCCATTACAAAAGTCATAAAGTGTAAAATAATGTGAAAATCTGTAGGTGTTAAGTACAGTGCACGACAAACGTTAATTTTCCGTGTTTACCAAGGCAGGCACGGAAAAGGAGTTTGTCGTGGCTGTTTTTCCATTTTCCTATATTCTTGTTAATTTTAAAGTCCTACAAACAGACGGTGATCGCGTTACCAGGTAGATATGAGAGCAAAGTTTACCGGCTACCTAGCGACAGAAATTTGTACAGGTTGTAACAAGTCGTCATTGCGGAGTGATAGCTATACTGACTTGGTCACCACGCGGTTATTTGCTCTACAAATGATTTTAGCTTTCTCTTTGTTGTATTAGCCACACTCAGTCATCAACTTCCAGATTTATGAAACAATAGTAACTCAATTTCACCTGTTCGACTGAAATGTACCTTAACTCTATAATTTTATTTTTTATTTTTAAAGATAAATAATTCATGGGAATTGTATTTTTCAGTGGCGATTGGATTGGTAGCCAAAATATCGGGAGAAAAGGGAATGTCAAAACTTCTGTTATTTTTGTCTGGTAAAAGCTGGCCAATGTAAACACCTGCTCTGAAATATGTATAAAGTTAATCATATACTAGTCATTTTCTGATACTATTTAAGCTGGTCGCCAGTCATTTGAAATGCCTTTCCCATGCCTGAGCGAGAAAACCCTTCGAACGTCAGTCTGGTAGTTTGAGGTATTTTTCGAGGTTTAGAAGAAACCACAACACGACACCAGTGGAACTACCAAAAAACAAAAATGTAATGAAAAGAGTTCAATTGAGTTTGGTCAATTTATGTCGCGTTAGCAGGAATCTTCCAAAGATTGAAACATCTGAATTAAATTTTTAAGTATTACGTTCTTGCATGTAAGATTAAGAAGGCATTCAGTCCGACCCGTAAATGTTTCTTTTGTTTCAGTGTTTTCTGGTTAACGTTAATAACATGTGATACCCGCAAAGTTTTAGCCATGTGATACCCAACCTCGTTTGCCTCTATTTATTTTCTCCCTTAAATGTGTGTATTTGGGACAGAATATTGAAAGGATTATACAGGGTTACATTTTTTACGCATATCAGAGCAGGTGTTTGGGTAATGGAGGTTGGTAAGCGAGGTTTTAAGATGCAGATAACTGGTTATGTGAAAAGGAGCTTTCCACCCCATAAAATTTTTAATTATACTGCTTTATAGCCGACTTTGCTGCTGAAATTTTTAAACGGGATTAAAGTCGTAGCCAGTAAGCTGCTACCTTTGCTGCTGGTGTTGTACGTATTCAAACATGATTTACAATGAGAAAGATGCCATTTATTACGATCGCATGAGATTGGCCATTTTTCGACGCCCCTCCCCCTTGTTCGCACCTGTTCGCAGGCAAGTACACCCTCCGTGCGAACGTACGTTATACTTTTTTGACCGTCGTTGGTAGTTGCCATTTCGATAAATAAGCTAAAAGTATGTCATTGATCCTTCGTTTATAGAAGCTCACGTGCTTAAATTCGAAAACTAGAAAATTGACTCCAGGCTATTGTTGTGAGAAATGAAAGCAATTAAAATTAGATAAAGCCGAATACAAACGACAGTAATTCAATGAAAACAAAAAAAATGTGTAAAGACAGATAAGAATAATTACACCTGCACACCTGTCTTTTGCTATCACCACTTTGTGAAAACTGTAAGCAAAAAATTTGTTTAAATGTGAACGTTCTCACCTTGTGAACTTTTGTTTGCTTTTTAGGATACCCCCTTCCCCCTCAGTGCGAACGTAATAAATGGGTGGCCCCTAGGGTATTCCTTGGTCTGAAATATTTTTAAGCATTCCTCCATTCTGATATGTAACCAATGTAACTTTACTTTAGAAAATATGTTTGCGTTTGTTTCAGTGAAGAAAGTGGATAAAGCATTACTTGAATTGCAGGGGCACCGCTCCATTGTTAACCAAGTCAGATACAGCGATCAGAATATGCTCCTTGCATCTGCAGGTGTGGAAAAAATTGTCAAGGTAATTTTGACTCACAGCTGTTTCTTATTTAACCGTCTGTGTAAGGTAATGCCTACCATACTGAAATCGCATAATATTTTTTGAAAATCTGCGTCATTGGAAACAATTTGTTCATTAGACAATGTAACTTGTCAGCTTTGTGGCAAACACACCATAGTGTGAATCGGAGAGCTCTAAGGTTGTAAAGTGACAGAATGAATCGAGTTCTTTAAGTATGAAAATAATAACAGTGGTAAAAAAAAGATAATTTGCGGTTAGTAGGCTTACCCACTTATAAACAGCGACCCATACACTCAGTCAAAAAACAGAGTACGGTGAACTTGCAATGCCCTTGTCTCAGCAAACAGGAATTCTGTATTTATTTCGCCCGCCTTAGGCTTTGTATACTTCATAATGGTCCCTTACCTCCTTCATAATAGTATTGATCTTCTAGAAGTTCTTTTGCCAGCACTTTGTTTGATGTAATGGAACGATTTTTCATCGCGTCACCAATACGTTCAAGTAACTTGTCGAATCTAGACTACTCTAGAAAACGGTATTAACGCTTGCACCCGTGATCAAAACTTAGCGAATTGCACTGTATTTCATTATAATTTATGGGATTTTTATGTTATTATAAATTATGGAATTTTTTCATGTTGTTTTTTTATTTTTTATTATTATTATTTTATTTAACCTTTTTATTTTGTTTTCATTTACTTTATTTTATTTTTATTTTATTTCTATTGTGATTTATTGTAGTTAAGTTTAGTTTGACTTTGTTTTTTAGGATGGTGGGAGTGGATGTTGTTTTGCTTTATTTTGTTTTGTAACTTGGACAGCGACAACACTTCGAAACCAAACGCCCTTAGAATGGCCATGTTATTTGTTAGAAAACGTGCATACCGGTTGAATCGATGTCAAAGGGGAAAGTTAAATGTATTTATCACTTAAACAACATTCAACAGAAATAAATGCCAAATCAAAGCACTATTTGTAAACTTTAAGGTTAAGAAAATGATTGCATTGCTACTCTAACAAATTTTGAATTATTGGTTTATTAAGATTTGCAAGTATTCAACTAGACCATATTTCCTCCGCGCTTCATTTTTAGTGCGAAGGTGTGGAATTGTTAGATTTTCTTTTAAAAAAATTAACTAGGAGAGAAATTGGTGTTGTCGCCAACAAAAGCTTAAAGTAAATGTGTGGAGAATTTTCATTACTAGTTTAAAGTTGTAATACTACAGTGTACTAGATTTCACTGTGATTTCATGATTAGTGGGAAGTCGATGGTGCAGCTAAGTGTATGAATTCCATTTAAGCGTGGAAAAGCCATTTTCTACATAGTACGTAGTATTTACATAGCTACAAACAACTCACTTCACAACTTTACAATATATGAGATTGAAAAAAATGTCTTGAGGTGTACAAAAGGAGCCCTAATTTTTTTAATTTTATGTTTTGAGTGTTGGGCACACGGTACGTCTTTCTCATTTATAAGTTTACCTCATGGCCCATCCTCAAGTATCTAAAATTTTTAAATGAAAAACCATTCAAGGAAACAGTTTCGTGACATTTTCGTTTCCTTCTTTTTATTTTGATATGGATCTTTGATAGATAACTAAGGGTCAAGGCTATTTGGTTGCCTTTGTTAGGCCTTATGGTTTAATTTCGTCTTGTTTATATGTTGATTTATCGATTGTATTATAATAAATAACGGAAATTGAATTTTTTTACGTAGTTGCAGACCGACCTATTATCTCTCAGCTTTTGAGATTGATGTCAGATCCATGCGGAGGCTGAGAATCAGTTTTAGATTATATGTAATAAAAACGGGGATGACGAAAGCAGAAGTTTATTTCCTTCTTGTAAATTTTTGGTTTTATTTGACGGAACAACTCAGGTTACGAAACTTTTGGGCCCTTAATCTGAAAGACAGTTACTGATAAGTAATTAATAGAATGACTAAGTTCATCACTTTAGTGTTAGCGATTAGAAGTGACTAAATACCTTGACAGTGTTAAGCACTTGGTAGTGAGAGTTTACATCTCAGGGTTGTTACTCTTCAAAATAAACGACCTTCAGGCAAATGATTGAATAGCAGAAAGTGCCAACTTGTTAGCAGAAGATTAACCTAAGCCTTTTGCGTTGCCATATTTACTATATTCGTGTTCCTTTGTAAACTATATTATTATAATTTTTTATTTATATTTGTATTTTAGCTTTGGAGCCCCTTTCAAATGGCAGGTTGTGCTGGAAACGCCGATGGCACAGAAAAATATGAAAAAAGGGGCCATTATAGTCACGAAGAGTACCTGCGGCTTATACTTCAGTCAGGGCAGCCCCTTACTCATGATTATAATACTGAATCGACAGAAGAAGACCCACGGATGATTGCGTTTTTTGATTCTTTAATACACCGAGTGAATGATGATTGGAGCTCTGATAATACCGATTCAGAATCTTCGATGGATGGTATTTTTCAAATGCTGATTAACCAACCTTCAGGGGACAGTGATCAAGAACAACGTACTGATGAAACAGAGTCAGAGAACGTCACTTCGACGGCAACAATTGCCGAGCTTCGACGACTTTTTAGAAGCAACAGAAGATTGTTAATGTTGGAGATTGGGATTGACAGTAGTTCCTCCGAGGATGAAGAAAGTAGCACGGTCGAACTGTCCAGTAATATAAGTGAGACCAGAACATTTGATAATTCCCCTGGGCTTGAAATTGTAAGAAGTAATGCGCGTGGACTTAATGGACCTTCATCGCATTCAGGTCATGATTTGCATACAATGCGACACCTGCCACTGGAACAGGGAACTGAATCAGAGATTACTTCTAGGTCGGAGACTAATTTTAATTGTAGTTCAGCATTTTCACTATCGGCACTGTCAACAGAGGGGCCTCCGGAATCAGGAAAGGAGCCCACGATGTCAGATACGAATAGTGCGTTTTCTAATCGGAAAACAGAGGATGAATGTATTGAAAATAGAGACAGATATCACTGTAAATGGTCTTCGGACACAGCAGTCGCTTCAATTTCAGACCCCAAGGATCTTGAATCTCGTACGCCACTTTTGTCAGAAGCAAACATTGTTCATGAACCGTTATCAAGTAATAGTAGAAAAGGTTCTTCCACAACTTGTAGGCATGGTTATCATGAACTTTGTGTTACAGATTCAGAGGAATCTGATTACCCATTATTTTCTGGGGAGCGAAAAAACAGAGCGTCTCCGTTGTTTTCAAATAACGCTGGTACTATTAGTGGAACTTTAAGTGAAGACCCGCTTTGTCAGGAAAACCCTAGTGGTTCTTCATTTTTAAATGATGAAGATATAAATTCAAACAGGACCTCAAATATTCGCTTTAATCGAAGTGCAAACTTTCGAAAACGAAGATACCGGGATTCGCGGCAGGATAAATAAAAATGTCTGCCTGTGGTGTAGTCTGTTATGCCCATTGAAAGCTTCATTTCGCTTACACCAACACAACTAAAATTTTTTCCGAGCTTAATTAATGATACGCCTTTTAATGCTTCTTGTTCTGTTCTTTCTTGTATCAGATGCTCTTTGGTTTAATTATTTTACGTCATCATAAATTATAATTGAAAATATGACATCTAATGGGTAAGGCTTAGATAACTTGTGTTGGTACCTTTTAACTTGCCGTTCATAGATTTGAACATATTTGTTTAGAAAGCATAGACTTTGCCCCTTTTGATGCGAAATAACGCCGTACCATGAGTTTTCTAACGACTTTTTGTAATTCTACGGGCATATAGTTTAACCAGAAATATTTTTCCGCGGAGTTGCAATTTCTCTGAAATCATGATTTATCACCGATTTCTGATATTATATTTACTACTGTAATCATAAGCATAAAATTATATTATTGTATGGTAACGTTGATTTTTTTCCCTATTTATGATTACAGTGGCAATCGAAATATCGAGAGAAAAAAAAAGATAAAATGCAATGGCAAACAAAATACCACTTCTCATATTTTTTTGTTTGGTTTTTGTCTTGATCCCTTCTAATCGCCAGTAGATTTCACCTGACAAGTTGAAATATTGTATGAAATTCTTGCGGTTGGGCAATACATTCCTGAAATTTATATCGAGATCAAAGTTTGTGGCAAGTACCCGAACTTGCCACAAAGTTCTACTGTGTAACTTCTAACTTCTTCTTCTACTGTGTAACTACAAACATTCCCTATACGTTACGAAACACTTTTAAGTTTTTAAACCCGTGTCGAGTATTTTAAGACTTTAACCACACATTTTTGGAAACAAGACCAAATTGTTTTCGGCAGTTTTTTAATTTCTGAACGACGTGCGAATGCACTATAAATGATGTATTAGAACCATTTTAGCTGGAAATCGCGAGAAAGACTATTTTCACCTGGTGTAGTAAAATTTAATTCTGCAAACCTTAGACTGTTGCAGACTTTAAAGTTTAGTAAATGTGCAGCGGAAATGTCATTAAAAACTATAAGATAATCTGCTCCTCAGTTTTGTTTTGTTTTTGTTTGAATGATATTCCTTTTAAGTATATCTTATTAATGAGCTCTACTAACTACATAATTCTCTGATGCATTTATCATATCGATAACTACACCATATTATCCAGCTACTTTTTTTTCACCACATCGTCCTCATTGGTGCAGACCTCTACTTTACAAACCGTATGTACCGAAACTGAATCTAGTAAGTAAATGGCATTGGTTGCCTTACCTCTTGACCAAGTCCACTTCAGCAAATCAAAATATAATTCTTTTCTGCAAACATTTTTTCCACCTTCGCATCTTTCCTTCCCTTCTTTTAACACGACCAGAATTCGTTCCTTTTTCTTTGGGCTGCTTGTATTTCCATTTGATTTGATGTTGGAAACACACACACCCTATTCCAACAAATATGTCTCATTTTCTTTCAATATCTTCACCTTTATTAAGTGATCAATTCCTCAACCTTACCCTACTTTAATTGTTCCCTGTTTTACTGTTAATTTATTCAGTTGTTAATAGCAATGTAGTTTATATGGTTCAGTATAATATTACAAGAAATATATTATTTATATATTGTTTTTGGGTGTTCTTTGAACTATGTTCATTTTGACCATGGCTTGAAACTTACATCTTTAAACCCACCTTTCGCCACGGTCGCTTCCGAAGATCCAATGCAGGTTTACTGTCTTCTTATCTTCTCCACATCTCATCTTTGCATGCAATCTCCCGTGACTGTTTATCTCATTTCATAAGAGCTTAGGTTTGGCTTCGTCCAAGGTCTCCCCGAAAGAATCAGTAGCCTCATCTGAACTTGTTACTACAGTATG
This sequence comes from Morbakka virulenta, assembly GCA_003991215.1. Lineage (NCBI taxonomy): Eukaryota > Metazoa > Cnidaria > Cubozoa > Carybdeida > Carukiidae > Morbakka > Morbakka virulenta. The sequence goes on from RDPX01000025.1 coordinate 1,606,842, forward strand.
ATGATGATAGAGATGCTGCCCTTTCTAAAGGGTGCCTTTTAATATTAAAAGGAGACCTTACTCCTTTATAACCCAGTAGTTAAGCAAACATTTTGTTAATGTAGTAATACCACTGGTCAGCAGCACTTTTGTTACCAGATAGTTTAATATCATTTCCGGTACAGTTTGGGGTGCTGAACACGAATCTGGGCTTAGTTTTTTTCTAGCACGTCCAGTTTTTTTGGTTTTTTTTCAAAATTTTTCAAATATGGTTTCGAATTGCTGATCAACTAGGTTGATTTCGTGTAAAAACATGCAGGTACAGGGATTCCAGGGTGTCTGATTTGTTAATCAAGCATTCTTTGTTATACTGTTACTACAACGGAGGGATTTTGATGCAAAAGATGTCAATTCATTTCAATACCTGGGCTATTCATTACGTAATTTCATAAAATCATAATATTTGTGAATTGCGTAATTTCATGATCAGAACAAAGATTCTCACATGTAGTCTCTCTTTGTTCCACACATGAGTCTCTATTGGCTTTTGTTTTATCAGACTTTAGCCGCTGTCTATTTGCTCTTAAACAAGACAAGAAAGGATTAGGGCTGCTCGAGAAATGAAGTTACTGGTAATGCCTTGTTCATTTCTTAAACAAAGTTCTTCAGATTCGGTTGTGTTGTCATTCTTAGCCGCTCATCTCGAAGATAGTGTAATACTTCACTACTCTGTGCAAAACATATTATTCTCAACAAAATGCCCCCTCGAAGAGGATGTAAAAACAATCCTGATAGCTTTTGCTACATTTGTGGAAAATTCATTTTTAAATCACAACGCAAGCCACTAAGTCAAGCTGTATGCAGTGCTTATAGTGATTATTTTGAGTGTGCAGTTGGTGATCAGGATAAGCAATGGGCACCTCACAGCTGTTGTACATCTTGTTATGTGACATTACTTGCTTGGAAACGAGGTGAGGATAGAAAAATGTCATTCGCTGTGCCTGCTGTATGGCGGGAACCAGTTGACCATGTGTCTGATTGCTACTTTTGTTTAACGCAAGTTCAAGGCTACTCCCGAAAATCCAAGCTTACTGTGCAGTATCCAAATGTTACATCTGTACACCTGCCAGTACCACACGGTGTCGAGCTTCCAGTTCCATCATCTACACAAGAACGGACCGACTCATCTACTGGCAGCGACGAGCCTTCAACAAGTTACAGTGACGGATCCAGTCCATACAAACCATCAACAGCTGAGCCGCATCTCGTTACTCAAGCCGAGCTCAACGATTTAGCCAGGGATCTGGCGCTTTCCAAACAGCGTGCTGAAGTACTAGCGTCACGTTTGAAGGAGTGGAATCTTCTTGGTCCAGATGCCCGGATCTCTTCATTTCGAAGTAGGAATACACCATTCTCCAGTTTCTTTACAAAGACTGGTTTACTCTGTCACTGTACTGATGTTCAGGGATTGTTTCGTACACTTGAACTGCATCACGATCCTACAGAATGGAGGCTATTCATAGATGCATCTGTAGTAAGTCTTAAAGCTGTCCTCCTGCATAATGGTAATGAACAACCACCAATTCCAGTTGCACATGCAGTTGGTATGAAAGAAACATACCAAGCTATGGAGGAGGTTTTAAGTGCCATAAAATATGAAGAATACCGGTGGAAGATATGTGGTGATCTTAAAGTTCTTGGCTTGCTCTTAGGATTACAAGGTGGTTACACCAAACATTCTTGTTTTTTGTGCCTATGGGACAGCAGAGCAGATGAAAAGCACTATAGACAGAAAGTATGGCCGAGACGATCAAGCTTCATACCAGGTGAGCACAACGTACAGCACCCTCCTCTGGTTGATCAACAAAATATACTTCTACCTCCACTGCACATAAAGCTCGGCCTGATGAAGCAGTTTGTACGGGCAATGGATAAAAGCGGAGAAGCATTCATCTTCTTGCAGCAAAAATTCCCCCGAATTAGCGATGCAAAACTCAAAGCTGGCATATTTGTTGGACCTCAAATCCGACAGCTACTTAGGGATGACAAATTCCACAATATTCTCAGGGACAAAGAACTACAGGCCTGGACTGCTTTAAAGTCTGTTGTGGAGAACTTTCTTGGAAACAAGCGCGCAAGTAACTACCAGGAAGTAATTTCTAATCTGTTGCTCAGCTTCAAGGAAATGGGGTGCAGAATGTCGGTGAAAGTCCACTATCTTCACTCCCATCTCGACTTCTTTCCAGATAACCTCGGAGCTGTAAGTGACGAGCATGGTGAACATTTTCATCAAATAATCTCAACGCTTGAGCACCGCTATCAAGGCCGATGGGACGAGTCCATGCTTGGAGACTATTGCTGGTTCTTAAAACGAGACACAACTGTTGCACACAACAGAGCGACTCGAACATTTTTCGAATTGTGAACTTTTTATTCTGGCTCCTCCTTTATATTGTTTGGACAACAATTTGAAGTACGAATTCAGTATTAAACTTTATTAAAATTGATGTTTACGTTGTATTGCATTTTTTGTTTGAGTTATATTGAAAATGTGATCTTAAGTATCCAATATTACCATTCAGGGTGAAGAGCTTTGTGTGATGAAGACTGTACTTACCTTGACTTGAATTGCCTTCAAAGGGAATAGTATTTTTTGTAATATTTATTGGTCGCTATGCAATATCCTATTTTCAAATGTCTCACTTGTATGCAGATAGCTCAATAAAAATGGTATTAGATTGATAGGCTTTTGGTATTTGTTGAATCAACTTTTGTATTTTTGAAAAAAAAGTTCACTCCAAGGGAATTTGTGGTTTTCATGGGAATTTTCTAAAAAAAACCTTACGTGCTAGAGAAAAACGGATTTCAGATTTGGAATCAGCGTGTGAAACTTGGTTAGAAATGTACAATTTGGTTCTGGTAACAGAGAAAAAATATTATTTTGTTGTGCAGTGTACTGCACCTTTTTTATGCATGACATCACCAACATAAATCACATTATAATCACCTGTCATAGAAATGACTTTGTTCTTCCACGCCGTTTAATTAAAGCCCAAAATAATAATGTTTATTCTCATCCTATGCTTGACATGTTTGAGTTCGCCGATTTAATAGTAATTTTTGACATCTGGGATGCCACACTGATTTATTACTTTTGCAAACTACCGCTGGGTTACTATTGGGATCCACCTGTAGGTACCTCCATCAGATGAATCAGCCTCGGTGATAATGCTAGCTTTAAAAGATTCTTCACCGCAGCCTCTCAGCCATGTATGAAATTGCCACGCCTTGCAGACTTGCCGAGCACTGTAGGTGAGTATTAAGTTTTATTTGCCCCCAAAACAATTTTGCTGCATTACTGTTGGCTAATGCAGGACGTGGCTGAATCTGTTTTCGACTAAAGTCACCCGACAACATTTGATCGCGTTCTTTTAGATGTTACTTATTTATTCGACTCCTTTTGTATCCAAAGGATACATGGGAGGTATTCTTGGCTGACATGATCCCCAGCTTATTTTCCTTATAGAACAACATCTATTTACAGAAGTAATTTGCAATTTGCTGTCCTGATCAAAACGCTTGTTTTATAAACTGTTGACCTAACATTTTGAATTAAAAGAAAACTTCAAAAATTGTTTGATTGCACACGCAGTTTTAATTGGACCCAAACTGGCCTTGTTATTTAAGAATGCTTAATGGTAAGATATATAATTTATAATTTTGAGGCCTGTTCGATCATACTATTTTGTTTTGATACACCAAGGTACAATGGACGGAAGGACATAATTAAGAAAATAGTTACTTAATTATGGCACTTTTTGTCTAACTTTTTAAGGAGTTAAAATGTGATCTTGCTGTACCAGCTGCATATTCCAATTTACCCTATTTGATATAGGTGCTTTAATCTATGACTGCAGTGTATTTATTTCCAACTAAAGTTGTTTATTGAATAATAATTGCATTATTGAAACCAGGCTATTGCTAACAACAGTGTAAATAAAAGTGCAAGGACTTACGGGCTACATTCGAAGTTATTTGTTTGGAATACTTACATGTGTGTGAATCAGGAAATATCAACATTTTTGAAGGATTAGTTTGTAAGTTCTCTACTCCTTAGCCTAGTCAAATCTGCCACGCCTTTCCCGAAACTTCAATGCAACACAACTCGCCTGGCACACATTTACCAATAGTACAGTTTCTAACGAATAATTGATTAATCGGTAACACTATTAATGATTAATCGATTCGGGGATTGAGGTTGGATGGAACTGTCGTCAGTTCTTTCTCCTGGGTTGGGATTGAGGCTGAGTAGTTTCTTTTGTCTGGCAAAACGAATGCGAGGGCACTTGTTGTTCATTTGAGACACTCAAAATGGCGACAACCACATTCAACAAATTATGCCGGGCAAATTTGAGCAGAAGCTCTGCATTATATTTGCAATTAACAATGCCTTTACTCCATGACCCAAATCTTAAAAAGAAGAAGAAGTCACAAATAGATTCACAAAAACTTGCCAGAATGAAAGAGCGCGAAGAAAAACGAAGGATGGCTGAGGTAATCGTGCCTCCAATTGACCCTGATTCTTCACCAGGTAAGCGAGAAACAAAGCTTGGTGAATGTATTTCTGTCAATATTCTTCGCATATTTTAAAGGCATGATTGTGGTTTTCTAGAGTTTTGTTGGTGTAGACACAAGATATTTTTATTTATGACACGGGTTTAAGACAGCATGTCTCTGGTAACCACCATTGCAGTAAAATGTGGGAAATACTTTGCAAGCCCATGAAGTAGCGTAGAAAACTAGCCATTTGCCATACCATTTGAAAAATCGGTGATAGTAGTTCACTGTTTGGCCTGTTTAACTTTCTCCCCCATTAATTCACTGTCTATGCTATGCAGCTATGATTGTAACCAACCGGTATATGCAAACATGTATACACCTTGGATATTATTTTCTGTGATATGGTTCTAGTTACTCTAGGGATGGGGGAGGGGGGGGGCAGGGGTACTTTCAGTATCAGTTTTCAATATAAGTATTAGATTTTATTTCGTGATATTGATGTGAAATTCATAAAAGTAAAGATACCTCTCCTCTGGACAAAAGGGCCTCCACATCATAGAGTGACATGGTGGTGGAATGCTTCTGTTGAAAATTATGTGAAAGAGAAGAGAAGGCTGTGGAGTCAATGGAAAAAGGGGTTAGTTAACAAAGAAAGGTATCTGGAGGCCAAGAGAGCAGCTTGGCAAGCAATCTACAAAGCAAAGGTGGATGCCGAGAAAAGAAGGTTTCGAGACATAATGCGTAGAGATTACCAGAAGAATGAAGTATTCAAGATAGCTAACCAGATGATCAAGACTAATCAGGATATCATTGGAGAAAAGTGTATCAGGAATGATGATGGAGAACTTGCAGCAAGTGAACTTGAAAAGAAGAATGCCTGGAAGTGCTATTATGAGAGATTGTTGAACACAGAGTTTTCTTGGGATAGAGAAAATCTTGGAAAGGTAGAAACAGTATCTGGACCAGCCATTTTCATTGAGAAAGAAATGGTGAGGGAAGCTGTAAAGAAAATGAAGAAAGGCAAAGCAGCTGGTCCTTCAGGAATTGTGGCAGAGATGGTCAAAGCTGCAGGTGAAAGAAGTATAGAGATGATCACTGATCTAACAAATCAGATCATAAGAGATGGTGTCATTCCTGAGGACTGGGAAATAAGTACAATTATCAATTGTTACAAAGGAAAAGGAGAAGCTCTAGAAAGAGATAATTACAGAGGATTAAAGTTAATGGACCAAGTCCTGAAAGTTGTTGAAAGAGTTATGGAAAAACAAATTAGAATTGAAATAAACATTGATGACATGCAATTTGGTTTTATGCCTGGACGAGGAACTATTGATGCCATTTTTATCCTTAGACAAATGCAAGAGAAGTACCTTGGGAAAAACAAGAAGCTGTACTTTGCCTTTGTGGATTTGGAAAAAGCCTTTGACAGAGTGCCAAGAGAAGTTGTTTGGTGGGCTTTACGGAAACTAGGAGTAAGTGAATGGCTGATTAAGGTTGTTCAGGCAATGTACAGAAATGCTAAAAGTCGGGTAAGGGTCAACAGTTCCTATACTGAGAGTTTTGGTGTGGGTGTTGGAGTTCATCAGGGATCTGTAATAAGTCCACTGCTTTTTATTTGTGTTTTGGAAGCACTGTCAAGAGAGTTTCGAAAGGGTTGCCCAGAGGAATTGCTATATGCAGATGACCTGGTTCTCTCCTGTGAGACATTGGATGGTCTACTTGCTAAGTTAGAGACTTGGAAGAAGGGTTTGGAAGGTAAAGGTTTGAGAGTGAACATGGGCAAGACAAAAGTGATGGTCAGTGGTTGCAATTTAGGAAAGCCATTGGAGAAAGGAAAGTTTCCCTGTTCAGTCTGTGGGAAGGGAGTTGGGAGCAACTCAATCTATTGTGGTACTTGCAAGCACTGGGTACATAAACGGTGCAGTGGAATAAAGGGCAAACTGACAGAAACTAACCGTTTTAGCTGCAAGAGGTGCAAAGAAGGAGAGGCAACCTGTGACTTAGACCTACATAAAGTGCATTTGGAGGATGAGGATATTGAGGTTGTCCAGAAGTTTTGCTACCTTGGTGACACCCTTGGAGCTGAGGGGGGAGCTGGTGCATGTGTTACAGCAAGGGTTAACAGTGGATGGAGTAAGTTCAGGGAGCTAATGCCATTGTTAACCAGCAGAGCTCTGCCATTACCTACCAAAGGTAGAGTCTACCAGGCATGTGTACGTAGCACAATGATGTATGGCAGTGAAACTTGGCCAGTGAAAGCTGAAGATGTCAACCGCATGGAGCGGAATGACATGAGAATGATAAGATGGATGCGCAACGTTAGTCTAAAGGACAGGCTCAGTTATAATAAATTCAGAAGGAGATTGAATCTGGACAGTATTGGCAGCTGTATGCAGAATAGGAGGGTATGTTGGTTTGGTCATGTGGAGAGAATGGACAAGAATGTTTGGGCAAGTAGATGCAGAACAATCAAGGTGACAGGAACCACTGGCATAGGAAGACCAAAGAAAACATGGGAGGAAGTGATAAGGATGGATCTAAAAGAAAAAGGTGTCAGCAGACACCTGGTGAAGGATAGGATAACTTGGGAAGTCAATTTCAAGAAATCGTCCAACACATGCTAGCATGTAAAGTGGATGTTAAACCGAATATGATGATGATGATGATGATGATGATGAAAAACATTTGGGAGCTTAAGAGATTTATACTTTTTTTTCAGAAATCGTTTCTTTGCTTTCAGTCATCCTGCTATTATGAGCTTTATTTTTAAAATATTTCATGTTACTTGTTTCCAGGGCCAATTCATAAGTTCTGGACAAAAACACTGAAGGCAGTTAACTTTATTTTCTTCTCCCTTATAAGAGTTCTAATGGGAATATTCTGCATATGTAATTATTGGGGTTAGGGATTAATATAAAAAACAGCATAATTCATCTTGACAATTCTGAACTTTATGGACTCAGAGGGAGCCATAGATATAAGAGCTTTATCATATCATGAGTCATAAGGTTTTTTTTGCATTTTTTTTAAAAAAGCTTGCGACTCATGACATGATAAAGCTCTTACATCTATAGCATAATTCATGTCCATTATTTTGTTGACTTTTTATTGCTACCTTCAGTTTTATCAACAAAATTCATGAAACTACTGTGATATGCATAATATTCATATGCTACTATCTAGTTGAAAACTGGCAGTGCTTCCCATAGTTAAATTTGATGGTTTTTTGTTTTGTTTTTCAACAGATCCTGTATGGTTTGAAGCTGAAAGAAAGCGCCCTTCTGTTGTACTAACTCAAGAAGAAAAGGAAGAGAGAGTTCTTCTTTTAAAAGAATATTCACGGTACACAATGAAAATTCATAAAGAAGACCTCAGTCACATCCAGGAAAGAGCTCGATGTCGCCAGGAGGCCTTAAGAGACCTAAAAAAAATATCAGGGACACTGTATGAAGAAGCAATCAAGGTAAATAAAGCCCTATTTCCACTGACATTTTCTGGACCATCACAGACACCACCTTTGACACCTTACTTGGCACCAGAAATTGATACAAGCAAAGGAAGGTAATCCTCTGGATAACTCATCAAAACATTGTTGAGAAATCAGACATACTTTATGCCTCATTAAAATGTCTAAACCATATGAACTGCAATATGCTTTAATGTAGTAATCACAATGAAAATGTATCTATACTGTAAGCAATGTTGAACTTTTTTATATTTTGTTAATGAAAGCAGAATTTGTATATATGAAATGGCTTTTTGGATTTTGCACTATCTGTTATGCCTGCCAAAGTACCTGTATTACTTCATGTTAAATGGTAAGATGCAACTTGTTAATTGATGACATTTAATATTAATGGCCTATTTAGTCCAGATGAGGAATTGAAGTAATTAAGGTATGTATAATTGTAAATTGACTGCATTGAGTTCTCAGTCGCCTGTTAAGAGAGTTTTAAAACTTTTATAATGTGAAATGTAGAAAGCGACAAGTTGACAATGAAAGAAGAGGAATGCCAGGCAGCAGGAATGATAGTAGTTTGTTTAAAACACTCAAAATAGCCTTTCATTGTGTTAGTTGTTAAGTCAGTATAGCTGGACATAAAAAGACTAGAAAGCCATGGGCAAGATCCAAGCCAATTGCCCAGGAAGGATAAATTAACTTTGTTAGTCGGCACTACACTGGGAAATTTTAAGTGACCATCTACACAAAGAAATAATGCTACTACAGAGCACTATTGGAAAAACAGACAGAGAAAAGAAAGCTGGCAGAAGGTTTAGAGCATGTGTACATACACACACACACACACACACACACACACACACACACACACAAGTATACACACAAAATAGTCATTGATATACAACCAGGGGGCAGTATTTACAATATTCAGGTGGCCACCTGTATATTGTCACCCAAAATATATACTAAAACTAAAACAAGTCATTTTTGCAAGCGTTTGAGCTTTTTTTAAAGCCTTCCTCAGTACAACTTGCAAAGCTTTTAATGGTTTTTAGTAATAAAATATGTATAAATTACGTAAAGCAAAACATATGTTAAATG
>RDPX01000025.1:1626204-1649475 GCA_003991215.1 Morbakka virulenta
GCCCTGATTACGAAAAGTGTCGCATACTGTGCTTTGTAACAGTTGAATTTTAAGGAGCGGGACGGCAAATCGTTCTTTTTGTTGTGTGTACATCGGACACCAGTCATGGGTCGGCCAGTGCGTTTGATCACCTGAAAAATGAATTAAAAATTCATTTATCAATGTATTAAATTTTGACTTGTCATCAATTGTGTGGCGATCAGTGCTTCTAAAAAACCTCATCAACTTCCTCTAACCCCAGGTGACTATCGTGCGATACAGGCTCTGCGTTTTTCCTTGTTTTATTTTCAAAGAGCTGGTAACGTTTCAAAAAAATTCTTGTCGTCCGCAAAGTAAGAAAGTTCAAGTCCATCAAAGGCAAAGTTCAAGCTTTGGGGAGATGGATTTAGCGACGATGGCAGCACGATTTGGCTAATTATTCATGTGCGAGGCAAACGCCCTTCTGTATTTGAAAATGATAAACCAACCGTTTAAGCTTCGAGTAACGGTCCATATTTAGGTAGTCACAACTAGCCAAAGTTCATCTGCAGTTAAGAATACAATTTCTTTTTTTTTTGGGGGGGGGGGCGGAGGTATTATTTTGATGAAAACAGGCACTCCGTCATGAATTCAGGTATTTTGTTTAAGAGTACCCCTTGCGTCCAAAATGGTGGGAAATTAACAAAATGAGATTTTCAAAGGTTGCCGTTCTTGTATGGGAGTTTCTGTGCATACATGAGACATGCCTTCAGAGAGAGTGCTGATATTTTGGAATAAGAATTATTTAAATTGACAAGGAAGATTCCTATTTACAAACGCACAGTTTAGCGAAGCACAAGTAATAACTTGTAATAACCACATCTGAAACAGTATATACTGAATTGTATTTTACCAGAATATGTATTTATGACTACCTCCTTTCTGTACGATTTCTTATAAGGGCATACCAGCCTCATCTTTACTTTTACATCAGTTGCTGAGGCTACTGTGGTTAAAGAGGTACACTTTTGAAGGAGAACCAAAGGTGGCGATATGAATAGGATGAAATCTGTTTGCGAATGTAGAATGATGAAAAGGCCTTTAAAAAGCCTCAGAGTATTGTTCAGACTTAAATAGTTTTGCAGCTTTGTTTTACACAATATTAAAAATCAACTATTCTTGACAATTATTCTGACTTCAAATGCGTTGTTCACCTCCAACACGCCTATGCCACATCTATACTCTGATTAATCGAAAAAAATCTTGTTCGATTCGAATGGCAATAAAATATACTATGCACAACCCTGGTATCGCCACGCAGGTCTTACGAAGATGTATCTTCCCTACACATTGCAAAAAATGTAAAACAAAATGTAATATTTAATTCATAATTTTCGTCGGTTCTTCATTTTTCTAAGAACCCGAGAAAAAATCTTTTATCCCTTACCCCGCATTGATACTTTACTAGTACCTTAAAAAATACAATACTTCACAAAAAATGCTTGATGTGTTTTCATCAAAATAGTTTATTGTTTAAATTTCTTTGAAATCACAACCAATAAAATTGAACAGTTAGTCGGTTAGGTATTGTATGAAGTAGTACTGGTATGAAGGAATAGTAGTCTTGCAATGCTTGTTTGTTGCATTGCAAGACTACCATTCCTTCATACTAGCAAGATAGTATACAATGTCGGGGTTGGTCTCAGCAAAGCAAATAATCAGTATTCCAAACCCCAGAAAACTGGATTAGAACAAAGTTTTGCCCCCAGTAACCAGAAAATAATTTACAGCCATAAACTGGAAAAATTACTAGCTCATACAATGACTAAAACTACTACAGTGCGTAACATTAATTCGTAAAGGCTTGGTTTTTAAATGTTGAAGGTCCTCAAGAATGTTTAGTCAATGTTGGCCTGAGTGTTCGTGTATATTACCTTGGAGACAACGGTTACATGAACCACTAGAAGGACCAGAAATTCATCTCGATAGAAAAATTTCACTAAATAAAAAATTGTCAGAATTTTTTGCCATTCTGCGAAAATACGTCAAATAACAAAATTCACTCAACTCATTCTCAAAACATAAAACTTACGAGAACCAGGAAAACAAGATAAAAATATGGCTTATTTCATTTTATGAGTATTTTATTTCCCTTCAACAAACATTTGTCTTTATCTTGTCACTGGCAAAAACATGTAGGAGGCTTATTCGTGAATAAAGCTTACATAAACTACGAAAGCTCTGGCCCAAGATTATCTTCCTCCTTAAAACTACCCTCATATCTTGTGTTTATATCACAAGTAGTTACTTATTTTCCTATCTAAAAAACTAAAACCCGAACAAACTGTTGGTACATATTTAACTAACAACCTTCAACTGAAAGTCCCACTTTGACTGTCAAAGACAACGACAACTATTCAGAGCCAGTGTAAAGATTAGGGTAACAGATGATATTCACTACATTCAAAAATAGCATTGCTTGACAGTACTGAGCATTGTGTCTTAGATTACTTGTTATACCTTAATATTCTATGAAGACTATCATCAAAATAAAAACTTTAGGACTGAACTCAAAGATAAAAAATGATTATTGATTCAACTTCCTAGGGAAAACGGGGTTTTATCATAAGCATTAATGTAAGTAAATATGGTAAAAATGTTTAAACATAAATATGAGTATATCACAAAAACAAAGAAGTTCAATTTTTCTCTTTTTCCCAACTCAAATGAACAGATTCCAGGAACAAAAACAACTAAAAAGACGTAAATCATCTGAATTTAATAAACTTGAAATTTCCTTTACTGTCACTTGCCAAGAAAACAAAGCACTTGGTCTCCGTTGGTAAGTACGTCAGCGATGCACGAATGCTCGTTTATTATAGACGCTGGAAGCAAACGTGAAATAGTGATGCATACAGAAAAAGTGTGGTGGCGTTTCACATATTGGGGTTTTCAATTTTACTTCACTTTCGTTTTCATAGGAACACGGAAAAAATCAAAGGTTTTTGCTTTTTGGAATAATCATGTAATAGTAAAACCTAATGGCTGGTAAAAATTGCAATTATTTAATCAAGAAAGGAAGAGACAAGCTGTAAATTTGCCCAAAACTAATCAGAAGTTGCTTAGATCCCCAAGTTTATTCCCTCCCTCCCCCGCCTCAACCATTACCATAATCACATGTTAAGGATTAATAATTCCAGTTTAAAAAGTTCCACTTCTGTAGCGGTTGGTGCTATTTTAGCTTCACTACTACAAATCCGCAGTATAAATTAATTAAAAATTATGTCAGGAAGAAGTAAATGAAAGCAGTCTTGTTATCTGCCTTGTAATAAATCAGTGAAAAAAACTAACTATAATGAACAATAAATAAGCAAAATAATATTTTTCTATAAAATTCAAAAACTGACACCCTTAAACTGCTTTCAAAGCGTTTGTTTTTATCCAATGTGTCTCCTTAGCTCTATATGCATGGCAGATTTCAAACTAGTTGGCAATTTTCTGTTGATTAACCAAAATAGTTCACGTACACCAGGTATTTTAATCTTTTATAATTTCTATATAAACTACTAGCAAAACATGGAATTATGAAGTTCCTCTACTCTGTGTTTTCTTTCGTTTTCTTCTTCCTACAGAAAAGGCAAATATACCTAAGCAAGTACTGGGAATACTTTAACAAAAGCCAGTCCGGGAAATGCAGTCCCCAGACCTAACTTAATATAATAAAATTCCACCAATAAAAAAGGATTCCAACTGAATCCAGTGACAACTAATATCAATTCAATCACATCAACATTGAGTTTCAAATCCTTTTTTGCATGACCACCAGTGGAAAGTTAAAACAAGTTGTTCAAGTAATTTACATGCTTCTGTCATATGCAGCGTTGATCAAAAGTAAAACACGGTATTGCAGAATAAACTCTAATACCTTCAGAGCAGCATCAAAATTGTGTACAAGCAAAAACATACATAATTATTTCATTCATTTTGAAGCCTCAATGGGGAAAGTGAGTACAGTATCATAGAACATCACATATTCAAAGATCAATAACCGGTGACCAAAAAGAACTAAAAATGTGATGTTAGTGAAACCTATAATCTTTAAACTGGAACAAGTAATATGGAATGTCCCCAATACATGCACCAATAACACTTTAACAGCAGAAACCAGTAGAAATAATGAAGTTACCGAACAAAAGACCTGATATATGTTTAAAATCTTCATCCAATAATGTCTAATAACTGACACGGGTATTGGTTTAAAGTTCTCGTAAAACAAAACCTCATGATATGTAGGTAAAGTACAGCTCTTTATTATACAGCAGAAACCATAGCTTCTTTATTAAAGGAAATATGTGGTAACTGTACGCAGTGTATATTCATCAATCATAACTGTCATTACCTATCCACTTCGTGCCTTGTGGCAAAAAAGGGCTCCAAACTCTATCCCCATGCTCTACTGTCGATGGCTGTAGACTTTAGGTCATTCTATATTCTTTAACCAAAAACCTGTCTCTCCCTTACTCAACAGTTGATCTCCGCATACAGGCTAACGACCAGTACAAAATTGTCTCTTGTACAAAACCCCGCTTATTACCTCCCTTTTTCGACAATTTTTCTCCACTTGGTTCTTTGTCTTTCGCGTTTCCACTTTCCCTCTGGGAAAAATGTCATAGCTCTCACACAGCCGCTGCTTCGATCTTTTCCCTGCATGTGGCCAAGCTAATTCTTCTTTCGTATTTTGTTACTCATGCTATTCATAGCGCCAATCCTGACTTTCTGCTGGAGGATATAATTTTTACATGCTCCTGCCACCTTTACGTTCACAATCGCATATGGTTAGTGGCTTGGCTAGTCGGTTTTCAAGGTCAAAAATTCAAAATTAAACGTACTTGATTTCTTCGGTTAGCTCTCAATTGTTATGTTATACTGCCCGCTGGCATTAATTTTCAGGCTCTTGCATTTTTTACTGTTAAGCTTTGGAGTTATGTAACCTTCATTTTCTGCTGGTTCCGTTGGCATGCCCCTATAATTAATCCGATATCCTTAGATAAATTAAGATCTGCCAGCTTAGTGGGTGAATGGCCACGGAATGCCATTTCCCTTTTTCCTACAGTTCTTCAAAAGATACAGCAGTGATTTTCAATGGGGAATGAACAACCTATGGTCCGGAGCAGATATCGAGACATAATATACCAACTCGAATAACCGTCTTTGTGATGCCATATGGTTTCATTATAATCCAAAGGCTTTCTTAATGAACCGAATGAAACTCTTTTTCAAACCAATATACCAAAATATTGAATGTCTGTCATTACTTGATCGGCTTGATGATGTTGCTCAGCATAAAAGATCTATTGAAATTGTGCTTTTTTCCCTTTTCCATAATCAGTCTCCCAATACATATATATATATATATATATATATAAGACACGATTATATATATATATATATATATATATATATATATAATCGTGTCTTTTTTGCGGCGTCAGTGTATGGCTTCTCAATAGTAGCATTAAGGTGCTCGATGATGTTGCTTTCTTCCGTCGACTCTTATTCTTCCTCTTAATGCCATTTAAACTGCATTCTTAGCTTCCTATAAGTATTTTTTGATTTTCCTTGTCTTTACGTTATCTATGTCATACTTTGCCACCCGGTGTTTGTTTAACGGCGTCCTCTTCAGTTTCACCTTTAAGGTAACCTTTACTGGATAGTGCCCATTAAAATCCTATTGACTCTGGTGTCTTAGACCGAGGATCTGAATTCGTTGTGTATTAGTCCGTGGTCTACCTGGTTTTTAGTGTTGCTGTCCAGTTCCATCCACGACAGCCTATGTATCTTCCTGCAGACAACAGATAAATTTGAATACGCAACCTGTTTAAAGTGAAGGATTGCATGTGTTTTTCACTCAGGTCAGAAACCAAGAGCTCTTTAAGTAGTTGTGGATTAATTTGCTTTGGAGATTTCTCTAATCAAAACTATTTTCTGGGAGTAATTAGCTCAATGGCCAGTCCTTAAAACCTGCAGAGCTGATTTTCTGTCCTTTTTATCCATATAAAAATACAAACCATATAAAAATCACTTTATAACTTTAAAATAATTTCTCAACAACGTACCTTCTGCCGTCGTAATTCTTCATAATGCGCATTATCTGTTGGGTATTCCTTCCGGCACACGGGGCATGTATTTGCCTGCAAAATATATGTAAATTTTCAAACTCGCAGATTAAACTCTGTTTCACATGCAGTAAACAGAAAAACAAGTAAATTCTTTCGTTAAACTAATGCATATACTCCTTTATCATCTACAAGCGATGTCTCGCCTTCTTCCAATTCGGACAATGTCATGAGTTCATGTGCCATGTGTGATAATAGGGGCATAGTCTCAAAGTTCTTAATTAAAGGGAAAAATAAAACTATACATACCTACTATTTCAAGAATAAAACTGTCTCAGTACTGTGTAGGCCAACAAGCGATACAGAATCGTTCGCCGCACTGGCAATAGCGGGTCGTCCATGCAAATTCAATGTGGTAATGTTCCACGTTGTGAGAAATTTTAAAGCTATATTTCCGCTAGGTAAATATATATATTTTTTTCTATACAAATATATATAAAGGCAGCATGTCCAATAAAAAAGTATATTTATATTGTGGTGCTTACCACAATACATGTAGTTGGAACAAAGTGAATCCGAACTCGGACGCCACCCCAGAAGAATAAAATCAATATTCTAATATTACGGGATGCTAAACTGTCGTCACACTTTACAGTACTTCTGATAATATACATGTATGCCTTTTCCGCGTGTATGTAATTCGGAAAATTGAGAGAAACAGCGACATGTAAACGAAATCCGTGATGAAAACAGGCATGAGAAAAAGTAGTCGGAACTACACCGTATTTTACACCAGAGCAAACGAGTTTCTCTCCTAATGCCAAAACAGCTATTTCTATTTTTATTTCATAACTTACACATAACTGGAAAATGATAAAATTACTTATTTCAAACAGCATCTTTTTAGACGCTTAGTATATCCGCAGTGGTTATCTTTCAAGTCGTTCACAATAATCCAAAGGCGGTAATAGGGAAAACACTAATTTGATTCGGCAAATAACGTTATAAACACTCAATTCAACAGTGACAAAGTTCCGTTGCCGTTCCTAGCATGTAATAAAAACCAGAGATATAGCGCTCACTTTATTATAAGTGCTTACAATCATGTCTGCGAATCGATGGTAAAAAAAAAATGAGATAGCTATTAATTATAGTTTTAAATGACCTCATCTAATTACAAACAATGGGAATTATTAGTGAACAATCCACTAAAATTGACATTCATACGCAAAAGTTGAGAAAACATAATCAGTCAAATACGGCTATAGCTTGGCAAATGAATTGGACATAGGAAACAAATATTGTCAGTTATACATCACAGAAAAAAAAAAGCAAAAAACGGCAAATCCCCTTTGATAAAAAATCCATAACCAACAAATGCGGCAAGAAATATCCCAGTGGGAGTACAAAATGAATACTAGCTGCAAAGAAGTGACGAAGGGTTGCGTTACGAATATTTTAATGGGTAAGCATGACAGACAAATCACATTTTGGAGGCAAAATACCTAACGGCCAAGCTCTACAGTGATATGAAAAAATACGGTGACCACTTGTCGCCATCAAAATTAACTTCAATAAGAAGAAAAGAAGAATAAATAACAAATGCTTCTAATGGGAAAAACAAAAACACACAATAACAGACTAGACATATTGAGATTGAACAAACAACTTGAAAAAAAATCAGGACAACAAGATATACTAGTAATGCTGCTAGAATCAAAAGAAAGAAATAAAAATCAGCTTCAAGTTGTTAGCCTTCTTTAACTCCAATAATTAAGTTTACGTCTACTTTCCAAAACAAATAGCTGTAAATAGCTAAGGTTGGAAGGTATAAAGAAGGCCCAAATATTTAAGAAAAAGTTCAAGCTTTGTGGGCACCTGGGAAATTTTTATAACTATCACTGGACAGTATTGGCAACAAAGCCAAAACATGGCACAAACAGCCCGAAATCCATACTACGGTGAAAAAGGCAACAAGTATCCATGAACAACATCATCATCTAAGCAACTCGTATCAGAGCAAGGTTATTTATTGGCACACCGAGCCGTCTTCAATCTACAGCGGTTCCTACGGCTTCCTTTATTGGCCAAAAAACTTTCTTTAGCTTGTTTCTTCTGGACCTGGTTTTTCTGCTCGCCTTCCTCACATTATAGATACGAGGATCACTTCTCTCTTGAGTCAAACATGATGGTTTGTGTCCAAAGGAAGTAAGCTCTGTTTGCTTACGCACCGTAGCACCCAGTCAAATTGGAAAGACAGCTCATTATGGATGTTCTCGTTCTTGTAGGTCGTTGTGTTCATGGGGCTCTCAAGAGCTTCCAATAACAGTAGTTCCCAAATGTTGTATGTACAAGAACCACCAATACTATCATTGTACCTTTAATTTCGTTTAAAGAATGCCATAAAGAGAAAATTTTTGATTTTCCATATTAAGAATTGGATCTCATAGTACAAAAATGGCTTCCACAAGCAAACATCCTAGTAATTACCTAAAGAATTTTATGCAATTACTAGGATGAATTTTATAGTTTAAAGGATTTTCCAAAAATAAGCCACTCGCCGTGTAAGTTGGACCTCTTTATACAACTATAATAAATGCGTAAGAAATCATACGGTGCATGTAAAGTTCTAATCGAAGAGGAAACATTTTAAATGGACCATCGAAAATTAACGTAAGGGTTACCACTGGATACAACAATAGCATCTAGAGTTTTCCTCCCGAGAGAATTCGAATTGATATCCAGCTGCATCTCTGTTTGATACCATTATCGTCACTTTGTTGTTAATAGCGTATTTAAGGCCATTGTCACAAACTATTGAGTCTAATGCTTTTCATTTTCATTCATTTAGATTGCAGTAATTTGGATAAAATTATTCTCCCGTGAGAATCTCTGTGCGGCACAGTTAACATAACAAGTAATTCCCTCTCTTTTGTTAGTAAATGGGTGCGGATTTTCCTCTGAGTTCTTTTATTTTGTTTATACGCTTCTGTTTCTTGCAAGAAAGCTTGTAATGATCCCGGTGCTCAAAATTTTGAAAAACGTTCTTAACCAAAATAGCTATGTTTAAGTAAGTAAGTAAGTTTTTATTTGCCACAAACATAAAATGAAAAATGTTTACAAATGTTTAAAAAAAAAAGAAAGAAAGGCCTAGAAAGTCAGTAAATTACAATTTAAAGNCTGCATCTCTGTTTGATACCATTATCGTCACTTTGTTGTTAATAGCGTATTTAAGGCCATTGTCACAAACTATTGAGTCTAATGCTTTTCATTTTCATTCATTTAGATTGCAGTAATTTGGATAAAATTATTCTCCCGTGAGAATCTCTGTGCGGCACAGTTAACATAACAAGTAATTCCCTCTCTTTTGTTAGTAAATGGGTGCGGATTTTCCTCTGAGTTCTTTTATTTTGTTTATACGCTTCTGTTTCTTGCAAGAAAGCTTGTAATGATCCCGGTGCTCATAATTTTGAAAAACGTTCTTAACCAAAATAGCTATGTTTACTATCTTTGCCATTTCAAAGTACTTTGCAGTTCTTTCAAGAAAGACATTTTCGACGATGAATGAACCTCTTAATGCATTAGCATGGTCACAAGGTACAGATTCGAGCCTCAGTCGAAGCACCTGTACCCATTGCAGAAATTCAGGATGAATTGAAATTGGTACTGACGAGAAAATAATTGGAAATTATCGTATAGCTGACGGAACAAACACCAATTTAGCTAGCATAACAAAAATGCGAATCGCGTGTAAATAATAGACTCTAGGAGTCAGTCACAATCAATAGTCTTGTATCAACAGTAAAAAAATCACTTAATATCTGACGAAAAATCTTTTATCACAAGGTTGCGAAAATATCTCAAGAATCTAGCATTGTGGCCACAACATCCACACGCGCATGTAACCATGTTATGTAGGGATGCATATGTATAACTGTATGTCTCAAAAAAACGAGGGGGGGGGACGAAAGAAACTAAAGAATATATTGCTTGAAAAGCTTAGCGAAAACTTGGATACTGAAATATTCATTTTAAAACCGACGTACCCTTTCTCTTTTTATTATTCAATATTTCCTTTGCTGCATTTTAACTTGGTGGAAGGACGTTTCCACAAAAATCGAATAAATTCTATTAATGGGCAATACAGTTAAAATCTAAGCATACAAAACTCACCTTCCCTAGCCAAGGCAGGATACAATCCGCGTGGAAATGATGTCGGCACGGCAGTTGTTTACATAAATCTTCACCCTATGTAAGTACACAAGTATGATGACTACAAAATAACACAATAACTCCTTATACTCAAACAAACAAGCAAACAAATAAATTATTTTATTTTCATACAGGTATCATATATATATATATATATATATATATATATTAATTCAGACTGTAGGTATTATATTATATTATATTATATTATATTATATTATATTATATTATATTATATTATATTATATTATATGAAAAATAATCAGCAATACTCAATTGGTATGAACCCAGTGTAATAACATCAAAAAATATGTTATGAATACAATCATTTAGGATTAGGATTTTGAGTTTTATCCCAACGCAATCCGTCAGCAAAAAAACGTTGAATAAAGATCGGTCCATAAGCTACATAAATAAAAACAATTATGAACAACTTCCAAGGTCAGTTCGATCCTTTTAACTGAAAATTCACCAACAAAAACTTATTCTCATGCCAACATTTGGATATCATTGGAGTTTTGTTGATCAATAATCCTTTTTTTTGGTAGGCAGGTTTACACAGGTTTTCATCCAAACAAAGATGGCCCCTTTTTAAGTGTTCGAATACGCCTTATTTCTTTGATAATTATCAACCATTGCAGTGCTAGTATTTTGCTGGTTTCATGCAATTTTCTGTTGTTTCAAAATATTAATAGTAAATCATGGGGAAACATGAACGGTGTTTAAAAATGATTTTTATCCACTGCATATAGGCCTCCTACTCCTTCAAACAATATAGTCATTAAAGAATTTTATCCCTAGATAACCAAAGGTTTACTCAACAACACTTGGTGAAAAAACACACAACAATAACGGCTAAGTAAATAAGAACAATTAAGTACAACAGAAAGCGATATACCGTGGTTCGGAAATAGGAGAATCAAAGATATTCTCAAAGAGAGAAGATGGACATTTCGTACTAAATAATAGCACAGGTCTCAAAACACACCAATTATGAAAGGAGGTAATAACATATTCAAGACAATGCCTTTCAAAATCAATTGTAGCAGAATCCTTTAAATTTGTTAGGTTCTTTCCTCGTCACTATGGCCTTGATGTTTGAAACATACAGGTTATTCAAAAACCATTTTCCTAAGTTTTACATTTACAAGTTGTCCGCCATTTTCGGAAAATATTGAAAACAATTCAAAAATAAACGAGTGGCAGACTGTCAAGAAATTCCTCAAACACCAACATTTATGAAGAAATGAAACTAAAATAAGAAAAAAATATATGAAAAAGTGAGTATATAAACCCAATTTTAATTTTTGAGAAAGAACATAAACAAAAAAAAGTGAAGAAATTAAAAGCGTAGCACCGTAGATGTCAATCCCATGTACAATAAAACCGTTTTCACTGATACTGACAATTTCTTCTAAAAATGAATTGATAAACACTATCCAACCTTAAGGAAACTTCATAGGATCTCCAACAGAAACAAAGTCAATGCCACTTACAACTGCATTGAAAACCTCTACAAAATACTCAAGTCGATAACAAAAAGTTGTCATCAAGCCCTAAGAAAACAAGACTTTTAGGCAAGTTTTAAAAAAACAGTTGCCCACTTGGTAGGTATTGCTGAACATCACCTCACAGCACCGAACTAAAGTATTGCACAGATTTTGAAAAAGGAGAATCAACAACAGGGGAAAAAATAAAAAAGAAGAATGCAATATATCAATTTCTTGTTGAAGAATGCACTTAATTTATTATTCTTTTGCATTTCAAGAAAAAATGCCTCCTGAAAATTTGAAACTCCCAATTTACGAATTGTCACTTCGAACTTCAAACTCAGTACTTTGTGCATCACTTGCCCAAATTTTATGGCCGAATTTGCTCTATACTGAAAAAGACTTTATGCCTACCAAACAAATGAAATTAAAACTCTTTACCAATGCTACCGTTGTCTGGAGTAATACAGGAATTGAACTTTCTAAAGATTACAAACACGATAAAGCCGCATATTCTTTCATCCAGCAGAAAGATGGCAAACCCTATTTTGGTTTGGCAAGCAAATAACGCTATTGTTTTATAGAGAAAGTAGACTATTACATGGCAGTTTTTCTATTTTGGAAAACACGTCAACTATTCAAGAGACTCATCAGTCTCTTTAAGGCAGGAAATGACATTTTCAACTAGGTCCTCAAGAAATTATTCCTTCCCTAATTATCTCAATTGGCTGAAAATTTTCAAGTTCTGTAACTAAGTACCTGAAAAGTCCACCAATTGTAGATATAGTTTACAAAACGGGTTGATAAAAACTGCTTCCAGAAAAAAAACGTGAGGTTTATTTTGTGAAAACTTAGCTTTATTCTTTGTTATCTGGGTTTGCATCCTTTTTATAGGTATATCCAGATACTCTTACACTGTGTAAGTGATATTATCTTTTAGGGGTAGTGTCTGTACTGACAGGCTTTTACCATTGCACAATGTGATATACGAAACGATCAACACAGATAACAAGTATACTTCATACTATGTATAGTTTGCTATTTTTTTGCAGGAAAAAATGCAACAAAACTTACATGTTGCATTTCACTAGATTTGCTTGTTAACCATATACGTATACAATATATTCACGTGAGTGGCCATTACCGACAACACGACAGAAAATTAATAAAACGAAGTATACCTTTGAAGTCTTGCTATGTGGGTCTTAAATACAAAAACCACTATGTAATAAATCAATGTTAAGCAAATAGGTCACAAGTTGCATTACGTTAAAACAAAAACGATCAGTTTTTGTCGTTCTGAAAGTCACAGAAATTATGAGATACTAGCGCAAAATGTGTCAGGTTGAATAAAACAGTGGGAAAACTGGTTAAATGAGCCCTTTGCTGTTCTCATCAAAGCAAACTGGCACAAAAAACAGACACAATTGCCACGTTATCCCTTTTGAGTCGCGTCATACACAACGACAATTATAGAAAGGACTTTTAAGTTCACAGAAATAATGATATTTACCCTTACATGGTTTTAATCTAGTCTAAATAGAGGTGCTCAGTACTAAAGATAAATTCTTTTTCGCTTATAATTTTATACACTACAGTGCTGTCTCTCAAATATTTTGCATTATTCAACACCCTCCACAATTTTCATGGCTTTCATTTTTTAATCTACATGGCAAACTCTGAACTTACCAAATTGTTTGACATACCTATAACTGCGAAACAGTTTCAAATAGTGGCTTGAAAGCAGCTGATTCGCTAAAGCACTAGAATAAATGTGGAAAACAGAAAAGAGCTGTGGTAGTTAGCCTCTGCCCAATACTGGTCTGAGACTCCATTCTATATCCACATCAAGAGGGACTAAGACGCCTTTGAGAAAAATTCCCCCATCCTGCCGACTAAAATGCCTAAAGATAGGTACCGGACGTACTTTTTCTTACTTAACCCGATATCTCTGTACCTTTAAAAGTAAGGTGCATATATTCAAAGCAGTCTGCCCTTTTTGTCCTAAGGGCAAACTACGTTTGGTTTAAGGTTCAGTGCAACCCATTCCCCTTTTAGAAACTTTGGCATGGGCTTCTTGCTATGGAATGGATTTCGATGTGACCATGCTTTTACAGAATGAAGTTATCTCTGGCCTGAATGCGGGTGTTGGATTTATTCAACTCAAAAGATTTTTTTTATAAATTCAGATCTCTGGAAATGTTTGCTTCCCTTACAATCTCTAACTATTGTAATGCGACTGGAAAACTTATCAAACTAAATCAGTAAAATAACTTACTTTGTATTCTGCTAAACATACTGGGCATACCTCTGTTAAAGGAAAAAATTGTATTTATATCATTATATAAAACACTAACCTACTCTGACAATAACAGTATTGATACAGAAATAAGCTACTTCATTCAAAAGAATTATTAGTTACAATCAAGTACACTGATTCCTTGTATGTCGCTCCACAAAACTTTTCTGCATTCATGGAGATCATTCTCACCATCTGTTAAGAAATAGCTAATAATGATATTATAGGATGCTTCCAAAGTCATAACATCAAGTCCAAAAGAAACCTTTTTCCTTTTAAAAAATGATATCTGTTGTATGTCATCACCATATCTCAGAGAATTTTATTTGTACTTTTTTTTGTCATTTCAACTCAGCTTGCAAGAGTCATGACAATTTTCAATGAACCCACCAATTCCACGTTCTTTAACTCTTGTATTTGACAGATTCTCCTCAATATGTCAACTGCGGCCGTTCAGACAATCCTTTCGCCTGACTCCAAACTTTACAGTAGCTTTCAAAGTGGCTTTACTTAAATCGATAAATAGTTGCGAATTGGAAGGTAAAGGCTGATAACCTTAGGCTAAAATAGTCAATTTATGTCCATATAGAAGATAACATCATCTTAAATTTAAAAAAAAAAAAGGAAATTGATAAAAATCTTAGCTCCATTCTGTAGTAAGTTTCACTGTTATAATCTTGAACCTAAGCCTTTCTTTTGTCCGACCCAAACCCCTAACACAGTCATTAAGTTTCTCTTGATTTACTGAACGTGGTGAAGCATCCACATTAGGCTCGAAAGTACAATCACATCTGGTGCTAATTTTATATAGTCTACATCAGAACTAATGTCACTATTCATCCTGTAATCTGGGGAAGGGGGGATGGGGGGTAAAGGAAAAGTATTTCCAACATCATGCTTCCCGCACCCAAAACAACACATATTCTTTAATTCGATATATAAGTTGTATTCTTGTTTCTGGAATGTGAACTTGCCAAATATATGGGAGAAATTGTCTGGATGGTGTAAACAACCTTAATCACCATTCTCTTTGCAGTACAAAACAGTTGTCCGAATATATTGTTCCTGACATGCAGTTTGATTACGAAAAGAATAACTGTATGCTTCACTATTTTGATTTGATAGAGTGTTTACAATCAGCCTTGATTTAGTTGTGCCGGGTTTGGGTTCATTTTACCTCTTACCTTAATTTCTTATTTTGTCTACCTTCTAGTAATGATCACACTGTCACTGACGACATAAATTATTCACAGGGATCTACTCTTTTGCAGTATCCTGCTGGGAATGTTATCTTTTAGTGACAGAAGTGCTCTTCATGAGAATTTACCAATATCTAACCACAATAATTGCAACAGCAACATAAGCAAACAATTGAATGGCAAAGAAATCTTAAATAACATGACAGTAACTACAATTTAATTAGATATAGTACTATTAATTTTTACTGCTATTTTTTTGACAATTAGTTAAACGTAATATAACAGTGCTATTGATTGTTTCAATAATCTAACAATTGTCTGCCCTTCAATGTTCTCATGATTTACGTTGTTGGTAATATTGTAGTTAATTATCAACTGCATGTTGTGATTGATACCTACTGTTGTATGTTGTCATGTTAAATTCTAGATGTCATGTTTTGTTATTGTTACCACAGTTACTTTTCCTGATAGTACTCTTGCTCTTGTTTTGTCCCTCCTTGTACTTGTCAATACTCTCGTCACATAAGTTGCCTACAACACCTAATACTTTGTACAGTGTACATAGTATTAGCAGTTACGAAGTATGCGATTTACACTTAATAACTCTTATGCAAAATGTTATAACAAAGTATAAACAATACTCTGTAAATGTAAGCCTTTTATATCTTCCTAAAAATAGTATCAAATCATTTGTATGTTAGTCACTGACGATAAGATGAAAGGGCTGGTCGAAAATTATGATGGAAAAAATGTTAATAATACAACATCTTGTGTTGACATTTGTTTAATACATTTAATAGTTTTGTATTTTCCGTGGTTTCTGTTGTCCTGAAATCTTAATATAATCTACATTAAGAGAATAACTTTGACATACCATTTTTAACGTCTGATGAAGTAAGTGTCCAAAGATTCACTACAAATTCTTTTGATGCAGGTATAGACTCCTGCAGTATCCTATAAAATTATTTCATAGATAAAGTCAATTAAATATTTTTACAGAAATGGAATACATATAATTATACAATTTTTCAGTTTTTCTTTTGTTGTGATTTAACACAAAAAACTAAGTAAAATGTCCCTTGGTGACGTTTATTTTACAACAACAAAGGAAAATACTAGTTTTCCAAGCTGGATCAAATCAATCCTTTTGGCTATTAACTGGTTAGTTATTCTTTCACCTCAACTGTCAAAGCTAATACTTAAATCAAATGCCAAGTAAAAAATATCTTCTGCCATTCTTGTCCTCTTTGTTTCTGGGATGTAAAATGCATCTCTTAGAAGAGTATTTGTTTGGTGAGAAATAAAAGGTTTGTGGTCAATGCAAAGAAGTTGAATAACAGTACCACAATCAGATTGAAGAAACTAATAAGCTCAAAAATTCTACAAAGGTCAAAAGCCTATAGATAACTACTAACCTATTAACTAACAAGCCTTTCAGACCTGCCAATCTGAAACACTACTACAGAAAATTTCTCCTGTGATAGGGATCGCCATATCGCCATTAGGTGGAGGTTTGCTTGTCAATTTACTCTCCAAAAAAGGGTGACACAAACCCAGTGGCTGAACCAGGAAATTGTTCCCAATTGTACATCAAAATTTATGAATGAAGATATACAGAAAGAATCACCTAGTCTTGGGTTATGGTGAAATAACTGTAGGCTCAGCAATGAAAATCGAGTTTATTACCAATGAGGGCATTTCTGCAGCTCAATGTGATTAACTACCGAGGCTAGGTTTAGAGAAGAAAGTACTTGTGCTTTTACTGGACTGTTGGATACTGGATTGTGTAAATTGGTTTGATTTAATGTTACAGAAAAGAAATGAAGTAAATAAATGTGCCATGATTTTTTATAATAAATATATTTATCAGTTACCACCTCAGTTAAGTTTACGTTGAAAAGTAGATTGACGTCAAAGAGATTTGCAGTAACGACTTATGATTCGTAATTTACGAATCTAATTAAAAATTTAACAAAAGAATGTTATTCAATAAACAAAAAAATCAAGCATCGTTATATTTTAATGATTGTA
This sequence comes from Morbakka virulenta, assembly GCA_003991215.1. Classification (NCBI taxonomy): domain Eukaryota; kingdom Metazoa; phylum Cnidaria; class Cubozoa; order Carybdeida; family Carukiidae; genus Morbakka; species Morbakka virulenta. The sequence continues at coordinate 1,643,510 of RDPX01000025.1, forward strand.
CAAACAAACTTATCATAAAGCTTAGTACGTTAGACTTAACTTCTGCACTGTATTTTATGTGTGTTAAATATCCTTGCTTTATCTCGTCTATGTAAAACTCATTTTCAAAAATTTACTTAAGCCATACATAAAAAGTGGGGTGGGGACTTCGTTAAAACTCTTTTAAATCGAAAGTAAAAAATATACATAAATAGTTTTGTTCTTATAAATAAAAGCATACTGTGTATTTAGCATTCTTTATATTTAATTTTGCTAATGCAGTATCATTTATATTATTAAACCAAAACACCATAAGACCACTTTTAACCCTTTTGTAAATACAATTTATAAACGTCTGGAGCCAAAAATCAAAACCTTTTTTCTCTTCTTGCGTCCCAACATTTGAATGAGGGCGTGCTACGAAAATAAATGGTTGACAAGTAATGTTTTTAATGTTCAAGAAGAAGTAAATTCAAGTGATGCAATCATTAATAAAAATTAAGCTCATCAAATAATCCTTTATATGAAAGTAATCCTTTATACGTTATAAAAAATACACTAAAATAAAGATTAATCAGGTCCAAAAGTCGTCAAAAAGACAGCATTCAAAAACACTTCATCTTAAAGCTGTGATTTGAGTTTGCAGTGAATTTCGAATCGAGACATATAATGACAAAATCATCAGCGAGACACCTATCAGAAAGGGGTTAAAAAATCTGCGAAAATGGTCGAAAACCGCTAAAAACAAAATTTTATTGTGTCTATACGTTGCAAAGAACAAACACATTTTACTGAATTTCCCAAAATACTGGGTTTGTACTCTAAAAAACTCTTCAAAAGTCATTGGAACATCGAACTTAACTGATAGAACACGTGGCACATTTGTTGATTACAACACAAAAGATTTAAAACTTCACTTGTTCAAGACATCAAAAAAGTGATTGATTCTACCATTTCAAGCGATATTGTAAGTCATTCAGCCATGTTCGACGAGCTACGTGAATACAGAATTACAGCACTAGAACTGGATTGGTTTACAGCCTATTTATTCAACTGCTCGATGCTAGTCACCTTTAATGGTATGGTATAGTCTAAAAGTAGCACTTAATTGTGAGGTACCTCATGGTTCAATTTTGGGACCATTATTTTTTGTTATATTTTAATGAAATACCCAAGTTATTAGTTCACTGTAAAGTAATCTTGTATGCTGAAGTCATCGCACAAAACAGCACAAAAACGAGTCTCAATAAAGAAAGGAGAGCCAATGAAATAAGGCACAGCTTAAAAACTGTCAGTGTTACCAAAAGCTGCAAATACTTCATCCAGGTGTACGACTGGATGAATCACTCACATTAGATTATCATTTCCGAACTATCAGTAAAAAGTTATCTTTGAGACTGAGGTTATTGAAAAGAATGAGACCATTTTCAAAAAACATGCAACAAGTTGGATTTATCAAGCCTTTATCATCCCATCATTAACTTATTGCTAACTAATTTTGACCAAGGGGCAAACCATATTGAAGCAATATCAAAATTAAAACAACGTGGTCATAAAATTATTGGTATCAAGAATAGCGTCCAGTCAATTGAAAATGTCACAAAGAAAAGCATGCACAATAGTACATATATGCTTGAATAAAAAGTATCCCTTCTCCTTGGACTACTTTTATTATGTTACACATTATTAGGATTAAAGCTAATGGACCAAGTCCTGAAAGTTGTTGAAAGAATTATGGAAAAACAAATTAGAAGTGAAATAAACATCGATGACATGCAATTTGGTTTTATGCATGGACGAAGAACTATTGATGCCATTTTTATCCTTAGACAAATGCAAGAGAAGTACCTTGGGAAGAACAAGAAGGTGTAAATTGCCTTTGTGGATTTGGAAAAGCCTTTGACAGAGTGCCAAGAGAAGTTGTTTGGTGGGCTTCATGGAAACTAGGAGTAAGTGAATGGCTGATTAAGGTTGTTCAGGCAATGTACAGAAATGCTAAAAGTCAGGTAAGGGTCAACAGTTTCTATACTAAGAGTTTTGGTGTGGGANGCAAGAGTTGCACAGAAGGAGAGGCAACCTGTGACTTAGACCCATGGAAAGTGCTTTTCGAGGGTGAGAAAATTAAAGTTGTCCAGAAGTTTTGCTACCTTGGTGAAACCCTTGGAGCTGAGGGAGGAGCTGGTGCAAGTGTGACAGCAAGGGTTAACAGTGGATGGAGTAAGTTCAGGGAGCTAATACCATTATTAACCAGCAGAGCTCTGCCATTACCTACGAAAGGTAGAGTCTACCAGGCATGTGTACTTAGCACAATGATGTATGGCAGTAAAACTTGGCCAGTGAAAGCTGTAGATGTCACCCACATGGTGCAGAATGACATGAGAATGATAAGATGGATGTGCAATGTAAGTCAAAAGGACAGGCTCTGTTCTAATGAACTCAGGAGATTGAATCTGGACAGTATTGGCAGCTGTATGCAGAATAGGACGCTTCATTGGTTTGGTCATGTGGAGAGAATGGACAAGAATGCTTGGGCAAGTAGATGCAGAACAATCAAGGTGACAGGAACCACTGGCAGAGGAAGACTGAAGAAAACACGGGAGGAAGTGATAAGGATGGATCTCAAACAAAAAGGTGAGAAAGAAAGCGTCCAACACATGCTAGCATGTAAAATGGACATTAAACCGAATATGATGATGATGACACATAACTATTCCCTAAAAACAATAAAAAACTGCCAAGATTACCAAAAGTAAAATTTGAATTGACAAAAAGATAGCTTTTTTCACAATGGTGCAAAGGAATACAACATTCTGCCAAACGAAATCAGAGGTGAAGAAAATATGCAACAATTTTAAAACCTTTTACAGAATTTTATGACAAGATCATATTTTACCAGTATTCAGCATAGCCTATGTTAAGTGTCTAACACTAATTCTATTTTATCATGGTTTTGTGTGTATTAAAAGGGTAGGGGGTCTTTGTTGTAACAGGTCTTATAGAACTGGATTATTCTTATTTACTGATTTTACCAAATAACCTGTTTAAATGTTACTAAACAATTAATAATAAATTTGGATAGCAGTAAAATAGAACAGGAACTAATTTACATACTGCTTCTAGCAAAAGGTTGCAAGTCGTTCATTCCTGTAACCATTGGGTAGAATTGGCCTTTATGGATTTGCTCCAAAACAAAAAATTCAAATACTGATAAAAAGAGCTCCTTGGCTGCAAGCAATTCATTGCTTTAACTGTTGTGAAGAATTGGCCCTTATGGACTTATTCAAAAACCAAAAAATTCAAATACTGATAAAAAGAGCTCCTTGGCTGCAAGCCATTCATTGCTGTAACCATTGGGTAGAATTGTCCCTTAAGGCATTGTTGAAAAACAATACATTTCAAATACTGATGAAATTCTAACTTAACTATATAAATTTTTTAAAAACAGTTTTAAATGACTACGAGAGCTTAGGTTGTTGTGTCAAGAGTGTGCACATGTGATACCACATTGAAACTCTAGCAGAAACCAATATTGGAAGCACTAAAACTATCACAACTCAAAGGATATGCACAAAAATGCTAACACACAAACTACATAATATATATATCATCATTATCATATTGCTATTCATCTTAATATTCTTAGTCCTATGAGAAGATTATTTTTGGTGTGCAAAGTAGACACTATTTTGAGCAACTTTAAGGCTCTGAAATTATTCATAGCACAAATAACTGGCATTTGTTGAAGGTGAAAAGTGTGATTAATACATTATCACTTATAATGTCAAATGTTCAAGAAAAATAAGAGTTTTATGTGTGAAGTTGACTCCTTCTCCTATTGGCTGCTCCCTGTTATCAGGGGTTGCTGAAGCAAATTTTTTTATTTTCATATGGTGCATTCTTGGGTGTCTTAGCATCTAAGCCCCCTTTCCATCATATTAACTTTTACGTTATCCATCCATCTTTGTTTTGGCCTTCCCCATTTTCTCCTTCCGGATATTCCCATCCTAAGCCCTCTCTTCCCAATGTAGTCCTCTTCTCTTCTCTCCTCTCCAACTGTCCAAAACACCTAAACCTTGACTCTCTTTCCTTTTGAGAGAGTTCTCCAATACCCAGCCTGTCTCTCACTACTTTGTTGCACAACATATCTCTTTGGCTAACACTCAGAGACAATCAAAGCACCCTCACTTTGGCTATCTTTATCTGTCTCTCAGTCCTGCTGTTAAAGGAGCTGTTTCCATGCTGTACACCCTTGTTGGTCTCATAATTGTCCTGTCTAGTTTTTCCTTTACTTTCACTGGCACTCTGTTGTTGCACAACATCAGTGAGCACATCCATGATCACTGCAAACAGTAGTGAACTCAAAACTGAACCTTGATGTACTCCAAGTTCAACATTGAATAGATCAATCGTTCATGCCACACACATCACCATTGTCTCAAATCTACTATACATATCTTGTATGCACTTCATATTCTTGTCTGTGATACCTCTTTTTCTCCTAGCAAACCATAATTCTCTTGTGGTACCCAATCATAGGCTTTTTAAAAGTCAATGAATACACAATGAAGCTTCTTCTACCATGCACAAAATAAAAGATGGCATCTGTTGTACTGCTCTTGGCATGATGCTGAGCTGCTCCTCACTGATTTCGGTCACCCTCCTGATCCTATAATCAATCACTCTTTTTGCCATAGCTTCATCAAGTGACTCATGAGATTGATACCCGTGTAGTTGGAGCAGATCTGCACATCTCCCTTGTTCTTGAAAATGGGTATAAGGGTATTCTTCCACTAGTCTTCTGACATTTGCATAGTTACCAAGATATTGTTGTACATTGACATCAAGAACATGAGTGCAATAGTTCCTGGGCATTTCCATACCTCCGTTGGGATACTGTCTGAGCTGACTGTTTTCTCATTTTCATCCTATTTAAAGAACTCTTCACCTTTTCCTCATTGATCTCCTACACAGGTCTTTAATCCCTTTATACCAATTCTGCTTGTTACATTTAAGTTTCAAATGAATAAAACCTTAGTGAAACTTGAGTTTGAATAAAAGTGGAAGAAAAAAGGCCAATACAAGCTTCAATTGTTTCATAAGTCAAGGGTTAGTTCAAACCCTAAACCAAAGATCTCTTGGTACTACTTGGTACATTTCGATGATCCCTCAGGTAATTACACCCTATGTTATGACATCACAGCTTGATAAAAATATCAACTTACTGCTGAACAAAGGATTCAAGAGCATCATCATGCATTAACCTAAAACAAAAACAAAACATCAATATTATACTCTGTCCAATTTTTTACTCAAAGTAGTATAAAATCATGGTTCTGTGTATGGCATTAATTAATGCTTTATTACTGCTAACACACCAGTACATAAGGAGCTGGAGGTTCAAAACAGATTTTTTAACTGCCAAACATATATCTCTGACTTAGAACTGCTAGCCTGCAATATTCAAGTCACCATATTTCCTATATTCATCTTGCCATAAAAAACTTTAAACAAAAACAGAACAGTTATATAGAATCCATTTTCACATTCCTTTGGGGGAGCAAAAAGCCTATTCCTGTTTTGCACCAATATGTAAACATTCAAGTCTTGAGTCTTGAATAATTGAATTTCTCCTTCTCTTTTATTCATGATTACTTGTTTGGACTGCCTCGCTAATTGCCTAAGACCTTCATTCCAAAGTATTCTCACCTTCTGAGAAATTGACAGTGTCTTCTTCATCATCATCATCATCATCATCATCATCATCATATTTGGTTTAACGTCCATTTTACATGCTAGCATGTGTTGGACAATTTCTTGAAATTGACTTCCAAGTTATCCTATCCTTCACCAGGTCTCAGCTGACACCTTTTTGTTTGAGATCCATCCTTATCACTTCCTCCCATGCTTTCTTTGGTCTTCCTCTGCCAGTGGTTCCTGTCACCTTCGTTGTTCTGCATCTACTTGCCCAAGCATTCTTGTCCATTCTC
>RDPX01000025.1:1650639-1663579 GCA_003991215.1 Morbakka virulenta
GTGTTCAACAATCTCTCATAATAGCACTTCCAGGCATTCTTCTTTTCAAGTTCACTTGTTGCAAGTTCTCCATCATTATTCCTGGTATCCTGATTAGTCTTGATCATCTGCTTAGCTATCTTGAATACTTCATTATTCTGGTCATATCTACGCATTATGTCTGGAAACCTTCTTTTCTCAGCATCAATCTTTGCTTTGTAGATTGTTGCCTAGCTGCTCTCTTGGCTTCCAGATACCTTTCTTTGTTAACTAACCCCCTTTTCCATTTACTCGACAGCCTTCTCTTCCCTTTCACATAATTTTCAACAGAAGCATCCCACCACCATGTCATTCTATGATGTGGAGGCCCTTTTGTCCAACCATAGACTTGGTCTGTGGCTTTCAAAAGTGTATTCTTGATCTTCTCCCATTGCTCGCCTACACTTCTTAGGTCTTTTCCTGGACTAGCACCCACAATTACATTCACTTGATCTTCAAAGGCCTGCTTTACTTGTCTATCATTTAGTCTCCACACCTTTCTCCTTGGGGTATACTTTCTTTTCACTTTATATACTTTCTTAATACTGAAGTTACAAATTACTGGCTTATGCTGGGTCACAAATTCTTCACCAGGTATCACTTTTACATCTTGCAAATACTTCCTGTCTTTTGTCTTTACCAAAATGTAGTCCACTTGAGTCATAGCTGCCCCAGGGTCATAGGTTACCAGATGGCTATTCCTTTTCTTGAAAATAGTATTCACCACCAACATCTCCATGGCAAGTCCAAACTCTAGAATTCTTTCACCCTCCTTATTTCGGTCACCATATCCATTTACTCCATGGACTCCCTCAAACCCAGATGCTGTTCTTCCAACATAGCCATTTAGATCATCTGCAATAGCAACAACTTCTTTCTCTGCCAGCTTACAAGTGACTGCAATGAGACTGTATAGAATTCATCCTTGACTTCTTCACTCAAGCCACATTGTGGTGCATACACTGATATTGCTGTGAAGATTGTCTCACCTATCATCAGTTTAATCAGCATAATTCGATCACTTATGCATTTGACATCAACCACCTTGTCCATCCATTTCTCTGCCACAAAGATCGTGTAGTACAAGCCAAAAGCAATATTCAAAAACTATGATGTGTAGCTCCATAAACTGTCTACCAAAAATATGTTTGCTGGGGGTACTGGGGTCCTGCTTGTATTTTGTCTATCCTATTCTGTTAATATACACAGTCCTACCAGACTATGCCACAAGAAATCATGAGTTGAGTTTTATTTCTTAGTTTGTTTGTATGTACTGTCACATTTCTTAATAAAATGTGACAATACATTATTCATAAACTCGGCTACAGGTAATAACTTAAAAAAATAACAGTTAAAATGCTTCGGGTAACACTATCACAATTTAAACGAAATTTAGTAAATTGATTTCTTTTTCCACTAGGAAAAGGAGGTGTGAAAAAAGAATGAATCATAAAACATAATAGACTGGATTGGCTTTGGCATTTATTGTATCATGACATACATAATGATGTGGGGGAAAACTGTTAGGTATTTTATGATGTGGTAGCATCTAAATACCGCGTCTGATAATTTAGCCTAAGCTTTCTTACCTTTGAAGAATGCGCGCAATTTCAAGGGTTTGGTTTACTTCATCTCCTGAGCTATGTTCATCAAAATATGAGGCCATAATCAAAGATATTTCTTTCACTTTCCCCGAAAAAAGGTTGCAAGAGAAAAGCTGAAATAAGACCAGGTATTAAAAAATCTTTGTGATGTTATTCTGAAGAACACCAATGTTGACACTGCAAAATTTTAGCCTTTATCTCAAGACGAGGATAGTAGGAGTATTGGTAGCGGGGGTTCATCATATTCCCGAAACCACATTTTGTCTGCAGGAGGTTGAGATGCCCTTTTGTGTGCTCTCGTTTCTTGAAGACAATGTTAATAGTTCATACCAAATTGGACAAAAATTTAGGTCATGTGGTAGAATCCATGACCAGGATCCTATGTATGAGTTTGAAAGTCCGTAATGGTGAAAAATAGTAACATCTTAGAAGTCCATTCCATGTTGTGTTAAAAACAGTGAAGGCGCGTATTGAAATAGGTTTGAGCCTAAAAAGAAAATGAATAAAAGGCTTAAGCTGCGGTCTTAAGTCAGTCCTCTACTTTTCATGGTCATTTGTGCTATCAACTCACTTATGGATGCAACTTCAGTCTTAACCTTCCAACTGGTTGCACTACTTTTCCCCACCAGCTTCCTATGGTTGGACAGATTGTCCAAAATACATGCATTTTCTTTCTAGCGGTTAGCCTCCAAAGACTTTTCCAGTCTTGAAAATTCTATGATAACTGCATCCAACTAATGCCGACCTTCTGCCTGAAGTCATCTCTCCATCTGCGCTTTGGTCTTCCTTTTGCTCTCTCTCCCTCCATCGGGGTCCATTCTGTTATTTTTCTAGTCCACCTGTTGGTGCTTATTCTGGTGACTTGTTCTGTCCACTGGACTTATGCTTTTCCCACTTTTCCAATGATACCATTAATTTTTATTCCTGTTGTTAGATCTTTTCTCTCTTTGTGACACCAAGCATTGCCCCTTCTATGCTCCTGTGGCCCACAGAAAACATTTCTTTCTGATATTTTGGGAGCCACCAAGTTTCGGCTCCTTATGTCATTGCTGGCAGTATGACAGTGTCCTTGATCTTCTTTTTTCAAGCTGCCCAAAACTCTTCCAGCATGCTGTTTTCCTCTCATTGGTTTCGTTGGCCATTTCCGTTCTTGGGGTTAACAGTCTTTCCAAATACTTTTATTCGTCCAAGTCTTTCAGTTGTTCCACATCAATGGATATTCCATTTCTCTGTTTCTTCTCGCAATTTCATTGCACATCACCTTTGTCTTTTTCTTCTTTATCTTTATTTCATCTGTCTTTCCTTCTGTGTTTAAATCATTTAACCGCTTTTCAGTTGCTCTTCAGTTTCTGAAAACAAGTTTTTCAACCTCTCTCCATTGATATGAATGCGAGTTTTAATGTCCACTCTTCTGAGTATTTTTTCTAGTTCCGCTGAAAATAATTTTGAGGATAGTGTGTCGCTCTGTCGCACTTCTTTCAAGATGTTTACTTTCTTGCAGAGTGTTTCATTTCTTATTTGTACTGTGCCTCCTTTGTAAGTTTCCTTCAGAATGTTGATACATTGATCCTCAATGCTGCTTCAGTGCCTTAAAAATAGCCTTGTGCGTACTTGATTGAATCAAAGGCCTTGTCATAGTCAACAAACGTCATGTAAATGAGATTTTGTACTTTTTAATTGCCTTAAGTACTTGCACAATTGCATATAGATGGTCATCTAGGGATAAGCATAATGGCAAGAGGGTTGTTCTGGTAAATGATATTCATTAAGAGTTTTATTCAGTCTATTCTTTAGCATCCTCATAAAACATTGTAAACTCTCTCTGCGTTTGTGATAATGGTTCAGTCTTGTTTCTTCAACGATGGTATCAAAATCTTGCAGCCTTATTTATTGTTAATTTTGTAAAGTTCTTTTCCGCTGTTAATCGCCTTCTTCATTTTCTTTGTGTTGTGTTCCCTAAGGTCCTACCTCATTTTCTTTCTGATGGTCTTACATAGTTCTCTTTGCTCGAACTTTTCTTTAACATTTGAATCTTTGCTGCCCATTTGCTTTCTTTTCTCAGCATTTCTCTAGCCTTTGATTTCAGCATCTTGTCTCTTCTCCTTGCATCATTCCCTGTTGTTTCAAATGTACATTCTTTGATGACCTCTTTGGTTGCATTAGCTTCAATTGGAATTTAATTTCTTTCCGTGCCAGGGCCTCGATTTGGACTTTAGGCTTTCTTAGTTTCACCATCTTGCTTCTCTTGAGTCCTCTATTCAGTGAAATAGTTATTCTGATCATTCTGCGGTCACTGCCGACATAACAATCTTCTTATTTGCCAAAAAACAATCCATTTCGTTCTTTATTCTTTCAGTTGGACGCTTCCTTGTCCACTGCATGTCCTTTTTTATCTATTATTTCTAGTATTTATTTGCAACCCTTACGTTTTTTAATGTTGTTTCCTCTCCCGTGCCGTTTTCCTAGGCCAAATTGTCCAAACTACCCTTCCATCACTTTAATAATGTTGTCCAACCTTTACATTGAAGTCACTTACGATAATGTAGAAGCGACTATTGTTCTTTCCCATTCCTCTTGCGGTTTTTTTCGTACAGCTATCATCAATCTCATTGTCGTGGCTAGGTGTAGGTGCATAAATTTCTATTAACTGCAGCAGGTTCCTGTTGTTAACTTCCAGTGTAAGATGGCTCTCTGTTGCTCTCTCCTTCGCACTGCGCTATTCTGACCATGATGCTTTTGTTGACTAGGAAACGTAGACCTCCCATGGATTTCTCTCCTCCTTTTGTGAACGACCACCCTCTCCTTCTTGTCCCTCACAACCCTCAAAGACACAGATTTATACAGGAAGTATTTCTTTTAAATATTAGCTTTATTAGGGTAACAATAAATATACAATTGTTACAGTGACTTTTGCATCCTCAGACCTAACAACCATGTCCTTAACCCCATCACCACCACCACCAAAAGGTAGATTTTAGTAGAAAGATTGTTTATGGTCTCAGGAGCTTGGTTCCTTATTACTTTTGAGTACATCTTTTGGGTTACAGCTCCTATCATTTGGCAATAAAACCAATAATCAGCTATGGTTGATTACAAGACTTTGCAAAAGCACATGTAGTCGTGACATTTTTTGTGATCATATGATTAAACAGAATCAATTGATAGGCACTTTCTTTTGGGGGTTTCTGTTTTTTCCGAAGAAAATAAACGTATTAAGTACTATTGATCTAGCTTTATTACTACAGTAAATCATCTGAGTATCACCTCCCGAAAGTCTAAAATTTAAGTCATGTTTTTAGTAAAACTTATTTTTTTCATAGGAAAGAGGGCGTTTTCATCAAGGATATTTACTTTCAGTGGAATGGTTTGTAACTCTTTTTCTTTATTTACTTTCTTCATTAGTCCTCACCTCTATATGTATAATAAAAAGAACAATGATGATAATAAAAATCATCATCATCATCATCATCATCGTAAGATAGTCACTCTGTTTTGTTTAATTATAATTTAACGGTGTCGTTGCAATGCTTTATTATTAATGTATACTCAAAATTGAGAAAGAAAGCAAAATTTCTTAATTTTGAAAACTGATTACCCTTGAACATCTTATGTTTTGAAAATAGTTTGTACAGCTAAAATATTTTCAAAGACTGCAAGTGCGAAACTGGTTACCAAATAACCTGGGAAGGATATAAGTTATTAAAGTACAAATAAAAATATAAAATTATTCATTTCTGTAATGCATTTTTCCTTGAAGAATAGTAACAGACAAAGAAGTTATGCAAATCCCTTTGAAATGCCTTGAACAATTGAATTCGAAATTCATTTTTTTGGGTTCAGACCAAACATTTATCTTTGATTTGGTACCCTGATTTTCACTATAAAATAATTTACATTATTTAATAGTGAAAGTCAGAGCAAACGATTTTTTTCAAAATTAATTGTAATAAGGACTAAGTGACCTTAAATGAGTATTGTATTTCAACTTAGCTTCTTTCATCTCCTTTAATTTTTATTGAGTTACGTTATATATTTCCCAAGTAGACTTGGTAGGTGGTAAAATGAAACTGAAATGCGTACAATTTAGATAATAGCTTGCGTCATAATATTGAAATGTGAGTATTAAGAACTGTTATGTGCTGTTTCAAATTGTACAATATGTCTATGAAGTTTAAACCAGCAGACCCGTTTATCTTCATGAGGCATCCATTTAGGTATGTTTAAGAACTTTTTAAAAAGCTTGGGGATAACAACCTTACAAAGACGCTTTATCTACAACAAAACAACTGTCGATAAAATCTAATAACGCATTAATGACTTTATTATACAAATTGATTTGTACAACCGCAGAAAACTCGTTATCATCCCTTTCTGATCAAGACAGTTACAGGTTAGTTGGTCAGGCGCCAAACCTGATACAGGCATTGGCTATCATGCAACTCCAAGCCATGCTATCACTGCAGGTATGGACGAGTTCATTAAAGCTCAGACTGTAGTCACAGGTCCTCGGAAAAATGATTCTTCTGTTAGAAGGACCCGGGACATCCGCATACTTGGCATAACTGGGAAGGCAGTCGTAGACTAAATTGATGTTCCAGGCTTTTACAACTTGATCATTCCTGTCTTCCTGTAAAAATGATTTCATACTTTTTCCTGTAAATTGCTATTATTATGATCCTGAGTGCCAAAATGTTGGACCTGTGAAACTAACATAAAAAAACCAAAGAAATGGGATTAAACCTAGAGTTCAAGCAAACAGAATTAAGGAAAAGAGGAAAAGTGTAGAAAAAATATAACTTTGAATATGTTGGAGGAAATGTCAATTCGTAGAACTAAAAGATTACCCTTCCAGAAATTATTAAAAATTAGTCACTTTGGTATCAATTGTTTTTAGTTAAGAGATTGTTGTAATGTTTTTACCTAAATACTCTCATAAGAGAGCAAGTTCTCTTTTTTCGGTTTTAATATATGATGTAGAAGAATTTTATCATATTCTCTCCAATTGCAGGTTTAAGCCAGTGGTGTCCTTTAAAAATGTTAGGAGTCACTAACCACCTTGCCCTTGCCCATATTCACTATGTAATATTGGCATGTAATAAAATTTTGTGTTTGTCAAAACCTTTTCTGTAGACGTTGGTAAAGCAGTAAGATGTTTACTAATCCTAAACAATAATAACAGATGCTGGATAGTAAAGAATACCAACTTCCTATATGTTTATGTTAAAAGCCCAACCCTTTCATGGCTTAAAAGGATAAAAGTAAAACTGGTTAAGTCAGGAAAAAATAATTCTGAACTCTTGTCCGATCTTTAATCTGAAAAAAGCAAATGTGTATCTTTACGTATTGTTTACACATCTGTTGTTTAGCAGCCACTTAAAGAATGCTTCTTCTATAACTCAAAGATATGGTGATCCATTTATTGAAATAACCAGAAACTTTGAAATATTTTCCACAAGCAATCGAGTCAGGCATAAGATCATCTTTAGTATCCATCTTCACGTGGCACAAAAACACTAATAGCCAACAGAGGAAGTAATAAATATTTTTATCAAATAATTATGTTCCGTAAGTGTTATTTCCATTGTATCGCAATATCAAATCAACAATAAGAGGATTTGGTGATTGTTGCTCTTTTAGATAACAACAAGTATCGCCAACCTATTTCCCTTATTTTCTAAAGGTGATATTCACTCTTATCACTTGTCGTAACAGGTCGTGCTTTATTTGCTCTGCTTAACAACAGATAAACTAATTCAGGGTTTACAAAATGTCTACACCCAGCTGATATTATCAATTCAATAATATTGTTAAGCAATAAGTCTGCTTTAACAAACTTTTCTTTCTGACAAGAAGATGAGGCTCCCGTAATCTCTCTGAATTTTAACAATGGGGCTGGACCCTTTGAGAATCTCTGCTTTGGTACCTCCAGATTTAACCCACTAGTGTCCCATTCCATTTTCTAACTGCACAGTCTCCTAACTGCCACGTTCTCTTTTATTGTTTCAAATTCGTTTTTCTGGGGAGAGGATTTCTATGAAAGGGAGCCCCTAACCATCGTTTTTGTTGCCATTGGATTACCTTGATAAGCCAGCAGGGTAATTGCATAAGGAGGTTGTAAACTGCTGGAATCGAAGGGACCAGTAGTGCCTCCAATTTGAATTTCTCAATTATACTTAGCAAAATTGTGAATAGCATCAAATACCTTTTTTTTTTAAATTACGGTTTACTAATTCTTAGTAGCTCTTAAGAATTTCAGCAGCGGTGGCAATACTGCGTTCCACTAAGCTTATCTTTTCTCGCTGCTCTGTCACTCGGACTACAGCCCATACAGGACTCAGTTCTGTTTGTTCCGCAATGTGTGAAAAATCATATACCCATTACCCCATATCAGCCATGCCTTTCTTGCTATTTCGATTACTGTAGTTAATTCACTCCCCGTTCCTGTTACTGGGGTGTTATGTCGCGCACGGAATTGTAACACATAAACGCTACCGAGACTTGAGGACTGTGTACATTCGATTTTAATTATAAACGACAGTGATCCATAGAATATATAAAAGATAATATATCGATAGAAGGAAACAACATGTTCCTTGAATTTCTAGAGAAAATGCTTCTTTAATCATGTTCAGCCAAAACGACAGTGGAAAGCTATGGTTAATTGTGATTAAGCTTTATCACACCATCCATTGTTGAACAACAAATGCGGTAAAATTTGCAATCAAATAATTCAAGATAATTTGCAGAGATAGATCTTAATTCCACGTTGGACCATTGGAAGCAATTCAAACTCTACTTTAATATCTCCGCTTTTCAGATAAAAAAGTTATTAAATTTTCTGAGACAACTGGTCAGAAAAATTATTTGGCTGCTTTGGTCTCTTTTTTCACTCACTGATAAAAAATCCGATTGGCCTGTGTTCTTTCTGTGCCGAAGAAATAGCTTTCGGCCGAAATGAACGCAATTTTACTTTCTGTATAGAAGATATATAATAGGGGGAAATTATAAACGCCCTGCGACTCCAAATGCCGCTCAAAACTGTCTTTCAACTGGAATCGTGCTAAAAAGTCAATGGAATAACAATCCTGTGGCCTTGATGATGATTTATCATGTCCTGCATCTGTAGCAGTAGAAACAGTGGCGTAACAAAGGAACCCTGGGGTTTAAGGGATTTTCATTTTGCCTTCTCAACTCAAAAAATTAGAAAATTGCTATACATAGAAAATTTGGTGATTTACAACATATTTATGCCTTGTCTAAACTGCTACTGATCGAAAACAACATATGGCTAAATTAGCATCAAGGGTCCATGTTCGAAACTAAAGAGAGACCTTAAGAATTTTCATTCTAATGTAAGGTTTTCAGTTTTCAGAGAAAATATCAAAAGGCTCAAACTTACTGTTAATATCATGCCAGCAAAAATTTGTTCTGGGAAATGCTGAGTTGCCAGCACCATACCAACTGAAATTCAAAACACTCAATTTTTCTTTCTTTCATTTTTTCTTCCTGCGTGCATTTTCAGAAGCATTGTTTCTGGCTGTTTTTTATTTCCTGATAGATTTAATCTCACCATACACAAACAAAAGCTTCACTGAAGTGATATTTATAATCTTAGGTATGTTTTGATTAATTTGAACTTCGAGAGGAACCTTTCTGTTGCTGAAATGGTGAATAGAAACGGAACTAACAAAATAAGAAGTTAAAACAACTTTGAGAATGATGAGCTGGTGTGGCTCTCTTGCATCAAGAAAATAGAAACTGTACCTCACTGAGAAAAATTTCAGCCTCATTCACAAATGACCTCAACTCAGAATTTAGATCTTCAAAAAACTCTTCCGGGAATTAGTTCTTTTCAGTTACTAACTGATTTGCAACTATGTTTTTATCTAATGATAACAAACAAAAAATGTAGACATAAATCTTTTTATTCTCAAACCCCTCTCTTTGTTGTATTAGTAGCGTATCGATGATGTTGTAAAATTTGTGGACTCTAAGCCATGCTCTTAGTTAATTTGTCGTCAAAAGATATTTTCTTTACAGCATACCAAACTCTGCAAGACAGCTTTTGCTGAAAATAAAGGGAAGGACTTCATGACGCTTCAAGGACAGTTTCTGTTAGCAGCACCACGATGGCCTTGACCTTGTAACTTCTCAAAACTGATAACAAAATCTTTACCTCCCAATNAAGGAACCCTGGGGTTTAAGGGATTTTCATTTTGACTTAACAACATATGGCTAAATTAGCATCAAGGGTCCATGTTCGAAACTAAAGAGAAACCTTAAGAATTTTCATTCTAATGTAAGGTTTTCAGTCCATTGAAACATGTTTGATCACAACAAAAACTATTTATTTAATTGTCTCTTGGCAACAAAACTCAGTACGAAAACCAAAGAAGAAAAATTGTATCTTTGCCCTGAGAAAATATCAAAAGGCTCAAACTTACTGTTAATATCATGCCAGCAAAAATTTGTTCTGGGAAATGCTGAGTTGCCAGCACCATACCAACTGAAATTCAAAACACTCAATTTTTCTTTCTTTCATTTTTTCTTCCTGCTTGCATTTTCAGAAGCATTGTTTCTGGCTGTTATTTATTTCCTGATAGATTTAATCTCACCATACACAAACAAAAGCTTCACTGAAGTGATATTTATAATCTTAGGTATGTTTTGATTAATTTGAACTTCGAGAGGAA
Organism: Morbakka virulenta; assembly: GCA_003991215.1. Classification (NCBI taxonomy): domain Eukaryota; kingdom Metazoa; phylum Cnidaria; class Cubozoa; order Carybdeida; family Carukiidae; genus Morbakka; species Morbakka virulenta. The sequence continues at coordinate 1,660,955 of RDPX01000025.1, forward strand.
CCTTTCTGTTGCTGAAATGGTGAATAGAAACGGAACTAACAAAATAAGAAGTTAAAACAACTTTGAGAATGATGAGCTGGTGTGGCTCTCTTGCATCAAGAAAATAGAAACTGTACCTCACTGAGAAAAATTTCAGCCTCATTCACAAATGACCTCAACTCAGAATTTAGATCTTCAAAAAACTCTTCCGGGAATTAGTTCTTTTCAGTTACTAACTGATTTGCAACTATGTTTTTATCTAATGATAACAAACAAAAAATGTAGACATAAATCTTTTTATTCTCAAACCCCTCTCTTTGTTGTATTAGTAGCGTATCGATGATGTTGTAAAATTTGTGGACTCTAAGCCATGCTCTTAGTTAATTTGTCGTCAAAAGATATTTTCTTTACAGCATACCAAACTCTGCAAGACAGCTTTTGCTGAAAATAAAGGGAAGGACTTCATGACGCTTCAAGGACAGTTTCTGTTAGCAGCACCACGATGGCCTTGACCTTGTAACTTCTCAAAACTGATAACAAAATCTTTACCTCCCAATGCACTTGGGACACATATTTTCACAAACTCTAAAAAGGTCTCAGTTACAGACATTGCATTCTTCCCGATCGAACTTTGTAAGGTACTTGGTAAAATCAAATATTAACAATGCTGGCTAAGGAATCACTTTAGGGAAACCATTTTATTCTGCAATTAGGACAACAACTCCTAAAAAGTTAACTTCTTCACAAATGTTGTCAGAAACATGTTCGTTCTGGACACAAACTATCATAGTTACCGTTGTTAAATTTAGAACTACGGAAAGCAGGAGGTAAAGACTTTTTTTACAAAGAAAAGAGAGGGGTTTTTTAATTTGCTTTTGTTCTCCTTTTTCAAAACCTGTCTAGATCTTTGTATTTTAAAACACTGATTAATACTGTATACGGATGTAAAAGTTTTCGCTACGTTTGACGTTACTGAAAATGTTAAAGCTAGATCCTAAAAATACCATTTTCCCCATTTCTTCGGGTGTTTTAATTGTAAGTAGTGTTGTTTGGGAAAAGCCAAGCTTGCTTGCTTCTGTTGTAATAACTAGAAATAGGATTAAAATGTTTATGTCACTTTCATCAAAAACGTTTTCGACCGCCATGACGTCATAGGCCTTTGGACTTGCTTCGCTAAGCGAAGTGGTACCTTCATAAATTTCATTTACATTCTACTCAGAAGAGAGAGAGAGAGAGAGAGAGAGAGAGAGAGAGAGAGAGAGAGAGAGAGAGAGAGAGAGAGAGAGAGAGAGAGAGAGAGAGAGAGAGAGAGAGAGAGAGAGAGAGAGAGAGAGAGAGAGAGAGAGAGAGAGAGAGAGAGAGAGTGTGATATAAATATATATATATATATAAATAGATAAACATGATATAAATATTTTAAACACAGCTTACTTCCTGGTCTTTTTAGTCCAAGAGTTGTTCTATACCCAAAGCAAGACCTCCATTCATGCCATCGTATTCTCGTATCGTTATTTTTATCGCATTCGTTCATTATGACCGAAGAACATGGTATTGATAGATTTTTCCACTGGTCCATGACAGGAAGTAGTTCAACACGAGATAAATGTTTATCTCTGTTACTGTCCAATGTGACAAATTTCCATCGTAGTAGACGATTTGTTGCGAGCACACCAAGAAAGGAATCTGGCCGGGAAATGCGACGCAAAGAATCTGAAGGGAAAAAAAATATGGTTCACAAAACGAATTCCAAGTAAATAAAATATATAAAGTCAGATTTAGCATTCTCCTATTTTTTACGGTAATAAAAGAGAATATTATTTACAGGTTTCAACTTTTTGAATGCCTAAAATTGGTGTTATCAGCACTGGTAGCACAAATACAAGAAAGTTAATAGAGGTTTTCGTCAAAATGATGATTTTGTGATGTAAATGATCTTGTTCATAAATAATTTACATCCATTGGAATTCATATTGATAGGAACCGTGAATTTAGCTAAATTATTAAGGTTAAAGGATGAAAAAGCAAAAATGCATAACGAGACGTTAAAAAAATTCAGAGATAAACGGCAACCTGGTTTCCGTGATGGGAAAACCAGTGCAATGACAAGAAACCAAGGAGGTTTTGCAAGTACCCAACTCTCAAAACTTATCAAAATAACTATTTAAAATAAGCAATTGATAACGAAAAAGCACTTTATGAGTGTAAGTATGACAAACTTTGTGTTCTGTACAAATACTATCTTTATTGGTAAGACGTACCAATTACAGATTATATAGCTTCTCCAAATTTGTTCCAGGCATTCTTGGCATTCTGTCTTCAATCATTTTAGGAGACAAATTCCCGCGACAAATTTTCTCCTGATGTTTGCTGCAGTATGAATTGATTTTGGGATTTTCTAGTTGGTAGTGGCCAGTGGAAGCCAATTTAATCCAATTTAATCTTTTCTAAGCCAATAAAATTACTCTGAGACAGAGAATTCACTCAATTGTTATATTTTTCTACGGCTTCGTAAATATCTGAGCAAGACAAACAGTTTTCTGAAGTCACAATACCATATTCAGGAAAAAAAAGTTCATTGATATGAAGAAACAAAAAACTATGACCTGCATTATATTTCAAATTAATAAATTTGTTGAGAAAGTAACG
>RDPX01000025.1:1664207-1695452 GCA_003991215.1 Morbakka virulenta
ATATTTCCAGATAACAAAATGGCGGCGAATAGGTATGTCGCGACAAGTTTTGACGAGGATGAAGAAAACGAGGATATCAATTATAATGAGGAAATTTATCAAAGATTGTTAAAGGAACAAAAGGAAGCAAAACAGAAACATCAACAGAAGAAAATAATAACGATAGATACCTCGGCCATTTCATCGGCCAGTTCTGGTATCATACATTATCAACAACAACAAAACTTGTGCATCGCCACTTGATAGGTACCATAATGTTATACAAAGCATTTCACTTGGTCCTGTAACATCGCGAATTTTAGATGATTTCGAAATAAAAGGAGCAACCCAAGAAAGAAGTACTTCGAATCGCCTAGGTAGCATTTTGAAGGCTTTGAAGAAATATTCATTGTCAAACAGCATTAAATCCTGCACAAAAACCTTATATAAGCCTTTATTTCTTCTCTCCTGAAATAGCTTTTTCATCCAGAATTTCCTTTGTCTTTGAATTCCATTCTGAGGGCGTCTTTGTTTACGACACAATAATACAAGCAATATTAAAATCAATTTTTGCTTTTGAAGCAAGAGAAACCTCTTGTTTACAGCTGTCATGTTTGTTCACATGAAAACGCGCCAAGAAAAAAATACGCTGTGAGAAATGACTTGAATCTCAGGCGGAAAAAGCTCACGCGCATTTTCCGCTGCAGCGGAAATTGCAGCTCTATGGAAACAAGCCCTTATGCTTAAATAAGTGTTTTTGTAAGTATTCTTAAATAGCCTGAATTCTGAAGTATCCATGCTTAAGGGGATTTTTTTTTTCTCTTCCAAAACGTGAATTTTTTTTGAAATTCCTAAAACTGTTCGTGTATATGAGAATAATAACAATTTGAATTGAGGTAGGGGTAATGTGTGTTGTAAATTCTGGTTGGAATCATGTTTAATAGAAGGAGTTATGGTTCTGAAACAGACTTTGTAAACGATGCGGCCTTTGTTTTATGCGAAAGACAACAACAGAGTTTGCTTACATTAACAAAGAATGCCCAAGGTGATGTAGTAAAACAAAGGCAGAAATTCACTTATTTTGGTATTCAATTTTTGGAGATAATAAAGTTTGAGATTTCATATATGAATATAACACTATAATTAAGGATTCTTAAGACTGCATTTACGAGCTTACTGAATTTAGTTTCCATCTTTTGATCGTGCAACAATAAACACGCATTGACCAAGAATTCTTTTGCGAATGGCTTTGTAATTCATTCTTATTACAAAAGTTGACTTCCTGTTCGACTTAGTGTTGCGTTGTATTACGATGTTTTGTTGTCTCATACGAAATCCCACCATTAGAAAGATACAGCGTAGAAAAATAAAATGTTATGAAATGTTATGAAATNGGGAGAGAGAGAGAGAGAGAGAGAGAGAGAGAGAGAGAGAGAGAGAGAGAGAGAGAGAGAGAGAGATAGGGGGACTGATAATGGAAAAAAGAAAAAGCACAATTTCAGCAGATCTTTCATGCTGTGCAACATCATCAAGCAGATAAAGTAATGACAGACATTCAATATTTTGGTTCATTGGTTTGAAAAAGAGTTTCATTCGGTTCATTAAGAAAGCCTTTGGGTTATAATGAAGCCACATGGCATCACAAAGACGGTTATTCGAGTTGGTGTATTATGTCTCGATATCTGCTCCAGACCATAGCTTGTTCATTCCCCATTGAAAATCACTGCTTTGATTTTCAATGGGGAATGAACATTTTTTATCTAGTTCCCCTGGGAGATTTTTTTTAAAAAAGTGCTTATTTTCTGACTAAATTCTTCAATCTCTTCTATTCTTTCCTTCTCTGAGTTTTTTGGGTACCAAATGCCTAAAGTTGTTTGGAAGTAGACGAGGTAATCTTAGGCCAGAGACGGCATCTATTGTTTTAATCAAACCATCTCTTGGTACTTCAATACTCAAATTTGAGACTGCTGTCTTTCATTATTCTTGCCAAATTCCATTGTGCGTGGATAGATAAACCTTGTACTGTAACTATCAACAGTTAAGATCAGATCAATCGCAGTATCGTAAGAAAAACACGATAGGAGCTCAGTTAGCATAATTTCTCCCAACCAACTTATCACAATGTAGATTATTTTCTTATAACTCCTTACTTCCGTTAATCTATTGTTCACAGTTTACCATAAATGTAAAGACTCGTGATCGTATTCAAGAGAACAGCCATGTGAAGATAAGGATAAGGTCGGGGAACAATGACAAGGTCAATAATAATCCCCAAGGAGGAAGGGAAGGGAGCCAAAATCCACACCTACAGAAAAAGAAAAAATGAACCAGTAGCTGCTGGGAAGATAAAATATAATTGGTGGAGTTTATCATGTCGCTGACAGTACATGAAGCGTCTGCTTTACTATCTGCACCAAATAAAATTTCTAAAAATGTCCATTTCATTTCCACATAAAATAAAAAATTAAGGTACCCATTTTGTCTCGTCCCTGATTCCAGAGGATAAAATTTGGGAGTTTGCTTACACAGCTGCGATTGCAGGTAGCACGACTATTTAACAAAAGTTAGGGAACTCAATGAAACAAGACAGGGGCCAACTATGCGACCCCCTTCAATATTAGAAAAAGCTATTGCCAGAAACTTATTGCTTGTATGATATGGTGATATGATGATATGATGATATGATGATATGATGTTATGATGATATGATGATATGATGATATGATGATATGATGATATGATGATATGATGATATGATGATATGATGATATGATGATATGATGATATGATGATATGATGATATGATGATATGATGGTATGATGATATGATGCTATGATGCTACGATGCTATGATGCTATGATGATATGATTTTTTAAAGAATTTTTTCAAGAATCCAGATTTCAGTGTGAGGATGTTGATCGTGACCCATGTTTAGTTTTCTTTAATTAAAACTTCCAACATTTCCAACAATCGCTGTCACATAAAGGCTTGTTTCCAACGAGCTTTTTCATTTGCATGTGCATTGTGTTAAAAATACCGTTGGACAGGCGATTTTTTATGCTCACGAGCTGTTCGTGAGCATTTAAAAAGAGTAGAACTAGTTCTACTTTTTGAACGTATTTTTTTCCGCCTGAGTTTAAGAACCAATGATAGTTCAGTATTTGAGACATTACGTAATCTTGTATTGTATTATCATTTTTTCACGGTCATCAAAAATCATATTTCCAGATAACAAAATGGCGGCGAATAGGTATGTCGCGACAAGTTTTGACGAGGATGAAGAAAACGAGGATATCAATTATAATGAGGAAATTTATCAAAGATTGTTAAAGGAACAAAAGGAAGCAAAACAGAAACATCAACAGAAGAAAATAATAACGATAGATACCTCGGCCATTTCATCGGCCAGTTCTGGTATCGTAAATTATCAACAACAACAAAACTTGTGCATCGCCACTTGATAGGTACCATNTCAATTTTTGGAGATAATAAAGTTTGAGATTTCATATATGAATATAACACTATAATTAAGGATTCTTAAGACTGCATTTACGAGCTTACTGAATTTAGTTTCCATCTTTTGATCGTGCAACAATAAACACGCATTGTCCAAGAATTCTTTTGCGAATGGCTTTGTAATTCATTCTTATTACAAAAGTTGACTTCCTGTTCGACTTAGTGTTGCGTTGTATTACGATGTTTTGTTGTCTCATACGAAATCCCACCATTAGAAAGATACAGCGTAGAAAAATAAAATGTTATGAAATGTTATGAAATGTTATGAAATCTTATGAAATCTTATGAAATCTTATGAAATCTTATGAAATCTTATGAAATCTTATGAAATCTTATGAAATCTTATGAAATGTTATGAAATGTTATGAAATGTTATGAAATGTTGTCAAATATTATTAAATTTAGTAAATGTATTATTTCGGGTATGTATACAATGCAAAAGTTCCTTGTGGCATAAGAAACGATCGCATAAAAACATTAGGGTGTTACTTAAAAGAAATGGACTCCTACATTAACACCGAGTAATTTTCTGCCAGTGAAAAAGAACCCGTTAAAATATATTAAACGCAAGAGTTCAAAATTGATTTGCTTTATAGATATAGTTTGAATATCTTTAAAAGAATAAGGCAATGGCAAGAAAAAGGCCAAGGCAAGTATGTAGGACGTTACATTTTTCTAAAATATCGATCCTAGCCCTTCTTCAGACGTATAGCTATTGTTATACGTTTGGACAGGCTAGAGATAAATTATAATGTGATCTTGTTGGCTTTTTCTTGGAAGAATAAAAATCAAAAAACGATCAACTTATCTGTTAGTTTAAGATCTTTAGGCTCATAATGAATTTTATATTTAACTATTTGCTGGAAAGGATCATGATCCACATACTGCCGATACTTCCTTATAATGTTAAAAATATTTCTTTTCTAATCACTAATAAAATTTAATTTAGTTCTTATATTATCATACTTTCCAGACTTAGGTGCTAGGTTTGTAGGGCATTATTAATATTAATTTGAAAATTCAATGTTTTTCAAATTTTTTATTAATAATCTTAGTTTATTTTCTTCTCCAACACATTTCTTTTCTTGCCAATAAGTTGAATATTGCATTAATAGCGCGTATTTCTCTCATACAGTAAAATAATTTTTGAAACTTTACTTAATCTATCCTATGGGAGATGTCTTACAGTGACATCATTTCCGTCTCTTCATCTGCAGCATATTTCTCAATATCAATAATCTCACTATATTTCCATAATTATTTTTATCTATTTGGTGATGTCCAAACATAATGGTAGGTGTGGAAACCCATCATATACAAGTGAAAAATAAACTGCTTAGTAGAATATGTGAATCCAAGTTTAAAAACTTAACAGTGAAAGTGACATTCTCTTAAATGAGAAAATCTAAATTTTTGTCAGCTAGCCGTGACACTAAAACTAAGCGGATATATTTTTGTATTGCTCACGTTTTAGAGAGCCTAAGCAAAGAGTTTTTATTTCAAGAAGTTGATAAGCAATAAAAATATGATTAAAAATATCAGCACCATCTTGCAATTTTATCTCTTAATCAACCTGAAAATATTGGCATTTCTTTGAAAAACAGCCAACAATCAACATTTGCTGAAGTACTGATTAAGAGCATAACTTTTTGATGTTAGCATTGGGTTTTTTTCTTTTAATGTGGTAGATTGTTCATCGTGACGTATTGTATACTAAAAGCGTATATCATTGTAAGTACTTTTATTTTTCCATTAGCCCAATTATTTCCAATTGCAGTATTATCTATATAACAGAGGCACAGAAAACTTCTTTCGTATCTACAAACGGTGCATTTCCTGCCACAAATTTAAGTATGATTGTTTAAAAATAGAGACGTCAGTGTTATGAAAAATCAGTAGAAAATTCAACGATTAATCAATAGGATAAGACACCTCATGTCTTTTATTTGCAAGCAAAAATTTTGTGCTAATTGAGTTTAGCGTAAGCTGAATTCCAAAACCAGTCACCAGATTATTAATTGTAATTTTGCCATAGCAAGGCATATATTGTCATGTACCATGAATACAAAATTAAATTTTGAAATAAAACAATTTAACATAATTGGTAAAGTCAGATCTGTCTTTCATTGGAAGCAGTTAACGGCTATCCAAATCCAGTATTTATTGTCTCTGCGTTGTGGGTAAAAACAGTTTGGGTGTGGTCTTTAATTGTTTTAGACAGCAATTTACAGAAAGTGGTGGGTTGGGTTTTTCCCCTAATTTTTCCTGATTGATAAAATACCTTTGAGTTTTGGCCTCTAACGAGTCCCAATGAAAGAGTCCCCTGTCAAAGTGAACGTCATTGTTATTGAAATTTTCTAAAGCAGTTGTCTTTTCTTTAAACGTGGCTTTCTTTGACACCTATACTGACTTTTGAGATGAGTACTTTTTGTTTCGGATATGGCTTTTCCAGTCATTTTTTGTTCTCCCGATAAAAATCAAATCTCCTATCGCCATTGAAAGGTAAACAACTGTGATCCCTATTCGCTTTCTACCAGTGTAATATTTAATATTGGAATACCTGTTGTACCATATGGTGTTATATTTTTCAGGCGTATTTCCATTTCTACAGCTTTTGGCTTTACCTATCCATAACTTGCTTATCCTCTACAGGTAAAGTTAACGTTTAACTTGATCAATACAAATTTCTCTAAACGTCGTGCGGTCATCGATGATCTTCAAAGATGACCCTAACGTTACAGACTGTAATTTCCAAAGGTTGCCAGATCTTTGTCGGCGAGGGTTCCAAAGGTAACTACAAGTCGGCAGGTGTAAATTTAAATTGTAGCTCTGTATCTGAAAATTTCCATTTCAATGATAAATATGTCTTGCACATCATCCTCTTCAATGCAACGAGTGCTAAAGATACATCTGTCTCCCCTTTCAACTTGTCATGTTTAATTGCTTTTGATCATATTTCTCTCATAAAAATTTTTTTTTTCCGTGAGCACTGGGCATAAGTTGCACATATTGAACTATTTTCGGTGAATACTATACTTAACACACTTCTTTTGCTTGTCAGAGTTGGTTTTAGTCCTAAATGCACTGAATGGTACTTTTGCTGGGTTTATTCGATCTCAGTTGTGAGAAAATATCCTGATGGTTTAAACACACTGTCTCCAATTACGATCCTCTTGCTACCGAACTTGCTTTTTGTGACTCTGAAGCGGGGATGAGTTCCATAGTTTCAATTTCCCGTTAGGTCAGTCTGGGTATCCCTTCGGGGAAAGCAGTGCTTGTAGGAAAAGCTTTAGGATTAGATAACGTGCAACGGGACCTGGTAATCGGCAGTACTTTAAAAATAATTTTGGGCTCTCATCCAAGGAAGTTCGCAGACTGGCGGGTTTTTGTTGTAATTTGGTGTGACAGTTGTAAGGGAAGGAAAACCCTCATAGGGAATCCTTCTCATCTTGGTAATGGAGTGGCTGGTAGAATAATAATCTGGTTAAGGAAAAGACTAAGAAGTACAGAAATAGTAAAACAACAACCACAAGTAAAACGGATACTCAAGCACCTGGAAAGTTATTCAATTATGATATAGCTGTTTTTTGTTATGACTTTACTGGGCCATAACCTCCGGGAAGCTCAGTAGCCGATAAAGTTTCTAGCAGTATTTAAGGCAATGACAATTATTACATATCGGAATGTACGTACAATATTTACAGCAGGAAAGATAACACAGGAAGGAAATATACTAGAAAAATAACAGTTTTTATATTGGGAAACAGTACAGTTAGAGGAAGACTGGATGCCAAAAATGTCAAAAAAAAGTACACGGGTATGCATCGGAGAAAACAATACACTAAAGTGATGTAGCGATACTGACGTTATGTGAGGTACAGGAAGTCTGATGGAGGAGATATTGGCGAGGAATGGTTTGAGAAATGTAAGATTTTACTTTAGCTTTAGAAAACTCACGCTTATTCGAACATCTGTTCCAACAAATGATGGGAATGACTTCCAAAAGGATGAGTTTTATTACTACCTACAAACAACGCTTGACAACATGAATAAAGATGGCTTCATGATCACTAAGAAAGATCTGAACGCCAAGGCTGACAGTGAAACCAGCGAGGGGAAAAAAGAAAGGGAAAACATGTCATTTGTGAAAGAAATGGTAACGAAGAAAGCCTGTCCGGCTTTTGCTTAGTAAATGATTTCGTGAAAAGAGGAACATGCTACCCACATAAAAAAAAGCAAAACGAAAGCTGGATATCTCTTAAATGTAATATAAAAGACCCAAAATTAAGCACATAATGACATAGACCATTAAGAAGAGAAGTTGGGGATACCACAGTGTTTAAAAAACCTGATGCAGCAGTGGCTAATTTAATGATGATCTCGAAGGTGAAGAAAATACTACAACTCAAATGAAAATGAAATAAAACTCAACTTCAACAAAAATAAATTAGAATAAATTTTTTATAAAAACGGATTTAACGTGAAGGCAATGAAAAGTTTTAGAGCATTAGAGATAGATGAAGAAGATGTAGATGTTGTGTGTAACCAGATCAAAAAGACATACAAAGAAACGGCTGACAAAGTAATAAAAAAGGTAAATAGGAAGAGACAATAGTTTCTAGATGATGACGTATGAAAAGTTTTCGATAAATATTAAAAAATCAAACACAAGATCAATGAAGCAACATTAGAGATAACAAAAAGAAAATTGCTGCTCTTATCAGTGAAGGATCCAAAGGGGTGCAAAGGTTGCTCAAACACCCCCCATAATTTGAGAGATAAATAATTTTTTAAATTATGGCTAAACAATTTACTTTTCTGCTACTCTGCCCCATTGTTAAAACAAATATTCTAATGAAATTTGTCAAATGCATGTAAAAATGTCTGTTTTGATCAAACGACTTCGCTAACCCTCTACACAATTGCCTTCTAACAAGAAAAAGGAGACGAAAAGAAAGCATCTGTGTCTTTAGTCAATAGAGCAATTTCCTTGTTGACCTGTGCATTTTGTACGTCAATGTGATTGGTCTCTAACCTCTTCGTCTTCAAAAAAGACCAAAGCAAAAATGTTCTGCTTCTTCATAAGAAAAGAACGTGTGTATAATCGGGCAACAAGACACAATTACACCCCATAAACTGGTTTGTTATTGGTCCTCAATCTCGATGCCTACTGAGTATACATGTTCGTATTGGGTCGCAAACCTAAATCTGGATTTTGCTGCTGTTCCTGCTAAATTTTTGCTCCACTCACCTGTATTCTGATTTCATCATTTCCATCCACTCCTTCTTGCACTGCGTCATCTGAATAATAGAATCTGGAGAAAAACGTTCATCAAAGTTTGTTGCCATGGCAGGCTCAAATATCAGCCAGAAGTTCAGAAAAGCATCGGAATTGGAAGTTATCAAACATGAATGTCACAAATGTATTTGAGAACATTTTTAAGAGCTAAGAAATACAGCAAAACGGGATGGCCTAATTTTTTGAAACAAAAGGACAAAGAGTTGGCTATCACCATTCTGCCAGGTATGTTCGTTGACAAATATTTAAATAAAATGGGCCAAGCTATTCAACTGCTGTGTGATCCACTGGAATCCTATCTTAGAAATGTATCGCCCACTAGGCCACCAGCATATTATACGATACTTTTTGTTGCAGTCTGATAATGTTTAGAAAATATTCTTGGGTTATTGTTATTACTTCTGCATTTCATTGCTGTCTGAACTGACGAGCATCTGTATTTAGTGGATTAATCGTTCCTTGGTCACCCCGGCTGGTAACTGGTACCCACTCGCAAGATAACTTTAATGGATAAAAATGCTGAATCCTTAGTTTAAATGTTAAATTGTCAGCTTTCAACTTCACTCCCTATATCACTTTATCTCGACCTGGATAGAGTTTGATAATGACTGCTGTCTTTCAAAGGCTGCTCTTCTTCCATCTTCATTAACAATGCCTACATTTCCAATCTTCAGATTTGATTGGTTCTCGCTGTGTGGCTGGTTGTCGCGCTTACCAAGAACAATTGAAGGTATTGGCATATTGCTCCAGGAACGAATTTGAAGGCGTTATCGAAAATATTTTCTCCTGTCGACCATGTGTTGCAAAGAACTTCGTTGAGTCTTCAGTAGGTCTTTTATGTCCTGGCCAGCAAGTAGTTCGAGAAGTACTGCAAGGATTCAGCTGCAACGCAACTGTAGAGCAGCATATAGCCTTTTGTTGACTTTGAAATACATAAGTTCCAATGTCTATTCCAGTCCTTCTACTTGGAACCTTTTTTCTTTTTCAGTTTAATCCATTAACCAGTTTTCGGCAGGTGGAACAGGTAAGACGATAGCTCTGAAATGTGTATATCTATAACATTGGTTAATAACCTTTTGTGCGAGTTGGTGGAGACTCGTGTCCAAAAGCTTTTTATCATAATTTGATCATGCTGTAACAAAATCTTCCTTGACGTGTTTTGAGATGAATGTTTTGAATAAACTTCTGTCTGAAAACAGCTTTTTTGTGGCAAGTAGATGGGATACTGTCCAACTCCTAAAGCAGACATAAACTCCGTCCTTGTTTTATTGCAACTTTAAATGAGGCTTATCAACCTCAAATGGCTTTGTGTCAACATAAGTAGTTTATGTTTTCTTACCTTTTCACCCTCAATCATCTCCCATCTGGATCTAAATAGTTAATCTTCTTTTCGATATCTATTGTTAAATGGAAATCTTTGAATTCATGCAGTACATTCCAGTACTTTCCAAAGACGATAATTTTTTGAAACATCATCCAGTTATTTCAGTGTTTTAATTACAATGCCAACTAGATCTTTAAGTTGCTTATTCTCGGCGTCAGTTTTTTCAATCGGTAAGATGACACCAGCTCTTCACGAATATTAGTCGGGCAACCAAGATAGAAATTTCCACCAATACTGTCACCATTGCAGCCGCTACTTCCTAAATTGGAGGGATTGTGGTCTTCACTTTCGCAATTCCAAGTGATTTCCTGTTTAGGTCTGATTTTTCTTCCTCAATTTCGTATGAACTGCTTTACTATCTCCTCGTATCATATTGTATTGTAATGCTGTCGTATCAATAACCCCACTCAATTGATGGGCATCCGCTCAAGAGTTTCTTTCATGTTATGGGCCGAGTTTGGCATCATGCATGATACAAACAGCTCATTCCCGATATGATCACGTTTTTCTTGCTTAGCTAAGAGTTCAAAGTCGGCCATTTCTGACTAATTCTGTCTTCGTGGGACATCATCGCATATATTGCAACACAGTTATTAATGTTGTTTGAACTAGCGATACTGTGGATATCAGTGTATTTGAATGGTGCCTTGTACTTTGGTATCACACGTAGTATTTAAAAGAATGACACCCTCTCCTTTTATTTTGACCATGAACCACGCAGAAATAGTGGTAGAGGTTCCAGCTTCAAAGCAGTAGTCTCTCAAAGTAGTTCCTTCCCGGTCCGAATCACAGATGAAATCAATCCTGCGAGGCTTTAGATTGAGGCCAACTCCAAAGTTCCTCTTTTGATCGTCTCCTCTCGCTTGTATGGAACTTGCATTGATATGTTATCTGCACTCTTGCTCTAAATAAGTCCCAAAATTAAACTTTTGCAGTTCACGTTCAACTTCCGTATGGTGTAGGCACTACTATCACTCTTATCACTGTTATCCGTATTCAGACTTGGTAGATTTGTGTGCCACTTGTGAAGAGTAAAACCTTCCCTGGCAAAGATGACAATTCTCTTCTTCTAGAAAATTTTCACATCCTCCTTAAATATTACCTCCGGTAATCAGATTGTCAACATAGCAATATTTTCTTATTTCTTCCACAGTTCCGTATATTCAAATTAAAGACTTCCAAGTAGGAATTCACTTATTCCATCTAGCAAGAATGGAGATTGGATTAATCCAAATACTGGCCTTGTAAAATGGTGCAGGTTACTTGTTTTTTATCCACTGGAAACGAAGGGTCTTTGAATCATCTGGATGTACAAATAATTGAAAAACCTTTGCTCCATGTCTCCAGTCAGCGAGATAGGTTTCAATCTGTTTTTAATCAAGATATAATATAAAATACAGCTTCTCGCTCCCTTGAATTGATGCCTATTCTTGCAATATTGGTCGTTGTTCCATGTATCTTACTTCCTGAAATCTGACTGGCTCTTGAATGTCGCATCTCCCGCAGGATTACATTCACACCACTGGCTCAAACCTTTCACCAATTGAACAAACCCTGATCTTTCCAATTTGAATCTAGACTCACAAACTCCAATCTGGTTCCACGCACATTGTCCAAAGTCAGTTTCATGTGTCGGCTGATCTCCTTCAACCGCTCCATCATCTCCAACGCTTGTATATGTTTGCGTAATTTCTCGTAGAAATCATAAATCTGATTGCAACTGTAGCTTGTGATGGTCAGTAGATTAATTATACCCTGTACATGAGCCTTCACTATATCACTTGGGTGACCTTATTTTGACACAAAAATTGGTTTTGCTCAGTGAAATCCCTTCAACGTGAAAGACAGACAATCAATTGGAATCCTAATCTTGGGTACGGGTATCGCCTTCAGATACGACAACTTGGTGACTTAAAGTGTCATCTTTGACTTCTTGATTTCGTCCTGAAGCTCACCCCAGAATGGAAACCAATCAGTCATGTCGTCAGCTACTGATGGCCCGAAAGAAGCAGCTACTTTTTCTGTGGCCTCCAATTAAACTTTTTCTTTTTTGACTTTTGGTTTTTTCCAAAGTATTGAGAGAAAAGGTTTATATGATTTCTACGGAGATTACGTCATCTCTCTCACATTCATGATTTGGGCTCACTAAATTCTCCTTGACCCAATAGTGTGTACTAATCCATTTTTTTCTCTCTTTTTCAACCGCCTCCAACGGGGCTATTATGGGAATAAGGTCATCATGACCTTTTAATGCTATCCCGACACCAAAATTAGGGGTGGAATTTATTCTCTTTACACTTTTAAGCATTGCATTTTGTATTGTATCTTTATTATACTGTACAATTGTAAATCATATTTCTTTACAGGTAGTAATTGATGCATACACATATATACATACATACATACATACATACATACATACATACATACATACATACATACATACATACATACATAGAAACATGTGTTTTTCGTCCATTGCAATCTTCTCTCATTCAAGGGCATTTATTGTGAGCAACATGATGTTGATTTAATCCAAAGACGCCTCTACCTAATAGATTCAAGTGTTAATGGTTGACACGTACGTGTCCATATTTTCATCCGCTGCTATCGCCTTATTGAAAACATCAGCTTTTGCCAAACAGAAATTATTTAATAACACCTCCAGCATCAAAATTTGACTGCTCATTTCACTAGCTTGATCACTTCCCGTGGTGACTACTGTATTCTTGTCGACATGCTGTAGAGTCTTTACACCAACTTTGAATTTCTTCGTAGCTCCACCATAATAGAATAACTTCCGACTTTCTGGGTCAGGTCACACAAGTTCCCAAGCAATACGTGAATCTTATTTTTCACTTTGTCCCATTAAGGTTTCATTTCGCCTTGTCTCATTAACTTTCCTATATCAACCGGTGCAGGACATCCATGTCTGGAAGAGACATTTGTCTCAATAGATTGGATTAAACATGGCTGGTCAAAAACATCCAGTCAATACCTTGTGATGCATGAAACAAATCTCCACTCACTCATAACCCCGCAAAGTAAATACAGCGTTTCATAACATAAACCAATCACTGGCACTAACGTTTAGCTTACAAACGGATCTGTTGAAAACAATTCGACCACAGAAATCAGATAACGGCTGTAAGCCCGGTTGAATGAAAGTAGAAACTCAAGCATATGTTAAAATTCGTGAAGTGCTTGTAGTGACAGTAGGACCGCAAGCAGATATTCGCATAGATTAGATTGGGGCTGACTATACTGCTGTCGCAGACTGTGGGTCGACAAAGATAAAACTCACGAACTCCCAGTCAACTCACTTTTTAAATATCTGACTCAATCAACAAAAGTTTTCGTTCTCATATTGCATCAACCACGTCACATATCACATAAAAATATTATCAGTTTAGTCAGAGTACTTTGTCGGAGTATGGAGTGTACCATAGGCTCAGTGGCGCACAAGATAAAGTGAGTTTATGGCCACGCTCACGCTCGGACCTCTCGATACCAAAAAATAGTACGGTCTAACCATGTAAACGTGTTAAAATGGCCATATCTGTTCTCCTTTTGACATAAACGTATGAGCAATATTTATACGCAGCAAGTTACCAATTTATTGTAGATGACAATGAAGAATAACCAGACTGTTTAATCGTATTTTTGCATGCTTAAACGCAATCACGTTTTCAAATGCCTTGTCATAGAAACGGGTTTTTTTCCTGGAAGCATCTGTGGAAAGATTTACATAAATTAACTTGCATATTTTGCTTATCTTACTCATAACAGCTTTTCCCTCTAATATCAGATTCCGAAATTCTTTCAAAATATTATTAAAGCAGACAACACCTTTATCTTTGAACATGTGATTAAAAAGTGGTAATCATCCCTTACGACTTAATATGTTCACACTAGCGGAAAGATTTAGCAGGAAGAACTTTTAGTAAAAAATTGAAAAAATTATAAACTTTTTATTAGATATAAAATAAAAGGCCAGAAAGTCTTCTTATCCCCCTAATTTTTTTGTTGACATTAATGTTTGAAAAGTCCGTGTATTCGTTACATAGTAAAGCAAAGGAACTACAGTTGTTTTCTTTCATTAAATTAAGCAGCACAAAATCTGAAATATCTCATTTTGAATATCGGAATTCAAGTAAGTGTTCTGTTTATGACACACCCCATCACCTGACATTGGATCATCTACAGTAAGAAGTTCAAGGAGTTGCCTGAAATTTGACCAACTGCCTGTGTTACCTTGTAGGGGGATGTCTTGTTGAGCCAAATAAATACCGATTCTATCACTAGTAGGCAATGAAAATTTTCTTCCATAACTTGTTCTGAGTTTTCATTAGCATTTCAGCTACAACAGAGAGATTTGGAATACTTACCTCATAAGGAAGGCCGGCCTTGTGACCGTTTGAATCTTGATGACCCAGAAACATGGTCCTCTCATCTTTCCAATTAGAGACGTCGGACCAGATATAAAAATATTTCTCATTTCTTGAGCTTTTCAGAGTTAATTCTATTTCCTGATTTAA
This sequence comes from Morbakka virulenta, assembly GCA_003991215.1. Lineage (NCBI taxonomy): Eukaryota > Metazoa > Cnidaria > Cubozoa > Carybdeida > Carukiidae > Morbakka > Morbakka virulenta. Next base: position 1,678,925 of record RDPX01000025.1, read on the forward strand.
ACAAAGGTAGCATTGTACCTAGTCTTTTCTTTCAGTGCTATGCAATCATAGAACTTTTGAAGGAAATGGTCTTGAAGTGATCGACTATTTTGACCATTATTTTATAAAGATCATGTTTCATTTGAAGTGGAGTTATAAGTTATACTTCTTGACTCTTCTGCTTAAAGGTAACAGTTTGTTTTGCTGTTGGATTAGTCGATGAATCAGAGATGGCAAACAATGACAATGAAGACAGTTGTTACCTCATGTACTGATGAAACAGAAGTTTCAGGATAAGCTTATGTTGTCTTTTTCTCTCTTTTTGACACTTTGATTGATTAATTTCTTGATCAAAAAACTTGTTATCTTCGTATTTTTCTTAATTGCCTTTATTCTTACCCATGTTATCATAGGATATGTAGTCTGTGCTTGATTATAACGCTATTCTTTGCCTCTCAATCTCATTTTAGGTATTCTAAGCAGGTACTTGTTAAAGTGGATGTTTTGGAAATACACGCGTTCAAATAGGTAATATATTTTGGTGATTTGGCATCGATGATATTCAACAATGCACTTCATTTACCAAATGATAAAATTAGCATAGTGGAATATTAAAAAGAGAAGATCTAACTTTGGTAAGAAAATTGTTCGACTGTACCCCCTCTATTACCATCGTCGAGGTCTCTACTGTAAGAAAAGTTTAGTGTGTTGGAGGTGGACAAGTAAATCCCCACAATCGAGGTTTTTCGAAAGACTTTTGTTACTACAAGTATTATTTTACTTTTTTGTCGTCAATGTAAGCAGTAATTGAGCTTTCGAATAAAAAACATTAAAGTCACCAAACCAATTAAGACTTTAACCTCCTCTCCTAACGAAACCTTCTTGAAATGAAAAAAAACACGTTATAACAATATTGAGTATGGTACGAACGAACCTTTGATTAAATTCCAGTTGTAAATGAATGCTTTTGATTTTTTATGTGCAGAATCAATATATGTTGACTTATTTTATTTCAAACAACATAATATTCACAACTCCTTACTTCAAAACTGTGGATCGCTTTCTTATTTTTTTCTTCTTGACTATATTATATTTGTATGAAGACTAAAGTTTGTATGTGAAAGTAAAGTCGCTTTGTTTCTTATTATTTATTGTGTTATTGTAAAACAGGCCGTTAAAAGCTCTAGTAAAGGCTATTAAAGCTATTAGATATAAAAGTTTTACGAATTCTTTTGAAATCAATGTCAGTCACCTAATACAACTAGACATTTTTCCTTCCAAGCGACTTCGTTTTTGATGTTGGTCACTGATTGCCACGTCATCCCTGTTTAAACAGCTACCAATTCAAGAAAAGTGAAGTGACCCCAAAAGTAAAAGTCCTCAGTAGGCCTATTCCCTTTGCGCGGTTACCCACACCACAACATTAAAATAAATGCAAGTTATATCATATATATGTAATATATAAAATATATTTATACATCAGGTAAGTCACGAAAAATAAGAACTATTAATTGCCATCACAGTTCTTATTTTTCGTGTTTTATCTTATGTATATTGCTCTGCTATATGCATTGAGCACTTTTTGATACGAATACACAAGATTACACGAAAATAATATATATATATATGTATATTATATATATATATATATATATATATATATATATATGTATGGCCGAATCAAAATTAAATTGCCATATAAGGATTAACCGTTGTTGATGTTGAATCCCTAATTTAATCGGTGTTACTTTGACATTTTTCAAGCCTTTCAAATACTCCCCAAATCGACCTTGCAGCTGTCTCAACTGAAAAAGTACCCCAAAGTGGATCAGTTTTCTCGAAACACCTTGGTACGTTTCTGATAAGTTTATAGAGTCGAGTTTTTTGGTCCTGAAAGATTGTAACAGGAAGGAAAGTAAGAAAACAAACGCGTTTAACTCTTCAGTAAATAATCTGTTACCCTGATATCATAGAAGCCTAGAAGAATTCCAAAATACAACAGTCAAATCAAAATCCGTAATATCCCAGGTTTTAGTTGTCAACAAAAGCCGGAAGAAATTGTTGAAGTAATATAATGTACCAGTTGCTCCACTCAACCTACCTGTATTGACAACCTAATTCACGACCTGTATAGGCCAACACATTTCAAGAAACATTACAACATTTACAATCCGTTAAGGTCTTTATCGTTACAAGCCTTTAAATTCTGTGACATCTTAGCTGCGGAAGAGCTACAAAAATTAAATTAGCAAAACGTCTTTGGAACATAGAAGACTGATAAACTTTGCGGACGACATAACCATACTATTGCATATTCTGTGGCAACCTGTTGTAGTGATTTGAGGAACCGTAGGATTAAGAACCAAAATGACTGGTCAATTTGTGAGATTTAGTCTTCAGTCAAAAAACATTTTCAAGTGCTCGCATTGGCCTGTTTTTCCAAGATGCTTTCTGTCGGTACAGGTTTTCATCTACTGTGTTAGTGCTTTGTCTACATATGGCAAATTGCTCAGAGGAGGTTTATTCGATTTGATATCCGCACTGGATATTACTCTCTCTCTCTTTCTCTCTCTCTTTCTCTCTCTCTTTCTCTCTCTTTCTCTCTCTCTGTCTGTGTGTGTGTGTGTGTGTGTCTCTCTCTCTCTCTCTCTCTCATTTTGCATAATGATGTAGAGCGAACAATTTTAGTTGGATGAACAGTTACTGAAGGCGTCTTCCCAAGTATTATATTGTCCAGTCTCATACGACGGTACCCTTTGTAATGAAATTTGCCTTAAGATGTAAGGAGATGACGATCTACTCCTTTTTGATACAGTGTATTCATTGAAGGTATGGCAATACAACGGGATTCCTTTGTCTAAATAACTCTATGTGGTAATCTTTTATCGTTGAAAGTATCTTATCGAGGAAAACTAGTGTTGGTGTTAGGAAGGCATAGCCATCAATTTGAAATTGCAAAAAACGAGAAAAGGTTAGTCGACTGCAACTAAAAGGGAGCTTTTATTTGGTAATGACCCAAAAAGTTAATATATAGTGTATCCCATGGAGGATACAATATTGGGGATAGTTAAACTGGTACGACGTGATCAAGTGTCGTAATTGTGTTATGCGGTAAACAGATTTGGGGGAGGAAGGAAAAACTGTTTTGTAATTAACTCTATAAAAGTAAGAAAAGAATTTAGACAGATAGTCCTTCGAAGTGAAGCACTTTCAAACTTTGCTTAAGAAAAATCTCACGAAAAAAGGAAATCCCGTGAACCAAATCCTCTCCGCTTAACATGCAATTGACGAATATTCATGCAAGTGACTACAAAGATAAAAATTTTATTCTTTTAAATATGATGGCAGCTACAAAGGTAAGCATAAATAGGTAACAGCAGCAACAAACAACAGTTCTGTGCCATACATTGCAACGTTTGCACGGGTCACTATTGGTCTATGTGAGACTTGGACAAATTAGACAAAGAAAAATGCGCTTGAGTTAGCATGAGTTGCTAGTTTTGACGCTTTGATTGAAATGTTTATGGGCTGGCGATAAATTTAAAGATAGACTCACAATTCGATATGAATTTCTTGATGGAGTGAATGTTGCCTTCTAAAATATTTTCATAACAATTGAGAGTGGACACGAACCACTTTTTAGGAGGAAACCCAAGAATGTCGTAGAGCAGAAAAAAGTGCAGGTTTTTACTCGAAAGGGCATCAAATATGGATTTAATTACAGAGTCAATGATGGTGTCTCGAAAGAATACTAGATATTAATCTTCAACCTCCAATCAAAACCCATACCAAGTAAACTTCCTTACATTTTTTTGTTGAAAGTCAAACATCTGCAGCTTCATACATTACATTACTTAAAACTAATTGTGTTTACTGATATGAATTAATACGCGCTTTATGGATCTTAGTTACACCCACTACTACTACTACCACTACTACTACTACTACTACTTCTATTACTATTATTATTATTATTATTATTACTCAGACTAAGAATACCGTGCAAAAAACATGCAACAATTTATCGCTAAAAACGGCGAAAACTGTCTAAAATGATACTAACTTGCAAATTAACTCTGTCACAACATACCCTGTCACTTACGAGTGACAAATGTTCCAGTTGTAGAATCTATCGAAATCGGTGAATGACGATGGATCGCCATCAAACCAAGTCCAGTAAGGTGCCCCTCGGATGTTCGCAGGCATATATTTAGTCTATCTAGTGCAAAGAATAAGCGCTGTTCTTCGCTTAGTGTAGAGTTGTCAGCATCCCCAATCCATTATCTTGTTGTTTTTTTTGGTATAAAACACATACGTCGCTTTCTTATTACATCCAGTGAAATGTTTGCTATTTAGTCCCATATCCCTCAGTTAGCCTTAGAGGTCTCCAAATAAATGGAATCGTAAGCTTTTAGCTCTTTGATGTCATATTCGTAATCCTTTACCAAGAGGATGCAGCACAGTAATTTCTAAAGAAATGGTAATGATCAGGAGTGATTATTTCATTAAAAATCTGTAGAGTTAGTCATGGAAAATCATAGGACTTGGGGGTTAACGAACTTGCCTTCAAATCGTAGGATAATCAAGATTTCCTAAAACCCTACCATAGTATCTGTTCCAACATGTCGTTTCTAAAGTTTTGTGAAATATACTTAGATAACAGGTAGTTAAGGAATTCTTTAGATAACTGGCAGTCAAATAAATAAAGCTTTATTTTCTAAACTTTGTCACAAATTCTTAAGGGGAAATTACACTTCAAAAAATCACGAGCACCCCTTAAATAACTTTTTTTTTAAATGACCAAAAAATCATTTTAAATTTCTATAACATTTTGTTTTCACATATTCCTAGTACGATATTTTGAGAAGTGATTTGCTCCCCTGAGCTGGTGATAAAGTTTAATCTGGCATCACAACTACCTGTAAACTCCATTCTAAGGATATTATCTGGCTGTCATACTGTATGTAAATTGCTTCGGTAGAAAAACTGTAAGGGCAACCAAACGCTTAAAGTTATTTCAGCAGGTAAAGAACATTTGAGCAGGTTTAGTTTGTCTAGTGCACTAGCAGAACAGTTGTAAACAATTTTGGTGAAAAGGACCGGGGGGAGGTCAAAAATGAAAGCCTAAAAGAGGGGGTTGTGCTGCTCCCGGTCGCCTCTGCCTGGCAATTTAAGGTCTCTCTCATGGGGATGAGAGCCAATTTACTCTTAGTTGGGTAGTCTCCTAGATATCCTATCTCGATAAAAACACCGGTGGCAGTGTCATTTCATCACCATTTCTCTATTACGAGACCAATGGGTGGTAGACAGTAGTTGATGTCTCTCCGTTTAATACAACCCTCACCACCAAAGGGCTCAGGTAGTCGGCATGCTGATGGTCTGCGTCTAGATGCTGGTTTTAAACATCTATTCATTTTTTTCGTAAAACAAGTTCAAGCAAACTAATTCCCTCCAGTACCCGGTAGAACTTTAGTGGTCAGGGAGTGCGATAGATCTTGCGACGTAAGTTTGAGTCCAAATCCAAGAGCGCAGACTCGAGATGTGGTAGCCCCTACAAAGACCCAAAATAACTGGTTATCTTGGAAAAAATACTCTTTCCTTAGCTTTCGGTAATGTCAGAGGTCATAGTTCCAATGTTTCTTTTGTGAAAGCTTTCCTTTTTTTTAGGCTCATCTCATGTTCTTGCACACGTAAAGGCACCTTTCATGTGCTTTAGATTGTCTCTTCTACAGGTATGGCATTTTTCCAGATCTATTTTGGGGTTCTTTATATCGTGCTAGAAATCGCCTTAGTTTTATGGTCAACTTGTATCTCTATAAATCTACCATCCACCCTTGCATGGAATACTGTTGCTAGATCAGAACAGGTGGTCAATCATCTTATCATGATGTTCTTGATCGTGTTCAGAGACGTGATTGTAAGTTGAAAGGTCCAAATCTTGCTGCTGCTATTCTACCTTGTATTATGATAGGAATTGTTTTAATGGGCTTTCTTTCTTGGACCCACCTCAAAATGTTGCTCCTCCTGTGACTCGGTTCTCTTTACGTCTTCATCCTTGTGGAGTTGTTGTCCCTCGTCTTAATAAGTTTCTCTGTGATTGTAGTTTTTACCTGGATCACATGATTTGAATACTAAGTTAAGTCAAAGGTTAACTCGTATCTTTTGGCTTTAACTTGTTCTTTTTGTTTCTTTTTTTCTTGACATCTCTTCACATTTTCATCCTTTTTATGGTTTTTAACTTAAAAAAATAACTGGACAGGTTCTGTTCTGTATAAAAGTTCCTCAGCTATAACATTTGTTATGTGCGTATCCCGTGATTAGTGAATATCTTCCTGTGGGTCAAGGTACGGTCCAATTCAACATTTGCAAATGTCCACATTAATTCTTGAAGCCTGGCAACAAAAGAGAGGTTTATTTCAGTGCTGATCCTTGTCGAGCCACTTCATAATGCGGGCACTTCATCCGGAGAGCAACTTAGACTCCCTTCCTGGGCCAATATCCATTGGGGCATGTATTCTAATTTTGATTTTGACATTCTTGATGTAGATATTTGGTTGTAAAAAAGAGGACACTTGATAAATAATAAGGACATACCTGCGTTTCGTTAAGGGCTTTAACTACCCCCACCTGAATCCTTGAATTCATGCATTCTTAACCCCAAAAAACACCACAAGCTGCAATTAAATTTTGGAGACGTGCCTTCTTAAAATATTGTTCTCGTCTTCTTGATTGTTTGTTTAGCTTCTCCCACAAACCAATGCAAGTGAACTTTGACCAATTAAAACAAAAGGGTTCCTATCACGTGATATTTCCACCAGTTGGTCTTTTTTAAAGAACATTTTCTCAGATTGATGACCGTGGAGTAAAATGGCTGACTCCGATGCAAGCTTCTCTAATGGGCCAAGAAAGATGGATAAAGATGACGATGCTGGGTATGCGTAAATTTGTTACTTACAACGAAGAAGAAGTCAGTTAGAAATATATTTTGATTAGTTAAATGATGTGGAACTTTAGAGCAAAGTCATTTGGGTAAACAACGGTTCAAAAGACCGCAATATCTTTACACTTGTCTCGCTGTTTCTCATCTACTTTGCAGATATTCTAACTGGTTTTTGATATGTTTCTTCTTTAAAGGAAATTGTTCGTCGGTGGTCTCAGCTGGGAAACAAATCCAGGTACGTAAAGTGTTTTGATATGGTTATGTTTGTGAACTAGCTTCACTTGACGAGAGGGATGGTAGCTTAAAGTCGTGACTTACCAAGAATTAAGTCTTGGACAAATAGGTGTCCAGACAATAACAGCCGAATATATTTTGGTCCGTTAATGTGTTTAGGAAATTAATATTTATCATTTGAGATGCCATTTTCACCCAGATATTGTTGTTGTGTTAAACTTGGCCTTCTGTGGGGGTGTGTCGCACTTTTTGGTGCAGATAACAAAACCAACTGTTAAAAGAAACGATTGTCTATTTTGATGTGATGACGCCTAATAGACTCTTTTCCCCAAGCTACCTGAGTGATAGGATCACCAGACTCTAATGTTCCTTAAATGCACTTAAGATGCCTTTCAGGTAAATGTGATATGAAAGCGAAGTAGTTAATATTATTTGCCACATGAGCTAGGTTTTTTTTATTGAGCCCTCCAATTAGTTGTGGTGCCCGTTCCCACATTTGTTGGTTCCCTAGAGCATCTGCTCAAAGCACAGTGGAATTTTCACAACGAACTTTTAACAATAACATTGTGATTCTGAAATCAGCAGGAACATATTTCCGATCATTCCGCTGGGAAATCTACCAGAATTAGTTGTTATGGTTGTGTGATTTTCGAATGGGCATTCAAGTTGTTAAAGGCAGTTTTTTCCTTCCTGCCAATTTTTGTGGCTGAAGACCATTTTTGTTTGTATTTTCGTTTTTTGACAAAATATAAATAACAAAAATTGTTACTTTTGTTTACATTTTTAGTGTAAATGTTTTGTTTCAAAAAATGAATATAATGTACAAACTGCAATCATGGTGTACTGCCCGACTGTACCCTCCATTGTGAGTTATACCTTATAACACATTGCAGCCGATTATTGTATAATAGTCTGAGAAGTTTTTAAGAACATTGGTTCAAAGGAAATTATTGGCACTTTGCCATAAAGTAGTTGGGTGGTCTTCATCAGGATTTCATTGCAGACTTGACTACGTCGCAGGTATTGGACTCCCATTTGTAAATTAAGGCCATTTCCTCCTTGCCTGTTTAAAGTTGAAGGTATTCCATACAGATTGAGTTTTTTTGTTGACTATAACTTACTATGTTTTGCAAACAAGCAGATGTTCCAAAAACTGTTGAAGACCCCCCATTATTCGGCGCGGTTATATTTTTGTGGCTGTGGTCTTTATTCATTTCACCAAATTGCATTTCTTAATATAAACAAAAGTGCATGGTAGAGGTGCAGGTATTGTCATCGATACTGTCAGGTTACACCTTGTCCCAAGCAAAGTTTTGAACTTAAGAATATTAGGCGCATTGATACTGATTTGCCATTTGCTATGCTGAATCCAGAAATGAAAGGGGATATGGATTTGGTTAGATTTACAGTATTAATCAATTTAAACCTAAAATCTTAACAAGATATTGTGGGTGCCTGTATTGTTTATGATGTGTTTCAGTTTTCAGCTGCTCCAAACAAAACATTAACAGTATGGTTAAGTATAATGTATTATGGTTCATACACTTTTGGCTACTTGGACTCCAATTGTGTATGGTAGAGTTAGGGGGCTACCATAGTAAATGTGCTGTAGTCTTTTGGTGAAAATTGACCATCAATTACTCTTTAACGTAATTTTAAAATAATAATCAACTTCTTTACTCACCCACCTTGAAATGAGGGCAGACAAAGGAAATGACATGTTACAATTGTTTTATTCTATGGTGTTCTGATGTTTTTGTGGGAAAGAGATACTTTTTCTTGTAGGTTCAACCATCATGATTCATGAAATGCAGAAAATTTTACTACTAATGATAAGGATTTTTTTCCAGAGCTACCAGTGATGATTTAACTTGTTAGAAAACGGAACCCCTCTCCATTTGCAGCTGCAACAGCAGTGATGATTGCCATTGTGTTTCAGAGAGGCCTTGCTAATACTAGAAATGTCTTGGTTAAGTTGGCTGAGGAAATTAGTGGCATGCCATTAATGGGTTATCAACACTTAGAATCTTATGGCTGAACTGAAAAGGAGGTTATATATTGGGTTTAAATATATGGAATGCTATGGAATGCTGCTCGAGACCAAAGGGAATGCATTTAGTGCAATGGTGGTTTGCTGAGAATTGTTTCAAGTTAGAACCATGGAAGAAGATGACATTTGTTGGTACTAACAAGTACCAAGTATATACCATACATTTAATGTTACTACTGCATACTCTGTAAATATCAGAACCACAGAACAGATTTAATTTTGCTCATGTATTTTGGATTTTGATCCTTGTTAATGGATGTTGTAGTGTTTCTTGAACAAAAATACATGTAACTTTTGCAAGATCACCATGGCCTTCCATAATCAATATCTAGTTCTTTATCTGTTACATTCCTAGAAGACTTGTAGGTCAAGTCATTACCTGTAAAGTTCCCTGGCTTTGGACTTTTGTAATTGAACTTTCTGTTTACTATTAGGGTGGGTATTGCAACTAAGGGGTACTATACTGTAGTGTATGAAGTGTTTTCAAAAGTAATACAGGGTATTCCTGAAAGATGTCATGGAATTTGAGAAGAAGGTTGAGGTTTAAGGAAGTCACACAAATTAGGTATTTGGTACTTAAGCTGTATTAAATGGGCAGTTGTTTGAAAAGGGCAGGCAGTGAATTTTTATTGACATTGATGTGCATATTATTGAAAAGATTAACAAATATAGACATACATCTGGGTTTTGAAATATTGACCATGGTTATGGTTAGTTAGTTCAGCTATGTAGATCTAGGGGTACCAGATGCAGTACCAATTGTTTTTTTTTAAGTCTTGACATGAAAAGAAGTAAAGCACTTGTTTACATATTCTAATTGACACTACTCAGAAAATTGCTTATGTTTTTATATTTTCTTAATAATGATTTTCTTTTATATCTAACCCTTTGGTCAAACTTGTTAGGTATCTTTACACAAGGAGAAATAATGATAGTAATATATAGCTTTCCTTGCTTTTTTGAAATATCATTTTTAGCCTTTCATGGTTTCATAGGCACAAGGAATTGCTCAAATAGGAATATCAGTTGCACAACCATTTGGACTTAAGAATTAACATTCAGAACTGTCAAGACAGTAATAAAATTTATTGTATTTAGCAGTTACAATGTACTTGGATATGGCAAATACTCTATTTTGAAGTGCTTTGTTTATAGTTGTTAAACCACCAAAATCATAGAAGTGATCACAATATCAAGTTACATTGGCATAATGAGCAAATGTCCATTATCTCTCCATTATTTTTGTTGTTGAATATGTTTAAGCAAACTCGACTTCTTGAAATACAATAAGGAAGAATTAATCTCAAATGCCTGGTGTATACTTGTCACTTACTCATTCACTCACTATATGAAATTTTGAATAAGCTGTTGTCTATAACCAAGAAACTGGACTTGCTACAGTCTGGTTTCTCCTTTCCATTCTTCTCTCTTCATGGATCAACTTGGGACAAGTGACATTCTTGAATATCACTGCCAGTTCAACTCTGTCATGTCTTTGACAGACTTCCACAAGTATGTCTGGAAGGGGAATTAAATACTGCTTTAATGTAAATTGTAGCACAGATGTAATGTCTACAATACCAAGCCACACAACCATAAACAAATCAGACAAGGGTGCTCTGTCGTGAGGTTGATGTAACATAGGTTGCATTAATTTTGTATGCATTTCTCACCAATCTTCACACTCAATACCCAGTTTTAACATTGATATATTCAAAAATTCACTGAAGACTAGGCTATCTATCCACAATTTCCTTTCATAAGCTTACAAACTTTACTAAGTGTACATGATACATTGACAGAATATTGTGCAACTCTAGAAACAATAGAATTTCTTATAATAATGGTTTTCAATTTTAAATAAAGACTGAAAAGAACACATAACAGAATATATTTCAAATGTGTAAAAAAGTTGACATTGGCTCTTACAAAACATGAGGTTGACCCATTTATATACTCATCAGATTAAATGCTTATGCACAGAAATGAGAGTATTGGCTAACCAAATCTCAATTTTACAGGACAGTCACAGTTGACATTTATCAAAAAGGACCATGAATTGTCACAGAAATTTTCAGCCATTGTGACAACTGTATCATCACAGTCTGGACCTTCACCACCTGCCTTTAACTTTATTTTCAGAGAAAGGGACTTTTGAGGAAGCTTGTCTGTGGATGTCAATAGGCTGAAAATAGCTCCAGTTGGTTAAAGCATTTACTCACATTTGTGTTGTTTCTGCCACAACCAATTTCATTCAGTGGAACCAAGTTTAAAATTTACATATTTGGATCATTAGTTGATTCAGTTGTGTCCAATGCCAAGTCAGAAAAAAATTACAAAGATCGTTCCAGTAAATTAATTAAATTTATAAGGTTAACAGGTGGTAGTCTAAAAGTGAGTGAAACAAGAGAATTGCCTGATGATTGACAAGAAAATATACTTCAGTATAGAACAGACATTTTCAAGTCAAAGAGATAGAAGAGCAATGCATAAAAAATATCTTTAAAGATGGATAGGAAGGACTTGGTGATATAGCACATAATAGTGATGGACACAAGGGTTAAGAAGATTACTGAAAGCAAGAGTTGCAGTTTGTTGGTGAAATGAGTGTTGGTTAAAAAACGGAAGAATGCATGCTTTGTTTCAACACAAATTATATTTTTTATTGTTAAAAGTTGGACACCATTTTCATATTTTCCATTTTATTTTTGGTACTTGGTTAAGATACTTATTCTTCATACTTATTTTTAAAGTTCATTTTTGTTTTTAACTTTATAGGTATTAAGAGATGACTTGTCTTTTGTGATATTTTTTTTTAAAAGCAGGCTTTGTTAGAGCAATATATACTTTACTTTTTATGTTGTGTCATTAGATGTCAGCAATGCTTCATATTGTTCTCAGCCAAGCAGTTTCCATTAAGTAGGCAATGACCTTTGTTAATATAGGTGCAGGTCCTTTCATTTAGAGATGTAGCATTGTTTAAAATCTTTTGGTTATCGCTGATGATGTAATATTTTGTTTTTTTATGGAGCTGTAGCTTACTTTGACTAGGTTTTGCTTAAATGTTTTGTGGAACTTGTGGTTTGATGGAAAATGTTTGTTGATAAGCCAGAGAATTTTTTTTTCCAATTTTTGTTTTCACATTTTTTTACTGTATGTAGAACTGAACCAAATGATATTTCTTTTGCGATTATGTAAAAGAAAGACCAAGACTAAAAAACAGAGTGATGATTAAGTTACTGAGCAAGTATAATACAACACCAGATACTGGCAAAAACCCCTTAAATTTATCTGTTTTTTGGATTTCTAAAAACTTGTAAAACAGCTTTCAGAAACAGCAGAACTACTAGACTCACCAAACTTTATTTTTTGGGTAGTGATGGATGCAGTTTTTCAGTTTGACCCATTCATGGTACAGTATGTAACAAAGTATGCCAATTCTGAATGTTCTGGTGTGTTGCATATGGCACATGATACTTTACCACAGAATGATTCCTAAAGGCTGCTAGTGATCTACAGGTTACAGTGTGAACCTTCAGAAGTTTAGGTTTGTTGCTTATTTTTGTCTGTTAAATGATAAATTTATTAATATCTGACAAAGAGAATTTAAAAAAAGCACAAATTCACCAACATTTACTGTTTTATATCTTGGTCACAACAGTTACCAGGTTTTAAAGTGTGTGTATTATTCATTATGTTTACATCTGGATATATAAAGTAAATATTAGAAAAATATTTAAAAATAATTGTTTTTTTATCTATGCTCCACAGATAAATTCCGGGAATACTTTTCAAAATATGGAGAAGTTGAATCAGTAGATGTTAAAATGGATTTTGCCACAAAAAAGTCACGGTATGGTATGAATCAAGATAGTACATGCTAATAAGGGAATGTGTAAACAAGTTCATAGTATAAGATTGTGATACTTTACAGGATATGACTACTTAAGCTTTTCTCCTCAACACCATGTAATTGCAACACTTTCTCTTTATCTTGTAATCTGCAGCATCATGCATTAATTTTTTGCCTTTATTTCTCAGAATTTTTCACCTTATTTTTTTTTTAATTTAAAAAACTTGCAGTGTTTTACGTTTTTGGCAACTTCCGAGTTTACCCCATCAACCTGCCCATTTAACTATGCTAAACCATTAAGCAACTTCCATTTAGTTTTGGGATAGTGCCTGTGTTGTTAATTTTCAATAGCAAGTAGGTCTCTGTTGGCTTCTGATGTCTCCAGATTTCCATTTCAAGATCTTTTATTTACTTTTTCTTTATCTTGCACCCACCATCCATTTCCCCAGATATTCCAGTTAAGTCAACTTCTGCCATCTTCTATACCACATTTAATGTGCCCGCTCAGATTCAGATTTACAATTTTTTTTTTCATAATGCAGCCTTGTATTGTTCACTTTCACATTTCTTTCTGCTCCTTCTTTAAAATACCATTTGTTATTTGCTTGTCCGATGATATTACTCTGTAGAACCACATGTCACTGTTCAGTAAATGGGAACAATTCACAATAGGAAGAAGCAAATGTGATGGTATTGTACATTATGTGGTCATACTTAGAGATAAGTGAATTTGTTGGTCATCTGTCTCAGCCAGTGTTTAAATAGACAAAATTTGGATCTTAATTTTGTCTTCAACAGATTAAAAATGGTAAATAAAGACATTATTATTTTGTGGTTTACCTGTGGCAATGCTGAAAGACCATGCCATTATCAGCTATTATTTTTTGACTTTATCTCTTGCAGCTTTATCACCACATATTGTATTAACTCAATAGCTTACCACACTTTATATCCTCTAGAAACAAATTGGTGCACTACAGCCAGGTACCTATGATGCGTACAAAGGGAACCTTACCATTGGAAAGCTGGGAATCATACATAGTTATAGTCACCTGCCACTTCATATTCCACAAGGGAATCTGCTATGAGAATTATTTTTTTGAAATGGTTGAATTAGTTTCATTTGTTGTTTTTTCTAACATTGCTTTAACCTAACTGACATGATGGTTTATGCTTGCATAAAACTATTTACTTATTCTTATCCTTTTTACTATCTTTTTCTCCGCCTAATGGAAGGTAAGACAATTTATGATAGCCTTTTACTCAGTCCTATCTTTTGCTATTTCACAAGGCACATTTATTTACCTCAGTTTTGCTTCCATGTTATTCTGCTAAGTCTTCTTTGGCCTGGCAGGTTGCCATCTTTGAGGCATCTCCACATTTGCTGCTCTTGCCAATGGCTCTTCTTCACCTCACCCATCCACAAGTCCAAACCACATCACCTTGCTATCTCAGAACTAATCATGTCTTTCCAAGTAACTACTGCTTAACACTCTAACATTCTTCTCTCTCCTTTTATCAGGATATGCACTACCTGTAAGTGGCCAAGTTTTGCACCCATATGAAACTTGCATACACTCAAGTCATCCAATTTACCAGGGTACTGAGGCCATACCTTTAACTTCTTATACAGCACAGCATGCCACCAAAATAGTAATACTTGTCCAACCTCTCCATCAACCTCAATAGCTTTTCTTCTGGTAACTACCGACACACCTTGTCTCCAAAGTACACAAGCTGGGCAAGAAAAATCCACCATGCTTGTTTATGTTTTGCAACCCAGATCACCTCTTATGGTACCACTTATTACAGATTACACAATTGAATTTACCAATCCCTGGGCCAAACACACTTCCCATTTGTACTTTTTAATCAGGTTATTTTCATGATACCATCATTTTTGTTTTATATATATTCACCTTTAAGCCTCTTATTTCCATCTTTCTATCTCTGAAAGAGTTCTTCCACTTCCCCCTTTGTCTCTGTTGTTAATAATAAATGAGCCTTGTATAGCAGTTCCCAAGGTTCTCCTTCCCCCCCCCCCCTCCATTGTGCTTGCATAAAAGCTGCTTATTTGTAATTATTGCCTTTCCTTAATGTACCCATTGCCATTTAAGCCACCATTTTCTATAAATGATATTATTATAAAGTTTTCAGATTAATTTTATTATTCCATCACCAGCTTTAATTAAAAACAAAAAACTGTGGTTGATATGAATTAAAGCATATTTTGGTAAAAGAGAAGCTTGGCACTTTAACTTACTTGTAGTTTGATTTAACTTTTTTTTCATTATGAAAATCATATTATGGACTAGTCAGATCCTTAGGTGATCTTGTGATTGACTACAATGTTGACCTTTTTTTTAAATTTGACTTCCTTTTCATAGGGGTTTTGGATTTGTCAAATTCAAGAATCCAGACGATGCAAACAAGGTACAATTTTATTTGGTTTTGATTATACTGGATCAATTTGAAATAGGGTGTCATCCAGAAATTTTATCTGATAAATAGCCATTTGCAAAATACATTGGTCTAATAAGGAATTGATATCTAGGGTTTTTCGTGATAAGAAACAATGGCACTGTATGCATTGGTTAAGTAGTTTTCTCATGTACTTGTTATGATTTCTTAATTGGAATTAACAATCTCCTTACTTTAAAAGATTCCAGAGTACTGTTTATGAGGATTAGATGCTTGCGCAAGTACATTTTTTAAGTTTTGAATAAAATACTTCAAGGTATTTGTCAGCATTTCACCACATATGAAAAGAGTGACTATTTCCCCCAAAACTGATGTATTGTAAAGGCAGTTAAGTAACTTTAGTCTACTAATTGAAAGTATTTAATATCTGGGCTTAAATGAGAATGTTGATACTTTACACTATATTTTCAGTTGTATAAGCCTTTGTTTTTAGACAGTTTTTGGTCCAACAATTCTCTACTTTTACACTCAGTACAATTTTTTTTTCTTTTTGGTTTCAACTTCATTTTTCCCCAGTAACTATGGCTCCGACAGTGTCCTTCTCAGGGACTTGGATTTGGCAGTGAGGAATTTCTTGACTGCATGCCCTTCCTGATGCCAACCAATGGCATTTTCTTTTATGAATTTCCAAAGTTGCCCACTTGGGGAATCAAACCGGGGATTCTTGGTTTCAGTGTAGTTGCACTAACCATTAATTCATGGGTCCTCCACACTGAGTAGAGAATAATAAACATTATTGCTTTGGTGATTAGCAATACAGACTTGCTTTATTCTGAGAGGGATCTCATCCCGTTTCAGATAAAAACTAATGATTTAAGATACTTGTAGCAAAGACAGTACAGTATTTGTAGAACAGAAAATTTTTAATTTTTGAAATCATCATCCATATGAATTTACATGTTTAGAGTTGGTAGGCACAATGTCGCAGTTTCCATGTATATTTTAGAACCGACTGAATTACATAAATTCTTACGACGAAAAAAAAAAAAAA